>JAYRBT010000042.1:5821228-5841108 GCA_036023395.1 Myiotriccus ornatus | reverse complement strand
GTAAGAAAAGTATATAATGAAAACTGTAACACTTAATAAACGAGACTCTGCCTTCGATCATATTGATCTGCATGCGGTTTCTCCGTGCCCTCTCCGCCGACATGTTTGGCATTCACCAATATCTCCCTGAAGAAGGAAAGGAAGAAAAAAGATCTTTGGTGTCATTCATCCATCTCCTCAAAATTTCTCTTTCTGAAGAGATTACAAAACCCTCTGATGTATAAGAAGTGGTGGTGTCTTCCTTTTCTTTCACTGACAGCTCATGGGGAGATCCAGTCTCGCTTCCTGTCTAATCTCCAGGATGGAAAATCTGTTTGAATCCTCTTCGCCTTGGGGTCAGGAAGCATTTCCTGATGGACATTGAGGTTGCTGGATTGTTGAGATGGTTGTGTCAGGTCTCAGCTGGACACTGTTCAAAGCTCCTCTGTTCCTCAGAACATCTTCCTGAGGCCATACCTACACTGGCAATTCATTACGGTCCCTGCCTGCTTCTTATGGATTTCATCCTTTGACTGCCTCCATTCACACACATTCCTTGGATGTAGGGTGGATGTCTGGAGCACCACTTGCTGGACAAGCTCGTGGCACACATGAAAGCTCACACTGAGAGCTCTGCTCCTTGGATCACGCAATGGAAACTGTTCCTCCACACCGCAAGAGGATTTCTCCGAGTCTCCATTGTTCTGAGGAGCCCTCAGACTGTGAAGATTGTTTAACTGTGTTATGAAAGCAGACAATTCCTTTCCTGTGCCGGTCCCACATCCATACAATGATCCCTTTGATGACATCACTGCATAAGATATTTTTAACATGGTGAGATGTGTGTTTCTCCAAGCTGTATTTCAAACTATCAGTTTATCATATATGGCATTACTCTGCTCATTAGAGTCAATTAGATCACTGTTATAAATCTCAAGCTTCGCTGTTTGTTTTCTGCTGCTCCTGTTTTGCTTTTCAGGGCAATCCTGCTGGTTTGGTACCACAATGGCTGTGTATTTCTGTCTCACATGTGATTAATAAATGTGATATTTGCTGTCACTGCTGTAGCCAGGCCTTTAAACTCTCCCAAAACCACTTGCAGAGTCTTGAGAGCTCTCAGCAGCTGAGCCTGGGTCTGGAAGCAATAGTGTTACCCGTGTTTTTCCTAGATCCAGGTTTCCACAGACCTCTGGAACAACCCCGTGGAGTTAACCACAAAGCTACTTTTTAGTAATTTGCTTTAAAACATTCCATATGAAATCAAGACTGAGAAGGGAAATCTAGAAGTTACTCAAATCTTGGAACATTCATAACAGCCTTGTAAGTAATAGAAATACAAGCTTAAAACATACAAGAGGTGTTTCATTCCAATTTCTTGCTGGTTAAGTGATTGCTCAGCTTTATATGCTGCAAGCCAACTGTCAACTTACAGAAAGATTATTGAAGGCAGCTCAAATAACCCAGTTTCACTCAAATAACCCAGATGTCACCTATTTGTCGAAGTGGTAAAATGGATTAGAATAATTTGGTTGCTCTCAGCTGTTGTATTCAGTTTATATTTAGTTGTTTTCAGGTTGTATTCAATACTTCATGGGCATACAGTTTCACTTATCTATTTTCTATTAAAACAGGGGAAAACCCTGCCCAGCTCAGCCAGCACATGCTTTCACTCGCACACCGGAGGCAGAACTGATGCTTTACAGCTGACTGAGACTGCAGAAGAACTCATTTCAAGCAACACAGGGCACAGATGACTCTTGGAAACCTTTTTCAGACAGGTGCATGGTTCCTTTTATTCATCTTCAAAACAAAATAAAATCCAAAAATTGGATAAAATTGCCTTTGTACCATGACTAAGAATGTCCACTTCTGGCAAAGGGAGCTCCACTTCAAGCCTCACTCTTTTCTTTTTTTATTAAAGCTTCCCTTCATGAACTTTTTGGGAGAGATTAATGCATCCAGTTCCCCATTCTTTAACCCACATTTACTTTGCTTACAGGTATCTCTGGCTTGTCACATCCACAGGGCACCTCTGGGTGCATGACCATTTGTTCCATCGGACATGGCACCACATCTGACTGCAAACTGCACTTCCCTACCATTCTGACTCTGGAGATGTGCCCATCCTCTTCATTTAGGGCATCCAAGCCACTCATACTAGGCTTGCTCTTTCTTATTTACCTTTCCAAACAGAAGCACACAATCTCCAGGAGGTCACAGTCTGAGAAACACTCAGCCAGAGAAAAGGTTGAGGAAGAAGCTGGGGGCAGTGCTCCACCACAGGTGTCCAAATCCCACCGGCAAAGACAAGAAAAGCTCACGGGGGATGCAATGGAAGAAGAAGTTTCCCACGTTTCTAACAAACAGAAGTCTTCCAAAGAGTATGACATCCATGCATCGTGAGGGGTAAAGGAAGATGCCATTTGATTTTGGTTTGTTTCGCTTTCTAAAGTATCACTTGATCAGTTCTCGTGACAGTTCCTGTCTGCCAGGACACATCTCTGTAATGCACTGTTAAAACAGTTAGGAAAGTAGTGACATCCATATGGATTTTACCACTTAATAAGGCTAATGTGGCTTTTAGAAACCTGCTTGAAATAACTGTTAGAAGGATAATTATCCTCAGGTTTTGATAAAGGAATATTTGGGTGCACTGTCTAGGTTTTCTGTAGGATGCATGGGTCAATTCCTATCCCAGCAGCTTCATTATCTGTAAAACTGAGGTGGTGTAAAAACTCATTATTGCTTCTAAAAAGCTTTACATTTAAGAACAGCTAATTATTGCCAAACTGGGTGGTACAGGAGATACCTTTGGAAAATTCTGTTTTTTCAGGAAAGAGTATTGGTAGCTCAGCTAACGCCACTGTGTCATCAGAGCCCCTAATGAATCAGTCCCAAGATACCGCCAGGGAGACTGTGCTTTTTTGACAGCAGTGGCCATTTGTGGCTGTTGAAAGAATCCAGAACACCCTGCAGGAAAATCATCATGCTGCCTTTTCTTGCTGTTTTGGTTTGGTTTTTATTCTTTTGCTGTTATTGATATTTTTGTAGCTGTTCTTTCTACTGCTTCAGCAGCGCGGGGCAAACGATGTGAAGCACTGAACGTCCTTACTCCTAGCACCAGGCTGCACTACAGATAGCCAAGCGGCAAACTCTTTCCAGGAGAGATGCAGTTACAGGACTAATCCCCGCAAATGCAGACTGGGTTGTCAAATTCCATGCACTGAGTTTTAAATCCATAAAATTGTCTCTTTCTCCAGTCTTCCCCAAAGCAAGGTCTGTACTTAACAACCCTTGGTTTTGAGACATTTTAGCTGCATTAACAGACACCACCACCCTAAACACTAAATAGATCTTGCTGGATGGCAGAAAAGCTCATAAAAACATCCATTTTTCTTTCATTTTAATGTGTATAGAAGATAAATGGTTGAGCATAAAGTATTGTACTTCTGAGTTCATTAGCTTCTATTCAACACAGGCAAGAAATCTCTCAAAGTTAATACTAAATGATCATAGTTCTGCGTTGTCAGTTTGATCCCTGCAGGATGTGTCCATCTCAAAGAAAATACCCACGCAGGTGCACTGGTTGCCTCAGCAGAGAGGTCAGGGTTTGAATGGGTGATGGAGTCTTCAGTATCTACACATCTCTGAGGGTAAATCCAGGGGGTGCACATTAATGAAAATGCTGCTGTACATATCTTACTGCTGAACAAAAGCACCGTTTTCAGATGTTGTCAGTCTCCAGCCTGACAGAGATATTAAATTCACATAATCTCCCTTTAAAAAGTGCATGTGTGAGTAGGTTTTGAACTCCACAGTACCTTTCAATGAAATTTCATTTTTTAGAACTGAAAAGCAGGCAGGTGGTTATAAACATGTCTGAAGCTATTTCTCCATCCTGAAATGCAAGTACTGTTTGAAAACACTTAGGAAAATAGAACATCTTAGTAGGGGCCGCAGCAACTTTTCATGAATTTATTTTAGCTTGCATCAGTATTCTGAGCTACAGGGATTATAATTTAGTAGAGAGACTCTCATTGGGGAGGGGATTGACGGCGACAAGGCAGCAGCCCTGTGAGTTGACAGGGATGCTAATATAGCCACGGCAGAAGTTTAGAGAGCAGATCAGAGCAGCTGGGTGGGCTGATAGAGAGGATCAGGGCAGCCCAGAGGAGCAGTAAGAGGATCCAAATAAGTGGATTAGTAGCATACCAAAGCACACATTACTTTTAGTTTTCAAACTCCCATTGATTTTAGTGCAAGTGCATTTACTAATGTGTGGCAGGAAAAACGGGAGAGGATCAAGGCAGAATCAAGACATGGAGAGCAGGTCCCTGTGGCAAGCTGGAAACAGAGAAGGTCGGGCTGGGGAGGCACAGAGTAACATCCCCTCATCAGTCTCAGTCAGGACTTAGAGGAGGGTGGCTGCTGTCTGGGTTTCTTCATCCCACAGCCTCAAGGACCTGTCTAACAGTGCTAAATGCTATTGTTCCTATAGCTCATTCTGCACTCGCTTTCCATCCATAGCTCCAGTGATTGCATCGCTGTGCTCCTACATCTGCCTTCAGCAGCCATGACTGAAGCAAACTGACACAAAAATGGAGGTATCATCAGGAGCATAACCCTCTTGGAGCTCTCCCTGGCTGGGGACTCCCTGAGCTGAGCCTGCTGCAGTTTGTGCCTGCAGCGCTCACCAGAACTGGGACTGCTGACCCTTGCTGTGCCAGGGCTGCCATGACTGACATCGACTCCAAACGACCCAAAGCTCAAACATGTCCCTTCCAAGGACACCAGCTTGGCTTTACACTTCACTGCTTTACACAAAGGTGGTAGCAATGCAAAGACACATCCAGACTAAAATTTCTAAGCACTGTTACTCTTTATATAGCAAAAAACCTGAAAGTTCTAGGCAAAATAACAAGTGCTACTCACATTGCCCTCAGCTCCCTTGAAGCGCCTTGGGTTGTAAAGTTGACATTTGTGCAGCCTGTGGTTTCTCCGTGTTGCAGAGGAAGCAGAGGATATATGGGCAGGCTTCTTTTACTCTTCCATATTCACTTTCATAAAAGCACTGAAACCTTTTCTTCTTTACGCTTCGACCACATCTGTTGTTTAGACACCTTGGTCTCCTCTGCCACTCCTCCCAGAATTCAAATCCAAATGCTGGGTTGTCCTAGGGAAGAGATAATACCTTAATATCCAGTTATCCCATAAGTATTGGATCAGAGTGGATGACCATCAAACTTTGACTTAGACTATAGTGCCCTTCCCTCCAGCCTTAATCCAAGCTGCACATAAAATGACAGAGGGGAGGAAAAGCCCTTACAGTCAAAAGGGGGTTTGCATTCTGATTTGAAAATATTCAGAGGGTTTTTGACCACAGAAAGAACACTTTGTACATAGATTTGGTTATGTTCTTTATTGTTGAAACAGTTCTGGAATGTTTTGGTCTCCCTGAGCTGGCAAACAGATGAAAACATTGGTCTGCCCTGTAGTTTTCTTCTCTTAAATTTATATGAGGAAGATTAACAAGCAGCAGAATGGACAAGAAGCCATTTCAAAGCAGAGTTCCAAATAAAATTATAGTAAGGATAGAGACATGAGATGTCAAGTAC
This sequence comes from Myiotriccus ornatus, assembly GCA_036023395.1. NCBI lineage: Eukaryota > Metazoa > Chordata > Aves > Passeriformes > Tyrannidae > Myiotriccus > Myiotriccus ornatus. The sequence continues at coordinate 5,835,514 of JAYRBT010000042.1, read as the reverse complement.
TGGAACTGAAATGGTACAGGAAAAACTTAGAGCACTCCTGGATCCAGACTTCTTCAAGACATCCAGAAACCCTCGTCTGTACCGACCCAGTCCATGGATATGCCAACCTGAAAGCCTGCTGAAGGGGAAGGTTTGTAGTAAGACAGCTCAGCATCAATGTGGCCTATTGTCACCTTGGGAACTGAGAAGAAGTACTGCCTACATACATCATATGACCACAAAAACATCCCTGGAAACGGTATCACAATTTATAAAATCCTCAGTGACATTCATTACACGTAACTAACCAAATAGCTCACCTATTAACCTGTCACCTGTGGAGCTCCTGGTCTCCAGTTTACCTGTTCACCCTTCTCCTGCTTCCTAACAGCCCACTGAACTTTGTCAGGCTCCAAGATGAGTAGTAATCATGGTGCCATTAATATGACAGTCAGCAGCCTCTTCCCACTTCACCCAGCCTCACATGGACTCTTTGACATTAGACTTTAAGCCTCAGATCAAATCACTGAGTTTATGAGACTTTCCCCAGTATAATTTTTCCAACTGAAAAGCTGAAGGAGCTCTTAGTACACTCATATTAATTCTCCTCAGCTCTAGGACTCTTTAAGTCTTCTTTGTCCTACACCATCGGACTTTCTGAATAACAATCAAAATATTGTAAGGAACTGGACACACCTGGAAGCAGAGAAGTCCGGGGCATCCTGGTGAGAAAAGCACTGCTGCTGTTAGTACTGAAGTATTACTAGATTACTTATATTTAATTGGTTAGCTCGTGATCTAGCATCCAAAATGAAAAACCATTTTACACATCAGAAAACTGTTGGGTAAATTAATATCAGTTAGAATGGGGAGGGGATATTTTCAAAGTAATTTGCAGCATAATAAATTGATAACTAGGAAATAGTTAGGGATGATCATACTGACTTGGGATATGTTGCAAGATGAAGCCCTTATTTAGTTGGCTAATTTCATGGCATTCTGAAAAACACATTACTCAATTAATGCTTTGAGGAAATATTTTGCAACTGTTCATGAATATATACAAAACACTGGATTTTTCATATTTTCACGAGAAAAAAAAAAGGAACTATGGGTTAATATGCAACAATAACAATCTGATACTGAGACATGAACTGAAACAAAAGATGAAATTAAAAGCTGGCTGCCCCCACCCAGCCAGTGCACTTTATCCTAAGTCTCTTGGCTGCCACAGCGGTGCAGCCAGCAACTATGTCGGGACACAAGGCAGCCATTCTAACGGGATAAAGAGGACTTTCATCTCCGGATTTCTCCAGCCTGAATAATGCAACGGTGGCCTGTGACGAACGAGCAGATGACCCCAGCCCAGTTGTAGGATGCCCACCCCAAAATGCCCCACAACAGGCACACAACTCCCTGTACCCAGGAGCCTTTGAGTTTGTATGTTTGTTCCTAAGTCCCAGCTGAGAAACACCAGCAGCACAGGACAGAAAGCTTGGTCCACAGCTACTGGATCCTCCTACGTGGTGTGTGGATAACTAGAAGACTTCGACCTAAAGTCACCTTGTCCTAGTTTCCAATTCACTTTTATGCAGATGAGATGGCAGGATTGGGGCCGAGGCATCCACACTGGCTGATACTTTCAGAAATGAAAGCTGCAAGATTCACTCATTTGAGTGACCACACTGAGCTCTGCTTGCAGGATCGGGCCTCACTTTGCACGTAGGAAAGGATGGACCTCTCTAATTCGAAAAAGCAAAATGAGAAATACTGATGAAAAAGCAAAATGAGAAATACTGATGTGCTAACTCCTGTAGAACATTACTGGAAACTGCAGCGTCCAGACTGAAATGTCACTTCAAACCATGAGTGTCCCTTTAAGCAAAAAAATCCAGCACAGAGAAGGAAGAACTAAAAAGAATAAGGGAGCAGCTGATAAAACACTGCCATCACTATTTCATAAATTATACCCCAAAATGTTTCACAAAATTGAGTAACAGAGGAAAACAGAAAAGACCTTTTTATTTTTGTTGCACATTCCTTTGGCAAATGCAGGATAAAGCCCATCATGTGAGCTGAACTGTAAATGAAGGCCTTATGCTTTATAAAAATTCTCCTATTGTCCCAGGAAGGATGAGAATCAAACACAACAGTTTCAGCAATGCTCTAAGTCTTGTAAATAAAGTTAGCAGACAAGAATCAGCAGACTGCTTGGGGTGAGGGGAAAAAAAAAAAAAGAGAAAATACTCTTTTTGTACACAAAATTCAGGCACACTGCTGCTGCATTTCAGACCCGACTTCACTGTGCTATACCAGAGATTAATTGGACCCACACAATTCAGCAAGCAGCATATGACATCCATCTACCTTTGCTGCTTCAGCATCCTCCCAAAAATATATAATGCAGGATTTTAAATAGTACGTTAGCCCAGTTTCCTTTCACAAAGTCTTACAGAGAAGTTTAGGAAAATTCCAAAAGTAGCATATTGATTGCCTCTGGGATTTTCCACTTAGCAATTTAATAGAAAATTACACTCTTACCCAATCTGTGAGGTTTCCATAACCTCCCTCATGAATTTAATTTTCCAGCATGTAATAAATTTTACCATTAAGCATATTTTCTGATACTGCTTCACCATTAAGGATATTTCCCGATTTTGCTTTTCAGAACCACATGTACTGTCTGTGTGGTGTTTGGAGAGCACTTTGCACTGAAGAATTCACGTCGGACTATGTCTACACACACAGTTAGGATACAAATCACTATTGTTAGTATTCAATTCGCTTTCCTCTTGATAATTTCATGTCATTATTCCGAGTGAGAGGGTCAGTCAGTATTACAGGCGCCAGCGGGATTCTCCTAGGTACTCTGAGGAGACCAAGGGAAGATCTGCATTTGCATCTGTTCGAGTAGGCGTGTGCAAGTATCACATACTCTCCTCCTTGTCACAACACAGCCTGACTACATGTGAAAACACAAGATGACGATCGGAGCTGTGTTTGCAGTTATCAGTAGTCATAACTGTAAACGCCTGGGTCCCTCCTCTACATGCAACAGGCAAAAAAAAAAAGCACTCCCGGCTGTAAATAAACGCTCCACCCGCAGTGAAATTTAGCACAGTGAGCGAACTGGAAGTGTGGCTGAAGGCGTCAAGTGGTGAATAAATCAAAGCACTAAGTTCAGCTGTGTTTGGGCCAGCCCGTATGGCTGCGGTGACCTCGCGGTGACCGGCGGGAGGGCTGCCAGACGCCCTAAATCTCACTCCTCTGGAGAGGCAGAGACTCTTCCTCTTGCTAAGGCGATCCCGGTTTGGCTGAGGGACTCTCTCCCTCTCGCTGAGGCGAGCCCGGTTTGGCTGAGCTCGGCGCCCCTCAGCCCCGCCGGTGGCTCAGCGCTCTCCTCCAGGCCTCGCCCCGTGACACCAGCGGGCATATCCTGGCGGCGATTCCCGTGAAACACGGCAACAAACAGCTGTTGCTATCAGTCCCTGCGGTTCGCCCACTTTCCCGCACGCCAAGTTCAAACCCCCCCCCTCCATCCCCGCCGGACCCGGCCCGGCGCCGCCGAACCCCTCCGAGTTGCCCCCGCTCAGCCCCTCAGGGCGCCCGCGGGCAGCGCCGAGGGGGCAGCGCCGGTGCCCGAGTGCGAGAGGGCGGCGGGAGGGGGACACAAAATGGCGCTGCCCCTCAGCCCCTCGCCCTCCGCCCGCGGAGGGGCCGTGTGGCGGCGGGCCGGCCCCGGGGTGGCGGCGGCGGCTCCCGGCCGGCGGAACCGCCGCCTTCCTTCCCCCAGCAGGTGGCACCGGGGTCCCGGCGCCGGCGGCGAAGCCATTGCGGGCCGCCCTTCGCCGCCGGGCCGCGGCCGCGCAGCCGGCGGGGGGGAAGGCGGCGGCATCGCCCCCGCGGGGCTCCCCCCGCCGCACCCCGCTTTCCCTCAAAGTTCGGGGCGGGAGCGGGGGGGAGAGCGGAGCCAACTTGTCCCGGATCCCTTTATTCGCCGCCGGAGCCTCCGTGTCTCCCAACCCCCGCGCGTGTTGCTGATCGGAGGGACGGAGCTCGGTCGTGTGTCCGCCCCGCTCCTTCCTGCCCGCACCATGGAGTTCGCCCAGAGGAAGAGGAGCAGGAAATCCCAAAGCTTTAAACTGGTCAACGAAGGTGAGGCGGGAGCGGCGGGGCTTTGTTCGCTGGCCGGGGGCAGCCCCGACTTTTGCCCCGGGGGGAGCGGGGCGTTATGAAACGCCGGCGCCCCCGGGCCGCCTCTCCCCCGGCTCTGTTATTGAACTCCGCAATCCTCCTCTGGAACTCCCCGAAACCATTGCACGCCTTTTATTTATTTTATTTCTTTCAAACCCCCCCCCTTCCCCTTTCCTCTTAATTTTTTTTTTAATTTTTTCACGGTTTTTTTGCATGTGTGTTATGTCTTGTTTCCACCCCCCCCCTTCCCCCAAACATCCCTCCACATCCCTCCCCACAGAAAGGTGGACGTGTTTGGTTTTCTTCCAGGCGGATCTTGCACAAAATAAAGTTAGATCGTGTTTCGTGGTAAATCCTGCTTGGGCGGGGGTGGGGGGGGGGAAGAAAAGGTAAAATCGGGAAGCGAGCAATAAAAAAAAAAAAAAATGACACTTGAGCAGTGACGGACCTTCTTAGTATTCAACTCTTGTGGATTTATTGTGTTTGGGGTGGTTTTTTTCGTCCCCTCGGCTGTGTACATCCGTGTATTTCAAAGAAAAGCTGAATCGAGGTTGCTTTATTAAAAATCCACGCAGGTAATTAATTGTACGTGGGCAGGGGAGAGCCGCCGGCGTGTAACTTGTTCGCTCGGGGTGTGTTTGCTTTTGGAATAGAGGATATCTTAAAAGGGATCGCGAGGGGGAAATATTTGAATTCATGTCGGGGAAGAAGCACAGCTCTGTGTTTCAGTCTTGTTGTTGTTTTCTTTAATTAAAGGGGAAAAAAAGATGCAGCCGCTGGTAGGCATTTTAACAGGTGGACTTCCCACCCCAAAGAATTTATTTTGGTGGGGGATTTGTCCCTCCTCCGGACGATGAGATGTTTTTGCCCTAATGGATTTGATTCGAGATCATTTTTCCTTTTGTGTTTTCAAGTATTGGACGGGAATATCTCCATGAAACGCCGTGTGTGTCCTGCATGCCAAGTTCAGGGCAGGTGACTGCTTGGGTGTAATGTCACACTGGTGAAAGGGGACACACACACGAGAGTGTCAGGACTTGCTGCCTGAAGAATGATGTCTTTGCAGGCGCTTGGCAAAATTACGTTTGATGGGAAGAAATTCAAAGATGGAAATAAACTCAGTAGGAATAGTAAATAATGACTGCTGTGCGGTGGTAGGGGGGTCTGGAGCATCTCACGTGCTCCCTGTTAGAAACTAGAGGGGCAGTGACCTGTCAGATGTGTCTGAAACTCTGTATGCTTTAGGAAACCTATCAAGGGTGTGATTTTTGCAGAGAACAGGTTTGGTTTGTGGGTTTTTGATAGTGAACGTGCTCCTGACTGGGAGGCAGAGTTAGTGCAGGACGAGTCTGGAGCCTCGGGGTTGGTGAAAGTGAAACATGTGGAAGAACGAAAATGAAATTGAAGACCTGGCTTTATTTCTGTCCTGATGGACCTGTAGAAAGAATACATGCAGTGTCAGAAATAGGTGATTATTTTGCTAGTCTCAGTTGCACTTCTTACAGGTTTAGATATGCCTCACTGTATGAGATAATCTATTTAACCTTGTTTTAATAGGTAAATTCAGCTATGAAGGTACATTTTTAGTAATTCTCATTTTATCTGGTATCTCTTTTTGTATGTAGAATGTCAGATAGAAAGCTACACTAAAAGCACATCCTAGAGAGAAAATTACGTCTTTGTACTTTGAGAATGGAGGAGATAAAAATCACATTTTGCGTGTGAGTCTGCACTCGCATACTCTTTTTCTATCACAGTTGATTAGAAAGATAATTATGTATAAATAGTTGTCTCTTGTAATTGGCCTTTGCCTCTTGCAGGAGTCATTCCGTAATGTCACAGTTTTAGTATTTACTGTTGTGAAATTGATATGGATTTTGCAGAGGCTGGACTGTGACATCCAAGGCAGAAGAAGGAAACCAAAGAGAAAAGAGTATGCTGTGTCAATTCGTTGGTAACACACCATCTACCACACTACTAATGATGTGTGCCCATACAATGCTTACTCTGTCCCAAAAATAACTTCAGAGCACCTTATCGAGATGATCAATAGTGACCAGATCGAGAGGAAATCCATTCCTGCGCTGAAACACAGCCGCCTCTGGGCTGACATGTGCTGACTTTAAGGCAGCAGCTGCAGACCAGAAGAGTATTGTGACCTTCTGGATGCATGGAGGGAAGTGCTAGAGAAGAAACCACGTATAATCTATATATCTTAGGACTGTGAGTCTGTAAGTCATTTAAGTCCTAGTTTCCATGTACTTACTCCCAGCAGATCTCGGATGCCCTTGAGGATGGAGGTGCCGAGTGTGGTGGGTTGACCCTGAGGGGCCATGAGGTGCCCACCAAGCCACTCCATCACTCCCCCTGCTCAGCAGGACAGCTCCTGACCATGGAAGGCAGCACGAATCCCGTTGTTTTAGCCTAGTGAAAGGAGTCTGTACTTCCTTGATGTCGTATCTCAAACTTCACCTTTACCCATTTCACTCCCTGGGTGTGCTCGGGAGGCAGAGGAGCCCTTTGTGCAGCACCTCATCGCTGACCTCTCCAACTCCCTCCTGTGGTTTTTTTTCCCCCTCATTTTCTTTCTGGGCCCTTCTCTTTCTGTTGCACCACTGTGTTAGGATTGGTTTTAGTTTACTTACTGGGTTGTTCCTCCTCTTGTGCCCTCGAGACAGTCGTGCTGTGCAAATAAACAGCACATAACAAAAGAAGTTTGACTTCCAGGAGACCTTTCCAATGCTGTAGCTATTTGGTCAGAGGTGCAGGTGTGCTGCTTGTGGGAGGACGAGCTGCTTATGCTGCCCTCTGTTTCTGTTGTGCCTTTTAAGTGAATCGCCCAAAGTGCCTTCCCATGAGTTAATCTCTGCCTCACTTTTTGTGAGGCAAGTAAACATAAAAACCAGTTTACGGAGGGAGTAGCTGAGAGCTTTGGGAACTGGGAGGGCGTTGAAGGAGTGAGGTGGGGAGGTGGCTGTTTCAAGACACTGAATATATTGTTCAGTCTTGAGCGATTTGCCGAAGGACAAAGTGCGTGCCAGTAGCAGAGTCAGAAATAGCATCCAGGAGAACTGCCTTTAGACGCCTTTTTTTTTATCTTGGACTTACTATTCCCTCTGTGCACACATGTAAACAAAGCTCTGGTTCTACTGAACACCTGCCTGGGGTTACAAGAGAGACCTTCACGGCAAATATGCTTTTATTTGAAATAGAAATTCAGTGGTGAAATTTATTTTTTTAATATCCTGTAACATCTCATATGCAGAGATTCCGATGTCTATTCTTAGGGTCATCACAGACATGGGTTTCTATGGGTGAATATCCTAAAGTGTCCTTGACCCTCCTTTCTTCAGAATTTGGAGGCCGGTGACACTGGTATGAGTCAGGATAGCTGAATGATACAGCCCTGATGTAGGTTGCTGATTTCCTCACTGAGGTGAAGTTTGAAAGTTTCCCTTGGTCTCTGGGAAGGTAAAGTTTTCATTATAAATCTGCTTTCCATCTGTAAAGCAAGAAGCCAGATAATTGGCATCTGGTGGGATAATTTGCTGTGAAAATGAACACAGTAATTTAGGGCAGGCATAGCTATTCCCTAAAATCTGTGAAATATTTGAGCTGAGTCTCTCCAGTGTGAGCAAAGGTTTTTTAGGAGGTGCTGATACAGAGCACATTTTCTGTGGTTAATTTGATGTACATGAAATAAACTGCTGATATATTGATAAATTATGTAGTAAAACTGTAGCAATGTGTTCAGTGTTCATTTTTTCCAGATCACTTGAGTTCTAATTTTTTTTATCGTTTTTCATTCCAGATTACCATCATGAGATATATAAGATCTCTGACTACAGCAATGATGTTAATGGGGAGACCAAAGAAACACAACCAGTTTTTTTAGGTATGTGCTTGTGTTGATTAATTTCCGAGCAACATAGCGTGGCCATTTGCAATTAGGGAGGAAAAAAAAATCTCTGTGCAAGCACAGGAAGCGCCTGCCATTGTTTAATATCACGTTCTTTTCAAGACCCTTTTATTCTACGAATTGCCAATATATCCTTTATTAACACTGCTAAAAGTTGTAATTTCAGACATAAATGTTTATTAGTGTCTACACACAGTGCTAATTATCACTCACTCGGAGAGCCAGATGCTGACTCTGCAGTTTTGCAGCTCTGTGCTCACCCCATTTACATTGCATATTCCCTGGCATGCTTCACTGGCAATAGTTTGTGTAATTGGGGTATTACATCTTTGACATCTGGATAACAGAAATTCAATTTCCAGGAAGCTGCTATTTGTTTGGTTTTGCTTCTGCCTTGGGTGGGATAGAGGATTAATGTGCTGTCTTAATGTAATGTCCTTTCACCTCTGGAGCTTGCCTGCTAATCCCGCCATGGCAAAATTAAATTAAATCAACAGTTACAAATGTGTAAAGAAAATAGAGAAGTAATACAGAGTTTGCAGCATGATACGTACTACAGCACGATAGGACTGCTAGGACTGGTTATCAGTGAACCTTTACCTTTCCTATGTGCTTTTTGTCCGACATAACTCCTCACCTACAGATTGCTTCTTCCTTTCCTGCTTCCCTCCTGTCACATCCAGGACCTCTCCTGAGTAAAGCACCTGTTGGCAAAAATTTGGCAGGCCAAATTCACAGAAGTAAGGCTCGGATTTTTGAGCTACCGTGACTCTAGCTGTGTAAAGTAAGCTCTTGGACACCTTGTTTGGGCTTAGGAGAAAGCAGGTGCTTTTGCAGCAAGAAATCTGCCTTTCCTTAACAGCACCAGGAGCCTAAATATTTTTGGGGGGTGATTTCAGATTTCTGTAGTCGGTGCATGTTGCCCCCTGCAGCCGGCAAGAAGCATTGGAAGGTGGGAGTCAGCACCTGAAGTCAATCTGACTGCAAAATGCCTTTGTCTCCTAAATTCATAGTATCACATCCTCTTCTAGAGGTCAGAAGCAAAAGGGAGGTAACAGGAGGATGTTTTGGGCAGTGTGGACTGTTCTGATGATTGCAGCATTTACATGGAGGTTGGAACTGTGTTAAATTCCCTTCTCAGCTTCTCACCATTAGGATATTGAGCAAATATTTCTTCCCTACACCCATTTTCAGGGAGAAGCAAAGGTGGTTGCTGTGCTTTGTGTTTGGATTTCATGTTCTGTAAGCACTTTTGGTGAAGTCTGATAAACCTGATAGAGTGAGCTCCACCAGAGGTTTACTTCAAATGCTTTCTCTTCCAACCCTAAGTCATGATAAAGGTTTGGCAAGAATTAGGCATTGAGCTGCTTAAGCTAGGGTGCTCTAAGAATGTGCCGGAGTCTGTTCTTTGACATCTGTGCTGTGAGCCAGACCAACTGATTTTGAGTTTGGTTTGGTTATGTTGTCCTTAGATTTGTTCTGGTTGTATTGTCCTTAGATTTGTTTGGGGCTTGTTATTTTTTATTATGCTCAGCTTTTCATTGTGACTGATGCTGCTCTGGCATTTAAGTGCCTCAAGTTCACCTATTTCAAGAGTCGGTCAGAATTTAACCTTTAAGAATGTGAGTTCTATCAAGGATCTTCCTTATCAGGTACTGAAGCACAGAGTTGCAGTCCTGGGAGCCAGCCCTCAGTTGCTATGGAAAGGAAAAGGTGGTATTTCCTGAGTGTCCAACCTTCAGGTTTCCTCAAAATGTGCTGACTTTGACACGGCTGAATGACAAGATTTGCAGACTAGTGTTAGGGACTGAACTTAGCAGAGAGCACTTGAAATCTGGGCTCCCACTTTTTGGCAGGGATCTGGTATAAGTGGCATTTGGCATTCCGGATTTCCTTTTAGAAAACTCATGTTGCAAGGGGTAATATTTTTTGTTGTGCTTCAACAGTGATGGGATCACAGCCCTTTCCCCAGCTCTGTGTCCTGTCCACTGATAAGGTGCATCAGGGTATTATCACTGCTTCACTTGATCTCACTTTTTTATGCCAGAATTTACCCGAGGAGGATGTTTTTTCCAACTTGTTGGTTTAGAGTCGAGTTTGTTCTCTAATTTAAGTGATCCATGGGATCAGCTGTTGAAACCTCAATGTGATGCAGCCTTAAGCATGGAATGGATGCTAAGATCCAGCACTGAAACTATTACCTTAAAGAAGGTGAAATGTTAGTGGCAGTGTATGAGTGAGTGAAGATTTATCAGGAGTGGGATGTGCAAAACGTTTTGGCTGCACAGCTGAGCACAGTGAACTCAAACTGAAGAGATGTGCTGTTGAGAAGAGGGAAGCTGCTAGTGTAAATACATAAATCAGAAGAATCCTGACTGTTTAACATACAGTTAAATCAAGGATCAAATGTCAGGAAAGACCTGTTAAACCTAGATAGTCTTTTTTGCACCAGCACAGGTGGGCAAAGTACAGCTTTGTGTAAGTGTGGGGTGAAAATTGGAGGAAGCTCCAGTGCATTTAAGGGAACATGGTAGTGGTCATGAGTTCTGATGGTTGTGATGGTGTAAATTCCAATTGTTTTTTTGAATGGAACTTGTGAAGTTACCTCATGTGGTGGAGTGTTGAAGTGGGAGATGTGATGGCTTGTCCTGTCCTCTGATCCCTTGTTCTGGTAAGATGATGAACAAGAATAAGTCACATCTTTCTGGATTAAGCACATGCTTAAACAGAGTCATTAAAAAATTTGGGGGAATGTAGACTATCCCCACTGTATTTTGCAGAGGAGCACTGGAATGTCTTTTGGTTTGAAGGGAGGGGCTTAGTTATCTGATACCAGGAGAGGCTGCTCAGTCTGAGAAGGAAGAGGCATCCCAGAGTGAAGTGCTTAAACCTCAAACATGGACAAGATTTAAGACAGACCTGACTTGAGTTTTTACCAGTTATCAACATAAACTTCCTGTCATAGGGCTGCAAGCCCAGACTTGAAGTTACAAACCCATAAGGGGACTGTATTGTGAACAGTACTGGTTAAACTTAGCTTGTCTACTGAAAAAGAAAAAATCTTTTGCATATACCATACTGCTTTTTTTCAGTCTTAATATTTTATTGCCATCACAAAAAAGTAGAAATATAATATACCTCCAGACTGAGAGTTTTTACAATGCTTTCAGCTTGAAATTCAGGCTATGTGTTTGAAAGGTTAATGTAGAAAACTAATTATATTATCCTGGTAATCAAATGTGTGATGAGACATTTGTCTGTGTAATTAACAGTGAAGAACTTTTATAGTTTCATAAAATCGAATGCTACGCACAGTGTGCTTGGAGCATTTGTTTTGAAGAGATGTCCAAAACAGAGATGTTTATGACTGATATAAAGTGGAACTGAAATGTACTGTAATGCAGGTGTCTGTGCATTTTACAGCATTTCGCATTGTTGAAGTGGAAGGCAGCAGATTAATAACTTCACTGTGTCATGGTAAAAATAAATAATGTGTTCTTGGAGCAGGGGAGCAATGCATAAGTTACTCACTAATTTCAAGAATTTATTCTGTCCCAGAAATAATATCCGTTGCAATTTATTCACAGAGAAAAAGTTGACTTAACAAGTAACTTCACAGAGCTGTGTTATTGTTAATAGGATTATATTCCAAGGCTGGTTGTTGGAGCAGTGGCTTCTGTAATTAAGACTGCATAAAGTTTATTTTATTGTATCTGTGGTCTCTAACGATCCAGCTTTGTAAAGCATTCCCCCTTGGGGATGAAGCATGGTCTTGACCTGGGATATTTCCAAGAACTGGGGGAAGTTGTTGCATATCTATTATTACTTTTTTAATTATATGACTCCATTAATATATACTTTTATTGAACAGTTACTTGCTTGTCCTTTCCCGAGTGATTTAGCTGTTGCAGTGTGGTGTGAAAGTGTGTAACTTGGGCTTCTGGGGCTGCTCCTGTTGGGTGTTTTTGAAACTTTTTCACCAGGCTCCTCCAAAGAGTTGTTTTGTGGTGGTAGTGATGTCTGGGCCATCCAGTCTGACCCAGTTTCCAGCAAAATACCCCCCCCAAATCCTGAATGATCTCAGGGTCTGATCCTGGGCTTGATTCTGCAAATTACTTTGCTTACATTAGTGTTTGTGGTGCTTATTAACTTCATGTGTCTCGTGGTAGGCAGGGTTATCAACCCATGCACTTCCATGCTGGCTTTGGGAGTAGGGGGTCTAATTTGAGGGTGATCCAGTTTTCCTGTAAATACAGTGTTGGTGCTTTGTGTGGTGACATGAAGATAGGCAAGTGCTTTTAAATGATGCTTTGGAGCACTGCTGAGATGCCTCAACTGAGACAGGTTAAATGTCCCTACGTGTTAGCTTGGGGTAGTCAAAGTCCCCGGCTTATGACTCGTGTTGCTTGTGTGACCCTCTGACGTGGTTCATGACCACTTGCCCTCCCCCAGGACTTGGGTTTAGATTTTGCATTTGCAGAGGGTGTTGTTGCCCGTGTTCTTTCTTCAGTGTAGGTTCTTATACGCCAGCACAGACCAGGTATCCCTTTTTGGGAAACGTGTGCTTACCCTGTGAGTTCAGCTACACCGATGCCCGATTCCAGTTATGCACAGGGCAGTTACAGCAAGTTTCCACGTGAGTTAGGAAACCTTTGATCCGATAAGGAATCATGCACATGGCTCCTCTATTTCTCCTGTGCTGACCTTCACAACTTTCTGTTGCGGGATCACTTCTGGAACGGGATGACAGTGACAAAAACACCTTGATTTTTGAAAATTATTATTTGATGTGGGTATAGTTTTTGCTGAGAAGGGATGCTGGGCTCCCTTCTGGTATAACTGTCTCTGAAGGAAACACGTGAATACCTTGTAGTATTCCAAGAGGTGTTTTGGAGAGTTCAGCCTGGCTGAGCAGCAGGGACATGTGCCCTGTGCCCACGAGCCTCCCAGTTCCTTGGGCCACTCTGAATCAGCCCTTACAGAGTCTTCAAACACGGCAGTCGAGTTTTGCTGGCCCCCTTCCAGGGAGGGCAGCATTCAAGTGCCATCTAATAAATTGCAGTTTAATATGTTTGATTATATAACCCATTGCAACTATTTTGTTGTTGTTGAGCTTTCAAGCCATATGCATCGACTTCCACTTTTTCTCACCTCTGAAGCCTTGCTTCCCTGCAAACCAGGCTGTTGTCAGCTCACATGTGCTTGTCTGGCTGCCTGTTGCTGCTATTCCTACCCTGCAGATAACTCCTGAACTCATCCACTGATTTTGGCCTAGTTGAACACAAAGGTGGAAATCTGAGATACAAAGACCTATTTGTGCAGTCAAGAAAGGAAAAAGTTCCATAGGAGTTTCAGCTGCCCAAACAACATAAAATTAGACACTAATTAATAGAAAAACTGTATTTTAAAAGCCTGCTACCCATGAATATTTCCCAAAACATATGAGAAACGTAAATGTTAGAAATAAAGAAATTAATTGCAAAATATTGGACCAAGACAACGTTATGGCCATTTGTTTATGTGACTCAAAGGAAGAAAATATCAAACACAGACAGTTGTCCAACCTTAACTCTATTTACCCACTTAAACACTTTAAACCACACATTATTACAGGTGTGGTTACCACTTCTCTGATAATGGGATAAAATTAATATTTGAACATGTGGGTATGGTTACATATCATTTTATAATTCTTTGCAGTGCTGTGATAGTATTTGACAAACTGGGAAAAGTGTAAGAACCTGTTGGTAGGCAATGTGCTATATCTATATTCAGTTTAATAAGTGTAATAGTGAGAAGGTGGACAGTCATGTAGGGGCAAAGAGTGTAATAATGAAATATCATTAATATTTTGTAAACTAGAGTTGTTTACAGGTCTGTTTCTTCAGACAGCTGCACACTTAGCCAGTGGATGCTACTGCATCCTGGGATAGTTCTGGTTTACATTTGTGCCTTTGTAATTTTAAACATTTTTGCAACTTTCAAAGCAGGAAGTTTTTGTGTTCTGTATACTTTCATCAAGGAAAGAGATTGAATTGAATTTTGTGAAAATTACTTTTCGTAAGTGTAGCATTTATTAAAGAGCTTTGTTTTGCTTTTTTTGTTGTTGTTTTATAAGATTACAGGTCAGGTAGTGTGGAAAAAAGTAGGTTGTATGTAAGGATCCATCATAGAAACAACTATAACAGTAGTTA
>JAYRBT010000042.1:5769509-5821128 GCA_036023395.1 Myiotriccus ornatus | reverse complement strand
GATTACAGGTCAGGTAGTGTGGAAAAAAGTAGGTTGTATGTAAGGATCCATCATAGAAACAACTATAACAGTAGTTACTAAAAACTGTTATGTTTTTGTTATGAAAATTACTACCTGTACATAGAAGTTCCTGAACAGGGCTGCACCTTGTTATGTTCTATTTTGAGTAGCATTTTGTAAATATTTTAGTGTTTTGTAAGTAACTTTTTTTTTAGATTTTTAAATTACATGGTTATTATCTGTGAAAATTACCAGCAGTGGAATCACTGCTAACAAAATGCTATCACGGGGCTCTAGAGCTAATAGCCAAACGAGATAACCAGGGAGCAAGAAGTTAAATCTGTGTTGCTCCTGTCTGCAGGTTCAGATGGTGTAACATCAGCTGCTCTCCAGTCCTCAAGCAGGATGCTGCTGTTCCTGGCCTCTTACAAACTAAAGCTGTAAAAAGTCTTAATTGGAAGAGAAGGGATGTAAATTTGCACTGAAGACTTAAGTCAGAGTTATAGCCTGTAGGTCTCAATGATCCTGATGGGTCCCTTCCAACTTAGCGTAATCTATGATGGTTTATTGCCCTTCCTTGTAAAAGAGAAGGCATCTTTAAAAACCAAATCAAAACACACAAAAAAATCACAGAACAAACCAAAGAAACCAAAACCACCGACAAAACAAACAGAAAAATTCCTAAAAAAAAACGTAAAATGCAAACCCCAACAAACAAGCTTACAAAAGGAGACTCTTCTTGTGTAAATAAGGATTTACCTAAAGTTCAGGGTTTGTTGTAACATAAATGTAGGGTTTTTTATTTAAAGTTAGATATGCTCATGTCACTGTATAGGAAGATTTCTATATGAAGGAACAAGGGAACAGAATCAAGGCTGAATAAGCTCAATTAACATTAATATTTTATGTAATTGGGTAACGGAAATTTAATCTTTCTAACAACATGTCACCCGACCAGACACGTAGCACAGTCACTGCACCCGGCAGGAGGGGGTGGGTGGGAGGCTGTTCTGATACCCACATACATTTTGCCATTGAATACAAATCCAAACATAAAACTCTTGAGAGCCTGTTGTAATGTTAAATGGTACAACAGTAAGGGTTTGTTCCAGGCTCTGGTGTAGTGGGAGTGTTTGGATCTGGGATTTGAGCAGGTACAGCCACATACAGGAGAAAGGCAGTGTACAGGTCTGAGTGCCTCAGTAATTGGAGTCCGGTGGTACTCTGCAGCCTCTCAAGGTTGGGAACTGCAAACAGCGAAGTCCTGGCTGGGCTGGGGCCAAAAAGTGTCATTTTAAAGGAATTGGTGCTGTGATTTGTTAATTAAACCACACCCGCACACACAAACCCACGGGCAGACCAACAAAATAAATAAATACAGCGTAGAACTCCCTTGCAGAGGGTTTTTCTCGTCGCTTTAGCGGGAGTGGGAGCGGTGCTGGAGCGTCGCTGTACGGGGTTGGCAAATATTTTTCTAAGTTTGGACTGGAAGCTCTCTTGGAATCCACCCACTCTCCTTGCTGGATCGGGGTGGGCTGGAGCCAGCTGGCACCAGCCCAGGGAACCGGTGCGCCAGGTCAAGCAGGAGATGCTGGGATCCAGCAGAGGCTGGAGTGGATCGTACAGCTCCTGTCCCCTTCTGTTTCTTCGCCTCCTAGAGCAAAAATGCCCTCTTTCAGGTGCTGCGCATCCCTGGCTATGCCGGGCTTGCAGTGTGTCCCAGCCATGCTGAGCTTGGCCCGTGCTGGGAAGGGGTTTGCTGCTCTTTTATCTGTCTGGTGTAACTGCTCCCTGGGCATGCACCTGAGTTTAAGCAACTGATTAGAGCTGTTGAGTTGATAAAATTGTTCACATGCCTGGAATTACCACAGTTTCAAATACCTTGTTAAACCAGAGACAACACACCTTGCATCTTGGATTTTGGAGAGTAGAGTTTTTTTATTTCTGAGGTTTCCTTTATTCTATAGCTTTGCCAAAAATAGGTTTATTTTGGGAAGCACAAATGTCAATTGACTAGAGTATACCAGGCATTACTGTATTAAATATAGTACAGAGGAAGGTTGATTCATAAGATTCTACATCTTCGTTTTCCCTTTTGCTTAGGATGTTTCATTTTTGTATTACTAGTGAAAAAAACAGCAGCTTCTTATTTCAGAAGGGGCAGTGAACACTTCCTTATTACTCCTGAAATGTAATGTATGCTTTAACGAGCAAAATAGCTGCTATCTGCCCAAAACACATCTATTCATTGTGCAATCAGCAGTTTCATACGTAAAATTAATACTTAAATGGTGCCAGGAGTATTAAAGTGTGTAACTGTTATTATTTAAATGCCCTGAATTTATTTGGAACAGCCACATTTTTCTTGCGTATATTTTCATTTTGTCTTTGTAATCTACATTTTCAAGACATCCAGCAGTTCAGCTATATGCAGTTATACACATATTAGCTACTGTTTAATTTATTCCTGTGTAATCCAGTATTATTAAATTCTGTGGACTAAGGAACTGATTTTGTTCATTAAAATCAATAGATGCAGTGTTGGGGGTGGGGGGGTGATGTGGTGCTTTTTGTATTTGGTGGTTTTTTTTAGGATCTATCCCTCAGCATACAACAAATACATAAAGGGTCTGATCCTTTAGGCTTTACTCGGGGAAAATATCCACTGATGTCAGTGCCTGAATAGGATCAGTCTCTTAAAAGGACTGTTTATTTGAAACTGCTGTAGCTATTATTATTTCCTTCTGGCAAAAAATAATCTCACTCATCAGAGCTTTAGAAACAGCATCAAGAAAGCCAAGTTCAGCAGGTCTTTCAGCCACGAGAGCTGTCAGCCATGGCTGTGTGAAAGCGTAGCCTGGTACATCCCAGCGACCGCTCAACCATCCCTTTTCTTTCTTGTCTTACTTATTTAATTCTGTGCTCCAACTCTTACTGGTATCTAAAATCACTAATCTCTACCCATTACTGTTTTTGCTAATTTACAGTGATAACTGTGGCTCTGTTTTCATTAGGAGATGAAAGCCGGGAAATTAAAAAACAAATTACAGGGATGAGAAGATTACTGAATGACAGCACTGGAAGAATCTATCAACGAGTTGGCAAAGAAGGAGAAAAACTGAAGGAGGAGCCCCAAGATTTAGACTTAGCCTGGGCCCAGCGCCTGAATCCCCCTGCAGAGTCCCAGGCCAGCCTTCATCCTTCCCAGAGTGGTGCGTGGAATGAATTATCACCCCAAGCCAGCCATTTTTCAGGGCAATACGGAACTCGATCCAAAACGTTCCAAAATCAGACTCGAACTGTGGCATCCAATGGTATGATCTGTGTTAGATACTGAGAATGGTACTCTTTTTTTTCCCCCTCTCCTTGTTCTGTACTAGATATCTGCCTTTGTTGTGATGATATATTGTACCACTGCACTGAAAGCAGTTATAGTTCAGAGTCTACAAAATGAGCACATAGTTATCACTTCAGAAAGGTGTGAAAGTGGGCACAGTGCATTCTGCTACCATCTGTCTTAGCTTTTAAAATGGTTTCCTGGTGATAGGACAGAATTACTCAATGCTGTTACAAGCTTAATTTCTCTACAGTACTTACTAAAACAGCTTTTGCCATTGTTATTAACTTCATGGCTAATTAAACGTCAACCTCTACCACTCCTCTTTGCCATGAGTAGCATAGTGCTGTTGTGACACCACTTGCGGAGCAGGATTTTACTGCCTTTCATGAGGGGATGGCATCAGCCTTGTAACAGGCCACTGAATTTCAGGGACAAAATTCCATCACAGCCTTAGGCTTTTATTCCAATGAGACCATTGGAGTAAAGAAGTGATGGAGTCTACCTATGAACAGTGTGTACTAGAGCGTGGCCCTTCTAGTACTGGCAGAGAATTCTGCTCTGAGATAGATGGCAGTGTGCCTTTAAAATGCCTTTCTCTTGTTGTGTTAAGCCCCAGAGAATGAAAGTCTTGCTGCCAGGTTGAAAAACTGCTGTCAAAATCCCACCATAACAACCTTCTAAACATGGAAGGACACAAAATTCTTCACACATCTCCCTCCTTGCCCTGAGAGGCTCTGGGCACCAGCAGGGGCAGTTCTCTGCATGCACAGAAGTGCCCAAGCCTGCACAGACTAGGTGCCTGGTTCCCAAATCCAGAAAGTAGGTGGAGCAGCACCTCTATCCCTTCAGGGGCCTGATTCAGCATGTGAGCTGAAACACGTTACAGGATTTGGACCCATATGCAAGAAAATGTCAGTGCTTTGATTTTTTTTAATATGAGTAGGAAGGGTTCAGCTGATTTATGATCCCTTACAGGTTAGAGTGGCCTGTGGGACAGTGAAAGGGTTGGGTTGAGCAACCTCCTGGGCTGGACAGGAGGAATGCCCCGGCTCCCAGCTCTTGGGGAAGTGCCCCAGGAGGCACCTCCCTCTGCAGCTGTCCTGCTGCAGAAAGGAATGCAATCTTTTGGGTTATTACATAAAGATGGGTGTGGACCCTCTCCGCTGGCCACTTTTGAAAAGACAATCTGCATAGCAATTTGGTAAGAGGTGTCTGCCTACAGTGAGGTGTTGTGATCAGGCTGGGCAGTTTTGCTGCTTTGGCTCCAAAGCCTGGACTCTAGGAAAGGAAAACTTTTGATGAATTTCTGGGCTGTCAGCAAGCTCTAAAACTGCTCTTCACCCAGCACATAGCTCTTCTGGGCATTGTGACATGCCTGATTCCCCCCATCCCGTGCCCTGAAAGCCTGAGCATCTAACTCGGCATTTTAGATGTTATTCAGAGGACGGGCAAAGGCCCTAAAAGCTGGGTGTAGAAATGCTGAACGACACCTGAAGGGAGATACTCCTCCTTGGTACTTAACCATGGTGTTTAACTTACCAGAGCAAAACTGTTCAGGCCTGATATAAAGTTGTTACCTGGGGCTGTCAGGCTTTGGTCATCACTGGGATGTTCAAGTATCTGTAGCAGGTGATCTGAGCCCAGGAACTTTCTGTCCATTGTGGATAGATCCTGTATAGGAAGTAAAGGTACATGGTGTGGGCCCTCTGAATTACTCAGATTTGGATGCAGTAGACACATCAAGTCCATCTCATTGGTACAGTTACCTACTCATAGGGTGGTTCAAGGAGAGGCTGGAATGGATGTTTAACAGAAAGCATTAGTGAGAAAGGTACTGGCAAAAATAGAGCAGAGGAGGAATGGGGGGAGGCCAGACATTACTGCAGCAGAGGAATGAGTTGGAACATACATCAAAAGAAAAGTGATTTTCTACAAACCAGACTTAAGGTGGCGGTTCCCCAAGTCAGGTTGTTGAGTAGACACCTGTGACCCACTACATTTAGTGGAAGCCCCCTGGGGCTACAGTGAGCAGCATGTCTGCCCTGTTAGGGACAGCAAACTCACAGAGTCTTTCTAAGACAGTTGAGTTTCATTTCTTGTGTTCTGTAGCAAATCCAGCAGTGATGCAGCAGCTGAATTGCTTTTGGGCTGTATCAACATCGTTTTCAATGGGTAGTACTTGCATGCTCTTCAAATATAAGCTGGGAGCAATGTTACAGCAGGTGAATTCCCTCTCAGCACACCCAGCTTCAAGAACCACTGTTGTGGGCTACTTACTGCTCTCACAGGGGAAGCAGCTGATGTATTTGTGTCATCTCTTTCTCTCAGTCATACAAGCAGGTATCAAATTTGCCTGCTGGCTAGCTTCCAAAAGAGAGGGAGATGGCACTTTAAAGACTCCTTCATAAAAATAAAAAGTCTGATCTCCTTTTAAAATTAAAAATTGATTTATAACAAGTTGAAAAGGGTTGCTTTTGTCCTCTAAAAATGATAAAGATAGTGCTTGGAACAATGACTGAGAACACTCTACAAGATGTTTCTTACAACACAATAACTGATCAGAGGAGGGAGGATAGAAAGAAAATAAAAAACCTTCATGAATATGTATAGAGTCAGTAGAACCCTGCTTTGATTTGAAATATTGGTGGTCTCTTTTCCCATTCCCAGTACCTATGGTAGATTTACATGGGTAATTTCTATCAATGCTAATGGGGATTGTAATGTAAATCCCCTATGCCTCAGTGGGAAAATAGACCCTTTGGTTTTCCATCAGGAGCCTGTGTGCTTTCATTAGGAACACGTTACATTACAGTAGGAAAGATGTACAGGTATTTACTGATATAATTTGTCCAAGTTTTCTTTTGCAATTCACCATGATGTAAAGTTTTTGTGAAGGAGGAAACAAAAGCCACCAGCCGTGGTTCCCCACTATGGGGGGGAATACTGTTTCTGGAAGCCCACTAGAATACTGAATTCTGATCAAGAGAGAGGATGGGATTTATCTTGAGAAGCTGTTTAGTCTTTAAACAACTGAGAAAGCACTGAAGAAAGGATGTTCTGTTAATAAAACTCTCCTAATTTCCTGGGACTCCCATTTCTGGGATACCTGCTTGTCTTACTGAAAGGTACAGACTTATGCTGGTGCTATTAAATTATAAGTAGTCTTGAAATTCATCTTCTTAAAAGTCTACCTATAACAGGTAGGTAAAGGGTATTGGTGGAGTCAAGTTGAGGGATTTTGAGTAATCTGCTGCAGAGCTAAAGATAACATTATTTTTTTTCCCTGTCTACTTGTAACAATGGGCTAAGCACTTTATGGACCATTGAAAAGGTAAAATCCTATCCATGCCCCAAAAGGAACTTCCAGCGAATAGACAGTGTACAAAGGAAGGGTGAGATCAAACTAGCCAGAGTCCTGCTGAATCAGAAACCTTTTTGTTTCAATTTGAGACTCACAGCCTGTTTTCCAGATAACTCCTTAGTTCTAAAAAAGTTGTTTCATTTGCAGCTGAAACCTTGGGGAGATGAAGCCAGTGGTACTATTGCATTTGTATTTGCTAGGTTTGCAGAGATTTTTGAACTAGTCCATTGATCTCAGTGCAGTTTTAATACGTATTTATCCATGGATGACATTTTAAAATACCGGAATTTATAGGGTGGACAATCTAAATATCTGAGGAGAAGAGGAGAGTGACACCCAGAAGATGTCAGCAATCTTTAAGGGATACATCAGTTTAGCTTTACAAGTAGCTCACTTTTGGAGCATGACCATCAGTTTGCTCAGGTCTGATAGATGTTGCTTCAGATCTGGAGGACTGAATGGAAGGAGGTAGAGAATAAGTGCTTGGGAAGAGAGATGTGAGGATGAAGGGACACACTGGAAGAATTAGGAAAGAGTGGGAGTGATTTAGGGGTGGCCAGATTTTCAGCAATTTCAAATGAAGATTGAAGTCAGGGGATCTGTGTGGGACTGAAATCAGGGAGCTCTGATGAAAGAACGCAACCCAAACCTAAAATGATATTTGGCTGGTTTGGCTTCAGAGGAAAGCAAAAGTAATAATGAAAAATGGGAGGATTTATGAGCGGAGATTAAATGAGTTGCTTATGTTCACTTTAGCTGGGTAACGATTAAAGGGCACCTGATAAGTGTCAGGCTTTGGAAGAAAAAGGGAAATACACTCTCTGAAGTCCACATGTGACACCAAGTGAGGTGATTTTTGTTAGGTCCATTTGTACCTATCCTCATAAAATGATCATCCCTCCTCTTGCATGCTTTGATGAGCAGTAAAATTCCCATCAATTTAAATGACTGTAAGCATATTTTGAAAGGAAGGGAGCTGCATCCCATCTGGCCTCAGTTTCAGCCAGATACTGCTAGGTGTTCTGTTGAATTTTGGAAATTTTATTTGCAGCATTAAAGCTGGGGATACAGCTATTTTAAATTAAAGTGCTGGATACAACAATCCAGATAAAGCCTGAAATCTGTCAGCTGTTACAGCCTGTCCTAATTCAGGACCTACAAGGCAAAACTTCTGGGAAGCAAGGCAGTAATAAAGGCACTGCTGAGGACTAGAACTAGAAGTATGTAAGTTGAATTAAACACTAGTAAGAATTACTGGAAAAAAAGAATCTCTTGAACAACTATATTAATTTTCAGAAGAAAACTATGGAAAGCCCGTCTTGTAGGTCACAGTGCTGGAAAACTTATCATAGAAAACAATCCCACGATAGCAAACAGAAGGGCAGTTTTGAAAGCTTTCTGTGCTGGTGATTATTTTCTGTCCTGTTTTTTGGGGTATTTTTATTTTCATTCTCACTTCTTCACAAGGTAAAGAATCACATGTAACATTCAAGCAGTTTAAAAATTCCTAGACCCTCTATTTGATGTACAGTACAAACCTTTATTACACAGACTGTCTTCATTCTTTGTAAGACTGTTGCAGGAGATGGGTTTTTTTGTGTGTGTGATAAAGTATGTTTATAATGAGGTTTGGTGCTTTTGTTATTCAAGATGAACCAGCCTGACAATAGAGAGCCCTGCTGTGAGGAGTGCATTGTATTCAGGCTCTGAGCAGTCTTCTCCAGCCCATGTAACATTGCATCCCAACTCTATATGATTGCACATGGTAGTAATTGGATAAAAACTAGTGGCCCTTTCCCCTGAAAAGGGACCATATTGAAAATTACTTGCTTTCTTGCTTTGAATCTAATTTCACAATCTGGTATATTGGTAATAGTTTCAAACACCTGCTGCTAATTGTTGTTTGGGTGGTTTTGTGTGGGTTACATCGTCTCTCCCCCATTTCATTTCTCTCTCCTTCAGGAGAAATCCCCATGGTGAACTCATCAGTTGGACCAAACTGCTGCACATGTAATTGCCAGTCAACCCTGCAGGCAATTCTTCAAGAGCTCAAGACCATGCGAAAACTGATGCAGATTCAAGCAGGTACAGTGTTCCATATGTGTTTATGTGTGACAAGCACCTAGTTGAAGACGGTCAAGCTCATTGCAGGGGTGTTTGACTAGATGATCTTGGGAGGTCTCTTTCGACCCAAACTGTTCTGTGGTTCTATGATCTTCCTGTTAGGGAATGGTCTAATAAGACAGAAACTATTTCCTGCTCTGTTGACACATTGTTCAAAGTCAGATTTTCACAGCCTTTTACAGATTTTTACGTTTCTTGGAAATGTAATTATTACTTCTCAGATCCTTACCTGTAACATGGGATTTTATTATGTAGGAATCTTTTAAGGCTAAATTAAAAAAAAAAATCTAATGTGATTAGAAACTCTTGTAATGAGAGCTCAGTGGGTAGGTCATTATGCCATAACCACCCCCAGTTTGTTTTCACAGTGCTACTTAGTTTGTGATTTGCTCACCAGTTCACTAATCTGAGTGGTAAGGAAAATGAAATCAGAATAGTCTAGTTTTCTGCTAGGTTGGGAGCTGAAACAGAACAGTGGAGAGCCAGGAGAGCTCTAGAGCCAGCAAGATAAGGAGACTGTGGCAGGTAGGAGCTAGGCAGGTCATCATAGGCTGCTGAGAACCTAAAAATCAGTGACCTCTGTAAGAAAAGGGAGTGTTGAGTAATTAACTGAAACATGGGTGGAGTGAAGGGCTGACTAAACTCCGTGTCTCCACGGTGTGTAATGTTTGAGTGAGTGATGGGAAGGATCAGACAGGTTTTGTAATATCAGTTGACATGCGTAAAAATGCTTTTGTAGAAGTCACCAATTTACAAAGAAGCACACAAAAGCCCAGTTTTACAGTCTTTGCTGGGACATGGGCTTCTGTATTGCTCCAATTTCATAGAAGTTACGTTGGGATTCAAAATGGCTTGTGAGTGACAGCTACAGAACTGGGGTATATGCCGAAAGAGCTGTTTCCTCAATAGCAGGAACATGTCTTGTCTATTATGTATCTACAGAGTAAGTACCTTTTTAATTCATGTAGCTCTCAATTCACTGGGAGTGCTTCATATTTTCTGAAATTATAGTTTTGCAGAGAGAAAAAAATCATTTGGCATTTTTTTGCTAAAAGGAAAAAAAACTAAAATGCAAACATGTAAAAGTGTAATAACTTATTTTAGTGTTCAAACACCCTACTGTCTTAATTATAAACTACACATCACAGTCCTGTAAGTCCTTGCCAGAAATTAAATATTTTAATAAACAGTATTATAACATTTACTTTTTCCTTAGGCTTTGTAGATGAGGACATTTTATAGCTCACTCGTAACTTAGATGAGTTTGATCTGCATGTGAAGCACTTTTGGCTTTTTTTGTTTTGACCTTGATTTTAGTGATTTATCCACAGATGTAATTGTATCTTGATAACATTCTGCTGGAGGACTCATTCACATTGATACAGGTTCAGGATTGGTACCTTAATTTATAGAAATTATTGTGAATACTGGGAGATGCAAAATGTTGATATATATAAAATATGGTTTCTTATATTTCAGAGGTAACACGTGTCAGTTTTTGTGTATGAGCAAAACAAACTGATGCAACTTTGGGTTACCTTCTTTCCCCGAAATTAAACTACTCAATAGTGTTTTCACTCTTTCTTGACATAATGGTACTTGAAATGTTCTTATTGAGCTAATTAACTTGGAGACCACAGTCATAAAAATAACTGTAATTGCATTAGCACTTGTGTTATCTTACTTTATCAGGAAAAGATCCTCAAAGACAGTGAGATTGTCAGTCATTCGAGAGAGTATGCAAATCAGTCATCACTTAAGTGCTTCACTTCACCAACCACCCAGTGGTCACTAGGAGAAAGAACCACATATTCCTAATTTTCCTGAAATGCTATTTATCAGTATGTCTTGAAAAGTCTCATAGTGTAGCTCACTATCATTATTCCCATTGTGCAGATTGGAAAATTATGCAAAGGTGATCAAATGTGTTTCCCCTGCACCAGCAGCCCTGGAAGCCACAGCACTTCCCTGGAAAATAAGTTCGGTGTATTGGCAGTTTAATGGTACATCTCTGTGATTATACGTTTGTCTATAAAATTAATGCATTACTTTCTTTCATTCAGTTGGGACTCAAAACAGACAGCAGCCTCCTGTTCCTCTGATTTGTGCACAAAAGGCAACAATATCAAGAAAGAGAAATAAAAAGAGAAAACTGCCCCTGAAAACTATTGAACCAGTTGCAATGAGTAAGAAACCCAACGCTGCAGAGAATGAAAAGAAGCTTTCAGCAAACTCAGAGCGACTGAGTCTGCAAGCGATTGAACCCCCCCTAAAACCAGAAACCCCCGTTTCAGGATTTGGAATTATCCTTGAATCGGCTTCATCAGATGTAAGTTCAAGTTTTAATGTGCAGGATCACGGGATTTTAAAGCACTAACTCATTCAGGAGAATCGGTACTCAAGTCCCATTGATGTGTCTTCCCACTTTTTGTTAGAGTAAACAGGCAAAGCTTGGGGAGGGGTGAATGGAGATGTTAGGGTTAGATGAGGGGAGTGCTGATTACAAAGTTTGGGTTTTTTTTCCAACTTTCGTGAGTGCATAGTTCATCCTTGAGTTCAAGGCCCTGGTTCTTTGCGCTTGTAGTGGGAACTTGGTCTTCATCTCTCCCACTGCCGAGAGGCACCGTGAGGTAAGGGGCCATGAAAAGTGCTGGGTGTATAAACCATTCACAGCCAGTCATTGCTGTTGAACCCACAGAGTAACACGTGTGTATTCGGTCTTTGCTGAATCCTGTCATTCAGTCTCCATCACTGTGGTTGCTGGATGAGGGCCTTGACACTGCTGATGATGTCAACGTGACTAAAGGGTCCAAAATTTGCCTCTCCAAGAATGTCTGCTTTTCCCATTTAAAATTGCAGAAGGCATATTTTCTTGATTCATGTACAGAGTGATAGAAATTTCATGTATCTGGTGGCTGATTGGCTTTGTTTAATGACTAAATTGATGTCATCCAAACCAGTTCATCGACGAGTAAACTGGTCATTAATTTCTCTAATATATTTTTAATTTTGAGCAGGCGCTTTCCAATTTCCTAAGTACTGTGAGCTAGAAAAACATAATTAAATTCAGTATTAATAAGCATAAATGAAAACAATGTAGCAGATAATGTTCTACCTTTCTGGAAGAGGGAACTAATAATAAAAAAGAGCTGTCATAATAATTCACTTACAGAGATGCAAGCCACACCACTAATTAGGTTGCAGTTTCATGCCACAGAGTCAGTGTAGTGATACAGAGTAACTAGTTTGATGCCTTTTCAGAGGTTTTCCTTTTGTAGTACTGAGTTTAATAATGTTTGAGGGAAAGGTTTGGGGAGGGACTGGCAATTTATCTCCGGTATGCAATTTGTGCTTATAATTTTTCTTTGCTTGTGGCACTCTTGTCAGCTTGAAGCACGGTTTTGAAAACAGTTTTGTACTTGCGATGGAATTTAATTTGGCTTTATGAATGTGTTCCATCGCTGGACACGATTCTTTGTAGTTGCCAATTTGACCTAAGGAAAGAAAGAAGAGAAAACGTGGCTCGTAAATCAGGTCCTCATCTGCCCACCCATGCTTGGGCCCCTGCTTGCCACAGCAGTTGCTCGACTAAATTTACAGAGCCAGAACCCTGAGACAAACAAATTGATTTTGGTTTGTCTTTGGAAAGAAAACATTTGAGTACTGAAAACAGATATATTTAATGTGAAAGTGAAATGTGACCTTAAACATTTGAAGAAGGCTGAAGAAAGTCACTTCTGTCAGAATGAATGGCAACATTATCTTTTTCTATTTATTCATAAGCATCTCTGGTGTGCTCACCACCAGCATGTCTGAATGCCTGAAAAAACTGAAAGGCATTTTACACAGCACCGTAAATGAATGTTCCCTTGAGGGTATTCCATGGGTTGTCTGTAGTGTGTGCTGTGTCATGCACCACCACTGCTGCCACTGCTGTTTTGCCAACGCTTATTGAACTTTTAAGAAAAATCCAAGTTTAATGGGTATAAAATTGGGGCTGCCAAAATGAGTGCAATTAGTTCAGACTTGCTGTGATGAAATACTTCTGCTTACAGAGATGGAAAAAGTCTTTGTGAGACCAACCCTTTAATCTGGCCCATGGATCCAGGAACCTGCTTTTTAAATGTAACGATCTGTTACTCTTAGTTAAACTTTCTTGTGTTTGTTTTGCAGTTATAGTATTTCATTTATAACCTAATAATTTTTAATCTATGTATTACAAGGTACTAAAAAGTCTAGGATTAAATCTAATTCACTGCCTGTTAATTTTAGCACAGCAGAAGCCTTTGGCATTCAGGTCTTATTTGTTTTATTGTACACAAATAATTTACCCACCAGTTCCTTATGCATGATCATTATCTACTAACAAGTGCTTTTTCCTTGAGAAATCACATTCAAAGTGATCATAAAGTTCAATTAGTTACTGATTGTCTTTGATTGAAGAATGGTTTACTACTAAAGGAAAGCAAGAATAAATCATCTTTCTGCCTTTGAATTATTTCACTGGTAAACCAAATTGATTCCTGTATTAAGAATAAAATAGTCAAAACTAAAATACTGTTGTCTCCTCCATGCTGGTGCAGTGGTAAGGTTTGAGATGTGTTTTATGACTGTATTACAGGGTGGTTGGTAACCTGTCAAAGCCTAATGCAGGTGTTCTAAAGTGAACTCGGGGAAGACAGAAACCTCCCACAGAGCAAAGAGCGAAAGGGCAAAAAAACACAGGGCAAAAGCTTGTTTGATCTTGATTTTTCAGTATGAATACAGGCCATGAAAGTGGGGCCTCACAATCCTTCTGGCTTTTTGGGATTTAAGCAGGAGGTGTCAGAAAAGGCACCACAGGAGTAACTGGCCTTTGGTGGTTGCATCAGTAGTGTGGCCAGGAGGACAAGGCAGTGACTGGCCCCACCAGTCCTGGCGTCAGTCTTGGCCCCTCACTACAAGAAAAACATTGAAGGGCTGGAGCATGTCCAGAGAAGGGCAATGAAGCTGGGGGAGGGTCTGGAGCACAATTCTGATGAGGAGAAGCTGAGGGAGCTGGGGGGGCTCAGCCTGGAGGAGGTTCAGGAGTGACCTTGCTCTCTACAATTCCCTGACAGGAGGTTGTAGCCAGGTGGGGCTCGGTCTCTTCTCTCGATTAACAAGCAACAAGACAAGAAAAGATGGCCTCAGATTGCACCAGGGAAGGTTTAGATTGGATATTAGGAAAAATTTTTTCCCTGAAAGGGAAACCCTGGAACAGACTGCCCAGGGAAGGGGAGGAATCACTATCCCTGGAGGTATTTACTAGACGTGTAGATGTGGCACTTGGGGACATGGTTTAGTGGTGGCCTTGGCAGTGCTGGGTTAAACATTGGACTTGATAATCTTATGGGTCTTTTCCAACCTAAACAATTCTGTGATTAGTGAAGATGATTTGTCTACCCTGGGTGTCTTTGATCCAGGTCATCTTAGATGTCTCCCACGAAACCCAAGTAACAGAACAGGATACCTTCATCACCATGACAACTACATTCTGGGTTTTGATGAACATGAAGTAGAATTTTTCCCAAGCTGTAAACTTGGCCCACATTTATTTACTCTTGAAAATCTCTTCTGTCACCAGAAAGTTTAAAAGTAACATATTAAAAATCCACCTACATCAGAGTATTGTCAGATGTCAAATAGAGTAACTCTGTTTTGCTGGATCCAGCATTTTGAAAGTTCTCAAGGTAAAAAACAACTTTTCATCCAGGACAGGCTGAGAAACTACATGCTTTTAAGATTTTTTTGTTGTTGTTGTTGTTGCTATCTGCATGTTTTAAGAGTCTTCATCCTGACTTCCCAAAGCATTGTAATCTTCAAGGCTCAACACATGTCCATATCTCATGATGGTACATGCTTTGAGAGTATCCTGCTTGCTATAACTCTCTTGATACTGATTTTTAAAAATCCACAGGAAAAGAGTTACACGGCCAAATTGTTCTGAGATTGGCAGCCCTTTCTTCTGTCTAGACTCAAGATGTTTGCAGGTGATTTGATGGGAGATATCACTTGCTCTTCCTCTGTAAACATCTTTGAAAATGCACCATCGTTGGTGGATATATTTTCTCATGTGGGAGAAAAAAAGCAAGTTCTTAGGAGCAAGGCTGAAATGTTGGCTTATTTTCGTCGTGACCACAGATTTTTTTCCCTTCTTGCCAGCTTCCAAATAATACTTTAAAAATTTTAGTTTATTCATGAAATGTCTTCATTCCAGAAATATAATTATTCCATGTAGAAGTCTTACATAAGCATTATGAAGAAAATTCTGCAAATACTGTTCATGTAATTTCTGATATGTACAGACAGGGGCAGCAAAAAGTCTCTTGGTAAGGGGACTTCTCAAAGGCCTTGTCTGCTTTGACCCAGAATGCACTTGAGAGAAGACTCTTGTGAAATACGGCATGGTTGTCTTTCCTCTTCTTCCCCTCTGCCTCACTTTCTAGGAGTCCTGTAAATCCCTGAGATCTACTGTTCAGGCTTTCTGTGCTGAAATAAGCTGTATGTCTAACATCATCCTCTTCTAAGGATTCATTTTGGGAATACAAAAAGGAGGGAGAAATGGATGCTCAGCAAGGGTGGGCTCCAAGGGCAACCTCAAACTCATCATCCACCTCTACTCATATGGGCTATATCTGCACTAGAAGCCCTCCTGGGAAACCAGTGGAACGGGCCAGTATCCCAGCATTTGTGCTTCTTGGAAATGCCTGGCTGCCCCACAGCACTTGGCAGTGAAACAAGTCCATTAAATGGTTAGATAAATGTCTAAAATGCATCGCTTAGGAGCATTGCCCAGGGATGATCCTCCGGGTTGCCATTATTACCCAGTATTGAGAGATATCTCTTGTCTTTTTGTTAGCTGCACACCTAGAAATAATGTCAGTAATTGTTAACTGTTACAGAGGCCAGACAGATTATTTGATTAGCCTTTTAAGGTGCTTATTCACTGATGGGGTTTGATTTCAGTGAGTTAGGCTGCTATGGTCCTGAATAGCTGTGAAAAGATTCGTGGTTGGATCATGTGATTGTAAAGTCTCACCAGATGCATGATTGAAATTAAACAATGTCTTTGAATGCTCGTTTAATTAAAACATTTGTATTCTTTCGGTAGCCAGAAGTGCAACTTGCAGAAGGCTTTGATGTCTTCATGCCAAAATCTCAGCTGGACTCTATACTATCAAACTACACTCGCTCAGGAAGTCTGCTCTTTAGGAAGCTGGTCTGTGCATTTTTTGATGACAAGACTTTGGCTAACTCTTTACCAAATGGCAAAAGGAAAAGAGGGCTCAATGACAACAGGAAAGGACTAGACCAAAATATTGTGGGTGCAATAAAAGGTATGTTTTCTGCTTTCTTTCATATGTGTAATTAGAACATATTCTCAGCTAAGAAGAGCGTAAGGGGATTAGAATTTCTGACATGTGTTAGGTCTATTAAAATATGCAGTCTTATTTTTATTCCCTTTCATTCACTTGTTAAAAATAGCTGCTACGGGGACAGCTTGTGTTAATTTTAAGCCAATGATCCTCGTTTCTAAAGTCAGGCTCTAAGGTTAGAAACTCAATGTTCACATAAGATAATTACTTTTTTCCCCCGTATATCTGAGATGCAAAGAAATCTTGAAAACATAATGACAGCGTAACTGATACCCTTCAGTCAAAGTTCTGAGTCTTGCACTGCATCTGTGTCTACTCTGTAAATTGTTTAGTAGTGGGTGGCTGGATTGGGGAGAGATGGAGGAAGGTAATGCTGGGGCTGAGATGAATTTGATGCTCTTAAGAACTGGTGGTCGTTCTCCTTGGGGAGCAAATTTCTTGGTCGGTGTGAGCATCCTGTGCTGGGTAGTTTTTCTTAGTGATCACTGCTTTATAGCTTCCAAAGAACACATGTACCTTCAATCTCTGTGATCACAGTGTACAAAGAGCTAGTATTAGGCCAGAGGTTCTGAACTGGATTCTGTTTATTTTGAAATCTGATATTGTAAGGAAAATACCCAAGTTACCAAGAAAACAGTCTGTGTTGCAAAGTGAAGCTTATTTTAGAGGCTGTGACTCATCCTCAGGTACAGATTGCTTACTTAGGAGACACAGGGCAATGAGAACAGTCTCTGTTAAGTGTGTTGGCAGCAAAAGGAGGCAGGAGAACCTTTTGCAACCACCTCTCTGCCAACTTTTGGACCCTCTCCCCATGAAAGAAAGACACTGACATACTGGCTTGAGTCCAGTGGAGGGCCACCAAGACTTACAGTACTAAAGCAGGGAAGTGGTGAAGTGTCACAGATGGAGAGGCTGAGAGATCTGGAGAGAAGGTGATTCAGGAGAAACCTTACTGCTGTCCCCAACTACCTAGTGGGATGGTGTAGAGAAAATGGAGTCAGATTCTTCTCAGAGGCACAAGAAGCACTGGACATGTGGAAAATTGCAACGTGAAGGCTGGACATGAAGGCCTTCAGAGGACTTTTCCAAGCTGTTCAATTCTGCAGCAAAGTGTATGTTGTGCCTGTGTGTTAGCCTTGTACATTTTACAGACTAGCTGGCAGACTTTCTTACAGTTATGCTTGTAAGGTTTAAGTCACAAACATTGTTTTGTACCTTCCTTTCTTGAGCTCAGTAATCTGCAAAAATCTGAGCCTGATTTCACTCTATCTCATTCTTGATTAAAAGATTTAATAAATAAGTTAAATGGAAGAAGAAGAGTTCAACATTACTGTTTTTTTTTTAAATAACACTCTAGTTTGAACAGCACTTGATAAAAGAAATGTTTTACAGTAAATGCAGGAGCACTATTAAAGTAGCAGCCATCACCCCCTGCAGAGAGCAATGTTTCTGAGTAGCTAAGCCCACATTACTGGAGCAAATTCTGAGGCTTGCTTAACCTCTTTGCTTGAGTTTGGGAGAAGTAAGAGGGGAGTTGTAGTTCCAAGAGACAAATTTCATTTGTAATGGTACTATTAGGAACCACTGTAATAACAGTGATCTTTATTGGCATACAGTATTGCCCACACGCTGCTGCCTGATTCCTGATAGGGAAGCCCATCTCTAAAAGCTGTGATGGAATAAGATGCCAAGAGCTGACGTCCTGTGGATCTTTACTGAGTCTGGCTCCAATAGCACCCTTCTTCCCTCCGAGGAGCTGGGCTGTCACACACTGTGGTTTCATTTATTCCAAGAAATAAGTGAGCCAGTATGAAATCTCTGCAGGAACAACATCATGTTGTTTGCATTATTATCATTAGCACATTTCTCTACCACGTGCCCAGATACCCTTTAGTGGCACTTCTAGTCCTTTTCCATGACAGAGATACAAAAGGCTACATTCATGACAAAAAAGTGCAGAGAATTTAAAGTAAGGACTGTTTGCTTGAAAATTACTCTTCCTGTCTGAAAACATTTTCACTGCCATCCTTACAAGTAATTTAATGCTTCTGCAACAGGATGATTAGCCAGGGAGCAATTCTCTCTTTTGACTTTGGGTATTCAGTGGCACTTGTTGAATCAGTTGCAGTGTTTCTCCTGGGCAATCAGCTTCCCTTGTGTGCTGCACCAGTCTTTCACTCGGAACTGAGGGGGAGGGGGGAAGAGATGAAAAAATAAAAATATTCAGAAGCAGTTATTTTTCCTTTATGTTGTTGACTAGGAATTCAGCCAGTGAAATCCTTCCCTGCAGAAATCAATGAGCTGTGTTCGGATATATAAGTGTGATGTATCCCTCAGGGATCCATACTGGAACCAGTACTATTCAATATTTTCATCAGGAACACAGACAGTGGTTTCTGGGGCACCCTCAGCAAGTTTGCAGTGACACCAGACTGAGTGGTGCAGTTGATTTCCCAGAGGGAAGGGATGCCATCCAGAGGGACCTTGGCAGGTGTGAGGAATGGGTCCATGTGAACCTCCTGATGTTTAACAAGGCCATTGCAAGGCCTGCACCTGAGTCAGGGCAGTGCCTAGTGTCAGGACAGACTGAGGGATGAAGGGATTGAGAACAGCCCTGCAGAGAAGGACTTGGGGGTACTAGTGGACAAAAAATTAGATGGGAGCCAGCAGTGTGCACTCACAGCTCAGAAAGCCAACCACATCCTGTGCTGCATCACCAGCAGCGTGGGTAGCAGGTCAAGGGAGGTGATTCTGCCCCTCTACTCCACTCTGGTGAGACCCCACCTGCAGTGCTGCATTGAGCTCTGGGGTCCTCAGCACAGGAAAGGCATGGACCTGTTTGAACAAGTCCAGAGGAGGGTCACAACAGATGATCTGAGGCCTGGAGCACCTCTCCTGTGAAGACAGGATGAGAGAGCTAGGGTTGTTCAGCCTGGAGAAGAGAAGGCTCTGGGGAGACCTTATTGTGGCCTTTTAATATAAAAAAGGGT
Source organism: Myiotriccus ornatus (assembly GCA_036023395.1). NCBI lineage: Eukaryota > Metazoa > Chordata > Aves > Passeriformes > Tyrannidae > Myiotriccus > Myiotriccus ornatus. Next base: position 5,801,916 of record JAYRBT010000042.1, on the reverse strand, counting down.
CTTGTAAGAAAGGTGAGGATGGATATTTTACCAAATCCTGTAGTGACAGGAAAAGAGAGCAACAGAATTATAGAACTGAAAGACTGTAGGCTTAGACTGGACATGAGGAAGACTTTTTTGGTTTTTGGGGTTTTTTTTGTGATGAGGAGGGCGAGGCACTGGCAGAATTTACCCAGGGAAGCTGTGGCTGCCCCTTACCTTGAAGTGTTCAGTGTCAGCTTGGCCAGGGCTTTGAGCAACGTGATGAAGTGCAGGATGTCCCTGCTCATGGCAGGGGGGTTGGACTAGACGATCTTCAGAGTGCCCTTTCAACTCAAAGCGGTCTCTGTTTCTATGACAGAGCGATTGTTAACACTGTGCAGCTCAGATGGACTAGAAAGGGCAGGTCACATTTCTCCTGCCTCCTTGCTATTCAGTTGTGTCCACACTGGTCTTCCCCTTAACCACACATTGAGCAATCAAGGCTCTTTGGCCTTTCATTCAAGAAAAGAACAAACAAGTTAGAGAAGAGAAGCAGGTTAACATCCCGGCTCTCCAAGACTGCCAGACTCTGGCTCACTGTGCAGGAAACAGGGGGAAGGAGTCGTAAGCCCCACAGGGGGCACCTGTGGCAGGTGGCCTGGGGACAGCCTGGTGTCACAGATTGTCCCCAGGCCCTGGTCACGAGCAGGAACTGCAGTTGCAGTCGTAAGTCATTGATCAGGTTCCTGTTGTGTCAGTACCATGTGGATTCAGAAGGGAAAGGTTATTTCTGCCTTCAGAAAGATGGTGATTGTTGCAAGTCAGACACTGTGAATGTGTGGGGACGTACTGACTTCTCTAGGCAGCCCTCAGAGTTGGTCTGACATCCTTGCAGATCAGACTGCAGAGGAAAGTATTTCTAATGCCTGTCATGCCATGGTTTCATGAAGTTGTTAATGTGGAAGGAGGTTGCAGGGGGGTATTGCTCCTGGTTCCTTTATACTTAGCAGCTGGCACTGCTTCAGAAGTGTGTGTATAAAAATACTGAAATTGTCTCTTTTTTTGCTGCATGTTTCCCCATCCCATTTGTGTGACATTTATTCTCAAGGATTACAAATTCCTTGAGCTGGGACCAGTTTTCTCTCTTTGTTTGCCGGTCATAATTGGACACTGGGCTCTGAGACCTCTGACCAAGACTATGGTAGCAATACTAACAGCAATAATATTTTTTCTATTTCTGCTCTTGTTTATTTTTTGCACACCTCTCAGTTGCATGATGAAAATCAATTGCATCAGTTTCACTCCTTTTATAATGTTGTATTTTTGTTATAACATTGTTAGGTTTGCTGTAAATATGGATTTAAAGATAATGTTGACCTTCTCTGTACCGCTTTTACAAAATACAAAATTGGACCTGTAGGATATTTCTTTTTTCTCAGTAATGGTGCCTTTCTTTTTTTTCTTTTAAGTAGGTTTATAAAAATTCTGTTCTGTCCGGCTTGGCAGTATAAGATCTGTGATTTCCACAATGGTAGGACTTCAGTCCTTCATCACTTTGCCTGCAGCCTTAGGAACCTGACCAAGAGGTCACCAAATGAGCAGATCTTCAGCTCTCTACCTGTACCATATGGAAGGCAGCATTTACAAGTGCGGGCCACACCTGAAACTCAATTCAAAGTTCACTATTATTTTTCTGTGATCATTTTGTGTGAAATTCATGAAGACATCAAGTGTAGAACGTTTCTCTGGGACAGGCTTTTATATGTAGTAACTATGGCATTACTGTGCTGTTTATGCACTCCAATGACTTCTGAATTATGAACTTGTGAAACGCTGAGTTAGGCTTTATTCCCACAGTCCTAGATTTGGCCATTAAAATTCTTTTTCATAAAAGTGAATAATTTGATATATATTGATTACAGTCCTCTTCTTCAGTCTCCTTTTCTCCTTTTCTGCTGGCACGTTTCAAAAAGGTGGTATCTTTTTATTTCAGTCTTTACAGAAAAATACTGCACTGCTAACCATGTGGATAAACTTCCTGGTCCTAGGGACTGGGTCCAGATTCTTCAGGATCAAATTAAACTGGCAAGAAGACGATTAAAAAGAGGCTCAGGTATGTATAAAGATATGGGGAACGAAATATGAGTGTAAGATTAAAAGCTTAGAGCCTGTGTATCCATGGAAGTGTTTTTCCTGTTGACTGTAGTGTTGTACTTGTTCACTTTATGAAAATTAGACCTCTAACACTTCATCAGGTTTCTGTGTACAGTGTTTCCTTAGGTTTGGTATGGTAGCTAGTTTAGGAGCTGTCTTTGCAGGCAAGTTAACTTGGCATCTTTCTCTTCTAACTCCTTTCGATTAACACCCAAACCCTTCTTCCCAGAAGTATGTCTCCTAAACTAGCTGATCCATCCAGGGTTGCAGGTAGAAGTTTTATAATTCCATGTTATTTGGTCTGACAAGCCACTCACTGCAACGTTAAGACATAACCCAACTGACCTTTTCTCTAAACTATGTGTCTGGGAGGATAGATGAGTCTTCTCACATTCCTGGTGAAAGAATCAGCATCACTGTAGCAAAAAAAACACCCACCCACCCACCCTGGTTGTGCCAGCAAGGTTCTGCAATACGTGAGAGGCAGCTTGCCAGCAGTGAGTAACAGGTAATCTAGGCAGGCTTTTGCAGCAAAGCTGCTCAACTTGGGCTGGGATAACCTGGATGCTTGGGGCTGGGACCAGCCTGCAGTGGAGCTCAGCACTAAGCTTTCAGCTCCAGCCACGAACAGCAGCGTGCAGTCTCGAAATCCCCAGTAGAGTTCTGGGAGAGCAATATCACTGATTGAGAGACGTGTAATTACCTTACAAACCACAACTAGTGTCCTTCCCATCTTCATGCCTCCAATCCTACGAGGGGCTTTTCTTCCTACAAGGCTTCACTTACTCTTCCTCATCCTGCTCTTTCCCTAAGACTCTCTCAGGGTTGTATTTCTTTCCCGTCTCTCCCTCGGCACATCTGACACTGTTGTCTGAGCAGGTCACTTGTGCCAACGTCATTAAACACGGTCCTTCACTGTTACTGTATTTAGCTGCCTGCCTTTTCCCCTCTTCCCTGCTGCCCATCACCACAATTAAGTGCCTGTTAGTCTCTGTGAGCTGATGGCGTGGAAAACCTGATGGCTCCGCAGGGGATGTTCACCCCCGGTCCCTCGTGGTGAGCGAGACCACAGGAAATGTCGTCTCCAGCTCCCTGCCTCCCAGAGCCAGTGTTTTCTGTCCAAAGCTGCATCTCTGAAGCACACACACTTAGGCTGGCATCTGAAATCATTCTCCACAACCTTATTAATGCCAGGAGGGAAAAGCATAAGATTGAGGAAAATGAGAAACACCCAGAGACAGAAATAACACAGGGGGAGGAAAAAAGTGCAGATTATTTGGTAGCATAAGCTTCCCTGGGTAGAGAAACGAACCACCACTGGCCTTAAAAAGGGTTTCTTGTGTGTGTTAGGGGAGGGAGGACAGAGGGATACGAGATAATCTTGTTAAAGGCAGTGTCAGATTACTGGTGTTGTAAAACAGGATTGCTTTCTGCCCCTTCCAAGGCTGCCTGTCACCCCCCAGGAAAGGAGGGTGGAAGTGTGATGTCAGGCTTCAATATGTGAAGGGTGCAGTGTAGGATGTGGGAAGCAAAGGGTCCTTGGGCTGTCTGCAGACGATCCCTCAGGAAAGAGGATTGACCTAATTTTGTTTTGATTTTTATTTTCTTTCATCCTTTTTTATTTGCTTTTCTTCGTGCCTCTGCAGGATGTTAATTAAAATGACAATGACATTCAGCTTTTGCCTTTCAAATGGGGCCACCTCCATCTCTGGTCCTTGCTGAGGATGGGAGAATCTAAGCAGAGGATATTGTCTCTAAGCTAGCAAGACTGAAGGAAAATAGTGAAGCTGAGTGTAGTGTGACAGAATCAGATAGGCTCCACTCTCTCTGCCTGCAGAGGGAAGGTAACTCGTTCACTGTATGTGGATGAGTAGTGAGCAGCAATGTACCTAGCAGCCTCTCAGGTTTACTTGCTGAAAGAAACCTACAGAGTCCCTAGATTGGTAGAAAAGCTTTTTTTTGTGTTATTTAGTTTACTGGCCAATCCCTGAAGCGCCACGGTTTCTCTCTCTCATGTAGCCACTGGCAGACATGCTCTTTTCAGTGTAGCAGGAGTGACTGAACACACCAGTTGGCCCTTTGCACCCTTCCATCCCCTGCCACCTCCGCTGGTGGCTTAAGCTATCCCAAGCTGACCTGGCACTGAGACAAAGGAGATGTTTCCAAGGCCTTTGTGACAGCAAAGCACTAGATCTGAGCAGAGAGGCAGGAGCAGGCAGCTGGTTGCAGTAACCTCATCTTGTTGAAGTAAGATTTGTTAGTATTTTTATGTTACAACTGTGAGCTTCTGATTTGAGTAATCTAGTGCTGATGAGGTGGCAGATCCATCCAGTCCCATATTTTGTGTCCACAAATGGCTGTTAGCAGAAGCCTGGGGAGGTCTACAGGGCTGGTTGAAACGTTTGCTAGCCTAATCTCTCACGCCTCAGCAGCTTTATCCTGATGTAAAACTGCACAATTTAGCTATTCCTTGTGAAACCATACCAAAATTGTGTGTAACTTAGAGACCAAAACAGGAGGGGAGGGCAGGCATGGAAGGAGGTTTGACCTTGTGGGAGAAGTTGTTTGAGGGCTCCATGTTGCAAAACTTAGCTTTTAAGAATCTTAAAACTGTGGGAATTGCAGCCACTGTGATGTGGGATTGATCACTCTTCTGGCTGAGCTGTTGAGCTCTTCCAGGCTGCCTGTGGCTGGTGGAGCAGGGGCTGAGCCTCCCCGAGTGAGTGTCCTCATGTCCATACTCACAGGTCATTCCCTTTCACTTTTGCTTCTGCTTGCTCACTGTAACATGTGCTGAGCCTGTAGGTACAGATTAAGGTGCCCAAAGAACAAATCTGAACCAGCATTACTCTAACTTCACCTAAGACTTTCTGAGCCAGTGTGTCTCCCTGCTGGCTGATCACACTTATTTATCCACATCAGTTCCTGGTTTGTCATAACACACAGGGTTTATATGGAGAAAGCTTAAGATGGTCCATTTGTTTTACAGAAGCCACAAGACCACTTTTTAGTCAGCACTATGTTGAGCTAAATTTTAAGAGCAGACGTATTTAAGAGAGGAGGGGCAGACTGCTTGCCTTCCCCTGAGCCATTCAGTACTTCCTCTGATTACTTTTTCATTTCAAACCAGGCAGTAGGACACGGCATTCATGAGCAGCCCTCTCCACTTTATCCTGTGAAACATTATTTCAGTCTGAAAATGTAAATCCTGCTCTAGCATTCAATGATACTATAATTTCAGGGAATTCTACCAAATGAATGGGGTGGATCTGCTTTTCGTACCCCTTTCTATAGGGTGTACTCCCATGAGTGTTTTCAAATCAAATGAAATCATGATCACTGGATCATAGATGCTGCCCAGCTTCAACCTTATTTATCATGTTTGGCTCATCTCCTAGAATTAGGGACTGAAAAAACTCGCTACTTGGAAAGCTAATAAAAAAAAAAAAACACTTAAAAATTCTGCTTTCTAGAAAATAGTTCCCCTGTGTAGATTTTGAAAGGTTGTTATCCTAAGCCAAATAAAAATTCATTTAAGTTCTGACTCAGTGACAATATTTTTCATAGCTGGAAATACTCTCTTTTTTTTTAATTTATTTGTTTTGCTTTGGCTTTTTCTTAGTTCTTTTAGATTATTACCTGAGATCTGAGACTTGGGTAGGGGTTTTTTTATTTGTTAGATCTGAGAATAAAGCTGTCACTGCCATTAAATTTTTATTGGCCTTGTTCAGTCTTTTCAAAGTTTCACAAGTTGGCTGTCACAAAGGGGAGAAGAGACTGCGAGGTTAATGTTACAAACAGATGTTATAATTAAAATTAAAGAGTATGATAATATTCTTCAGCCTTGACTACTGGTCCCACGTCATGCCAATAGCGCAGCACACAGTAGTGCCAGCTCTGTCTTCTCCCAGGAGAGGAGCTGAACCGTTGTGATGGATGGGATGGGATGCAAAATGGCCCTGGAAGGGAAGAAGTGAAAGGAAGAGGTAGGTGGATAGGTTTCCTCTCTTAAAGCAGTGTGACTTACAATGCAAACTGCCTTTTAAGAGGGATCTTAAAACTGGTGAAATCAGAAGGAGCCGACTGGCTGTTCCTGTCACCTCAGTGCCAGACACAGCATTCCAGCCTTTTGATTACTAAACTCTCCATCCATTAATAAGCAACAGTTCAGGGGCCACATGTCTGCCACAGTAAGTTCTTCCTCCCTTTTTTATGTTTTGAAGAGCCCATGAGCCCTTATTCCATAACAGCTGTCCATGGTGAGAGAGGAAAGCTGATGCCGTGTGGGTAACATGTAATAACAGTACGTAAATAATCCCATGGTGGGATTCTTGAGGCTGTCCTGTGCAGAGCCAGGAGTTGGTCTTGGATGGTCCTTGTGGGCCCCTTCCAACTCAGGATATTCTGTGATTTTATTCTAATACTGCCGAAGTTACACAGGGTAGGAGCTGTTCATGCAAAGCGATTACCTTGTGCATTACCTGGAAACTTTGGATTGCCCTACTCCTTCAAGGAAATTATGGCGACGTTAGAAAACATGCTGAAAATTCTCAGACAGTATTAACTTAAATAAATTACATGCCGTGGTGCTTCATTCTTGAATCGTTGTTTAAAATTAACACCTTGTTGCAGTGCAAAATAGTAGGAAAGAAGGAGAAAAAAAGAGTTTACTGTTTTTCTGAAAATATGCCTTTTCTCCCATGTCCTTGTTCAAACTGCTGCTTCCATTGTTTTGCATGAGGTTGGGGTTTTTTTATCTTTCTGTTTCTCTTCTGATTCCCTAGTTTCTGCTTTTGACACAATATATACATGCTGCAAGAGATCAGCAATACACACAGGGCCAAGGAAGGATGTAGGATGAAGCCCAACGTGTGGTACAGTGTGTTTATGGCCAGTATTTTAGATAAAAACAGCGATATTAAAATGAGTAACTGCTGTATTCAGCTTGCCAGCCCTGGGCACACATGTTCATCTGTCCAAGGAGCAAAGCAGCAAGTGTACACTTAACAGGCAAACATGTACGTCAGAAGCTACACAGTTTGGGTGCAACCTAAGGAAACAACTACGAGGGTGGTTGTGCAAGAGCTACTGAACTCCATCTAAGCAAAGGACAGACAAGAGGCTCTGAATTCCCACAGCAGGATCTATTCCTGCGTGCCTTGTCTTGCAAGCTGGCTCAAGACAAGTGCGGTTTGGCTGACAGTCTGTGGGTGCGGTTGACAAAGGCAAACCTTCTTTCCTGCTTGGAATGACATGTGAGAAGCTGGTGTTTTATACCCGTGTTTGGAGGTCAAGGTGTTTGTCATTCCTTTGTGTCGTACTTCACCTGGAGCTGCAGTTACGCATCCAGTTTGATAAAACAAATTCTGGCAGCTGCTGAGAAGAGTGAGTAGCTCCCTGGGCATCTGCTGTGCTCCCACTCCCTTTCTGGCACTGGCACGGGCATTCCTGTGGCCATGTTGTCAGTTTTTAACTGGATCTGGTCTTGGTGACTGTATAAACATTTGTGCTGGCATGAGGAATGGGACTGAAACAATTGGTGGAGAGCTGAACTTCGTCTCTCAGTCTTGTGCCAGATTAAAATGGCCAGGTAACTTATGGCTCTGCAGAGTCAGAGACTCGCGTCTTTATCTTCTGAAAGCAAGGTAGTTCCTCGCTTCCATTTGTTTCTTTCTGTATTACTGCCTTCCTCTGAGTTTAGTGTTAGCCAGGTGTAAGAGCAGTCAGGCAGAAAGGTGACCACATCTCTAGAGCTACCTCAAATGTCAGTGCAGAGACTTCCAGAAAAGCTGTCGCTTGAGTGGGCAGCCTTTGTTGGCACCAGCCCTGATATTTGTGGAGGGAAGGCTCTCCAGTCCATTGCCAGCACTCAGATCCTGCTTCCCCCATTTTCATAGCTTAGGTCCTTTCAACCCAAGGGGCCAGGTACAGCTTTGTCTCTTGCATGCTGAGTTGCTGTGCCACAGAATCACCTGGTGCAGGTAGTTTTTCACGACATAGCTAGAAGTTGGCCTCAGACTGACACTGCGGATTTTTTGAGGTGTGTATATCCTGCTGGCTGACTCTCAGCTGCTTGTGGCACCGTGCTGTCTCCTCCCTTGCACATCCAGTCCTTCCATCACTGAGAGTCTGGTCCAGATTCAAACCAGCCTAGGTAACTTCTTCCCATTTAGTGAGCCCATCCCTTCCAAAATTCAGTGTTTTCACAGGGAGCTGTACTGAATTTGTTTCTACCCACTGTGCCACCTTCTCACAAAAAGCAGAAAACAGTATTGATTCAAGGCACGGAGTCACTTGCAGATCTGTGCCGTGAACTTGTCAGGACTCTGCATTTAAACCTCCTTCTGTGGGAGGAAAGCTACTTAGTACTAGAGTTCCTAGTTTGTTCATGTTTTCTTTAGTAATTAATTTTGCAGAACCAAGTAGAGACCATATAGCTAAAAAGTAAACTGACATTCAGGCACATGGGAGAGTCAGCAGCCTCTTGGTCCAGGGATGGATTGCCAGTGGTTCATGGATTACATTAGGAAACTGGTGAAGATTAGGATCTGGATTAGTTCTTAAAATGTCATCATAAAGGCAGCAATTCAACATCCTCATGTGCAGAACCATGGTAAAGATGACCAGGACACTTATTTTAGTTTCAAGTGAGAGCTGAACTGAGCTGCTCAGGGCATCTGCAGCCTTGGTCAGATTTGATCCCTATGGATATTGTTCAGTGAATGGATGTGAGTAGATGTATATCCACCACACTGACCATGTACAGTGTAATTGATAAATTTAAACTAAAAGAGGATTGATGTAGATTAGGCATGGGGAAGAAGATTTTACAGTGAGGGTGGTAAAATAAAGCACTGGGTCAGGTTGCCCAGAGAGGTGGTAGATGCCCCATGCCTGGAAACTAATTTAGAGTTCAGGTTGGACAGGGCTCGGAGCAACCTGATCTAGTTCAAGCTGCCCCTGCTCATTGCAGAGGGGTTGGGCTGGGAGACCTGTAAGATCTCTTCCAACCCAAACCATTCTGTGATTCAGTGATAATGGGCTTGTCCTTTGTGACCACACCTAGTTTGCTGAAGATCTCATTGTGCTATAAAAGCCTTAAATATCATGCTGCAGTGCAAAAGACAAAGGTAATAGGACTTTGGATAGGGCTTGTGTAGGTTAGGCACCAATTTCCTGTTACACACCTATGACTTACTCAGGTTCACGTGCACCATCCCAGTACTAGAGCCTGACAAGTCCCTGCACATCTGCTGAGCGCAATGAGCTATCTTTATGCATACCCTTGGCCTCTGGCAAATGGGAGATGAACAAATTAGGCTTTCAGCCTTCCTTCACCGTGGGCCAAATTAAGTCAAATGGTCTTGCATAAGCTATGGGTTGAAAGCACGTGTGTGTACATACACAGTAATTGCCTGCATGGTTATGTGCCTTTTTTAATTACCCTGGGCACCCCCCTGTATCTTTGAAGACATTTTGCCCTTGTAAATCTGGCCCCTGCAAAATGAGCCTGCCTGTGGCCACAGGAAGTCTGGGTGCAGAAATGGGGGTGTTCACCCATTTTTTTGGGTGCAGAAATGGGGGTGTTCACCCTTTCCCTGCAGGCATGGGGTGACGGCAGCTGTCGGAGGGTGGAGTTCCAGCCTGGGAGGCTCTTCCTCCAAGGACCACTGGGGGTTTTCCTTGTGACTTTATCAAACGATCGCAACTCCTTTTATCATAGGGATATCCTGTAACCTTAAAAAGAGCAAGTGTTGCTCCATCCCGTTGCTGGCACAACTGCTTCTTAAATACCCAACTCCCTCTTCTGAGTTTGCATTTTTATTATATGACCTTTTCCTCCAAGCGGTGAGTTTTTAGCTGAGCACTTGCAAATTGCAGCTGAGGAAAGTAGATAGAAAATGCAAAATCACTCTACAGTCTGTAGCTTTTTAATCGCATTCCCCTATTCAGTGAAAGTAATGAGATTTCTTGTTTATATTTGTAATCAGCAGAGGCAACTGACTGTGATGAGAAGCCGGACATTTCTCTACTACAAACAGGTAAAATGCATTAAAATTTTTATCAGCCTCCAGTATGTGTGTTTGTTTATTTATGGCACAGAAGCAGTTTTCAGTAATCCTGGCGTGCCGTGTACAGCTGGGTAATTGCACCCAGGGCTCTGCTATCTAAAGTTTTGAGTGGCCTGTATTAAAAAACAAATGCATCGGAATCTTAAAATTTTCCCCTCAATTTCATATTCATAAAACCCCAAGGTGCATGGGAGCAGCTAAGCTAGTAAGGCCAGTAAGTTACCCTTCTTATACCAGATAGGGACTTGTGCTCGTCCCTGATATTTCTGGGAGTACTTTTTATTCCTTAACAGAGTTATCAGTAGGGACAAACACAATAATTTGTAATGTGTTCAGCATCTGTTCGCTTGTCCGAGGTATTAGCAGTAATATCTTGGACTCGCAGAAGGATTGCAGAGATATTTATATGCTAGTTAAGTGTTGGTTTACTTATTCTTGGAAGTGCAGCCACCCTGTCTTAAAAGCCTGACAGTTGCTAAACAGCAGCTTGGCTTTGCAGCTCTGTGCACTGGGAAATAACATATTTGTACACTGTTGCATTTGGTGTCGAAATTAAGACAGGCCAAGACCGACACTTGAAGCACCATCTCATTAAGAGTCAGTCCCTCAATAGGTGCCCTGTGATGGCAGGAGCTGAGCTGCCATCCTCTGAGAATCCAGTGGGGTCAGAGTCTGGGGAGATGGTCATTTCCCTGCATTTCAGAGTCATTTCCCTGTAATTTCATGGAGATGCTGCCCTTTATCCCCAAAGCCAAATTAAAAGAAGGGAGGCTCTTGAGCAGACAAATAGGGTCATGAATTATACTGCAGTTTTATGTTATTTCTGAGGTGCAACAACGAAGAGTGGTTGGAGATCTGTGATTCCATTGCTGTGAGGAGCAGGACAGGTCTGATAACTGGGTTGCTGAGCACATGGCACGGTACCTGACAGCTGTGGGGAGGACGGGAGACCACCAGTAACCATCACAGCATCTGTCTCTTGTGCGAGGGCTCCCTAATCCCTAATTGCCCGAGGGCTGGAGAAGGGGCTCTCACACACCGCGGCTGTGTGCAGGAGCGGCAGCTGCCAGCCGTGGAGCGCTGTCGGAGCACGTGCAGTTACTAAGGAATAGGACCAGCGGAGCAGTTGGGAGGACAAGCAGCTTTAGTCTAGTTCTGGCATGGCCCCAGCGGTGGCTGGGAGCACGCACTGCCTGGGAGCTGCTGCGCTGCTTTCCTGGCCAGCCACTGAATAATATTTCAGGGTATGCTCCTGATAACGGATGCAGGAAGCTCTGGCTTGAAAGGTCTCTTCCAAGTGACATCCTGTTCGTTTCTTTTATCAGGGAGGGAAGCAATTCCGCTGCGAGAGGACCCTCATAAAGGTTGTTAATGCGACGCAGTGTTATCTTTTCATCGCTCTGGTAATCACATTAAGGAGCAGAATTAGCGGTTTGCTGCGCGTTTCTTTGAGCGCAGCTTCTGTAGTTACTACTTGTGTCGCACATCGGGGATGGAAATGAGGGTGCTGAGAGGGTTGTGGTAGAGAAGGCGACTCTCCTCTCCACAGCACATCACCATTGTGGTGTGCTTGCTTGTGCACCTTTGAGCATCCATGCATGCAGTTTCTGAGCTGAAACACTTGTTTGTGATGTGTTCTACTCCACGGTACCCATGGAAGAATGCCTAAATAAATAAACCACACTGCAGTTTGCACAGGGGGGGGGAAGTGATGTTCACAGGCTGTAAGCCAAGTGTTTGACTCACACCCATTATTATATGTGTGCAAGTGCCTCTTTATAGTACATACCCATGTCATATCATACTGTTGTTGGAAGCAAAATATCTAAAGTGATATACAGACAGTATAATGACAGTAATTATTATGAGTCAAAATACAGATGCTTTCTATCAAGGCATGTAGCAAAAGAGGTGGGATATGACTTTTACAGAGGTCTTCCCCTGTTTTAGTACAGATGGTTTTATAAAGGAGTGTTACTGACAGATTCCTTAAAGAAGAATTCATTCAGGTGTCTTCTCTGTTTGGCTTGAAAAGTCTTCGGGGAAAAGTCTCTCTGACTGTGTGTTTGTGCAGTGCCTGGTGCGATGGGCCTTGGTTGCAGATAAGTCATGGACTCGGGAAAAATTTCTTCCCTGAAAGGGTTTTCCAGCATTGAAACAGGGTGCCCAGGGTAGTGGTGGAGTCACTGCCCCTGGAGGGATTTAAAAGGCATGTAGGTGTGGCACTTGGGGACGTGGTTATTGGTGGGCTTGGCACTGCTGGGTTAATGGTTGGACCTGATGATCTTGAGGGTCTTTTCCAACCTAAATGATCAGTGATCAGTGGTTAACCTGGTGTGCTGGTACAACAAAACCGGAGGGAATTGGATTGCTTGAGGGGGTCTTGCAGGAAACTGTATGGGGAGAAAGGTTGGGATACAGGAGCTACCTGTGAGTGGTTGCTGTCTTGATCTTCTGTAACTGAAAAGACTTGTGAAGGAAGAGCACCCAGAGAGAATTATTTGAATCAATGGCAAATGTTGGTGCCAAATAAAAAAGGAAAAGCTCAGATACCTTTAATCTGCCTTTCCTGCTCTCTCAGTCCTGCCTGTGACACTGGTGGCATGAAGAAGAAGATCTGGATATACGTGGAGTAGTGATGCTGAAATGCCTCAGTCGACACAGTTTTGGATCACAGCCTCTGGCTGAGACTTCATTTGGGACACCTCAGTCAGAGGTGTGGTTGCTCTCAGCTCTCTTCGTTATTGGTGGGAAGAGGACTGCTCCCAAAGGGAGGGTCAGGTCAGCTCCAGTCATGTTTGGAGGTGTCTCTCCTTTGGTGCTGGCAGGACCAGGCTCTGAGTGCAGGTCATTGGTGCAGGTGCACACAGCCTGCTTTGAACCAGCTCCCTCTGTGCCCACAATTAGCAAAGTCCTGGGCTTTGAGGAGTTCAGGAGGTGTTTTTTTTTCAGAACCCTCTTTCGGAACTCAAAAGCCTGGTAAAAAATGGAGCTGGTACATCCTCATAAAACTAAGGAAGACATTTTTCCCCAATTATATTTTAGCACTTCTGAGTAGAAATGATGCTCCTGTTTGTAAAATCACCCTCCACACTAAGAGGGCCTTGGCTTTAAAGGCTGTTGATTGAAGGGTGTTTAAAGTAAATTGGAAGAACTGTGGCAGTTAAACTTGCTGGGAACTTTGGTCCTTTGACAGATAAATCTCAAGAAAATACTAGAATTGTCTGTAACAAATGTTATCAAAGCTCAGGTCTTTGCACTTACCAAAAGCTGAAGGCTGTCCAGACCTGAGCTGAGACAGATCAGACAGCTCTGGGGGTAATTACTGTGGGCTAAATGGAAAGAGTGAGTAGTTTCCCAGTGATACAGGATACCTGGAAGGTGTGAGATAGATCTTTATCAGGATGACAATGTGGCAGCTTTTAGAGTCTTTCTATCTGAGTTGGTATTGCAAAAAGGCTCATCTTATTTTGGTCTACAGTTTCTCTGAAAGGTCTGAATTTTGTGTTAGAAAAGGAAGGCATAACCCATAAGTTCTGCATGTGAAAACAAATGTAAGCCAGCTACAACAGCCTTTTCCTGAATCCTCATCTCAAAAATTCGATTTGAAAGATACAGGCAGATATAGGACCATGAGGGAGCCCTCCTTTCCTCTGCCTTGGACCACAGCTGCGCTGAGAATTTGTGTAGTTTCTCCACACTGGGGTTAATTTCCAGATGAGAAATAATTTTGATATCCCTAAAGGAAGCTGAAACACTAACATCCCAATCCTTGGGTCTAGGAGTGATACAGCTTTGTGAAAAGATGAGAGCAATCTCTTGGTAAAGAAACATGATAAGAAAACAGCAACAATCCAATTCTATACAGGTTGTCTCCCTTTCTCTTGAAATACAATATCAAGAAAACGAAACTTGTGGGAGAAAAAAAGAAAAACCCTTTTTGAAACCTTAAATATAAATCCTGTATTGTAGTATAAATCTTTATCCTTTCAATGCGTGATTGTATGAGTCTTCCCTTTTCATTTGAGTGCATTTGCCTCTCAGGCTGATTGATGTCTGTCTTCTGTTTGCCCTGTGTTCTTAGCGTTCTTGTCGTAATTCTTCTGTCCATCTTTTCATTGTTCTGTTTAGAAAAAGCATATTCTTAAAGTGCTTTAAAAAAGATGGGATATAATCATACTGTGCACCTTTTATATGTATATATTAAAAAATAAATATATATATGTATGTATTCTCCCATATGCATTTAAACTGCTGTGGAGTGGGTTTTTTGTTGTTTTTTTTTTTTTTACAAGTAAGATCCCGAAGTACATACTCCAGGTTTAAAATTCATGTGGTGCTTTTTTCCCTTCTTCAGAACCGTTAACTTCAAAGGGGTGAGCGTCGCGGTGCAGTTTGTGCCAGAGCCTAGTGCAGCGCTGAAATGGGCTGCACTGTGTGTCGTGTGAAAAACTTCTCTGGCAAATTCTGTATTCAAAAAAAATCTATTTAATTTGCTTTTCTTTAGCCAGTTGAGCTCTACTCTAAATGGAACTCAGCAGCCACTGCCTGTCTGCACACCAGAAGTTCAGCCCCATCACAGAATTAAAGTTAAAACTCAAATACGTAATTTCCATAATTCTAAAATACCAACTTTTTTGTGGCAAATTACTGATATCTTAAATTTTTGTGGTTTTTTTTTTAACCGATGTCTTCAAACTCTTTCCCCCCTAGGTAACCTTTTCGACACCACAACAGACCATCTGCTAGATGCAAACCCAGATTTTTCAGTTTGAATTTCACATCAGTGTTCTTAGCGGATAGAAACACCCTCTCCAATCGATAACGTTCCCGCAAGCTCGGCGTGAGAACACTGGAGGACATGGGCATCCATACAGTTTTGCTTACAAGTTTCTGTTGTTTCCATGCATTTTCCATGTAAAACCGCCAGGTTGCTTCACTGTTCTTCATCTTAATTAAAGGTGATTTCCCTCCGTATCCAATGCATTACTGAACTAGCGGGGCATCCACTCTGAAGTCGTTCTCTTGCCTTTGTTTTTCCTCCATGATTGTATTTTTCCAAGTGATTGTATGCTTGCCAGCAGTGTTTCATCTTAAGCCACGCAGAAGTGGTGACTCTTCCTGTCCCCAGGGACCAGGGTGGCATCTCTCTCCGTCCTGAACCCTGGGGGCTCGATGAGCACTTGATTTGCCGAAGCTCTTTGCTTCTGCAGACCCACTTTTCCTTTCCTGGCTGCTGCAGTACCAATGACCAGTCGTACACAGCTGTGATTAAAAAAGTCCTTGCTGGATTTAGGTGGAAATAAAGCAGGATTCCTCCCAGCAGTCTCCCAGTTACAGTAAGGAGAAGCTATTCCTCAGTTTCCCCTCCGTGGTCCTAGTGTGGTGGCTCTCGAGCATCTTTGTAGAGCAGATTGCTGGAGGTGGTTATTCTCCCCTCACTGTTCCCCCCAGCTTGCCCTACCACCTCAATCTCAAAATGTATTAATTTTTCAATTTCCAGGAAGAGGGTCTGCTCACTGTGATTTTTCAGCCACTGCCCTTGGAGACAATAGTCACATGTTTTAAAAAAAAAAAAAAGTCACCTCTCGACTGGCATTGTATTGATATCTCAGCAGCTGAGTGAATCGATCACGAAATTGCACTACCCTCTCAGATGTGGAAAGGGTCGGTCCTTTCAGGTCAGGGCTGAGGTAAAACTGTACACAGCCCTCCATGAGAACCTTCACTTCTGCACCTTTCATCAGCACTAAATTCACTTTAAAAATGTCGGGAAAAAATCTAGAAGGTCTTACCTGCAACACCTGTCCATCACCAGGTAGTTTGAGCATGTTTGCTGCAATTCGAGGGACAGCTTGCTAGAGCCTTTACCATTGTGTTTCCTTCCCCTGTGTGTATCTTAGGTACATTTGGTTTGTTTGTTTTTTTGGTTTTTTTTTTTTGAAACTATTTGGCCTTTTGAGTGTCTCAACAGAAGTGCTATTACACAGTGAGATGGTTTTCAAAATACTTAACCTTTTTTTTTTTTTTTAACAACCCTAAAGCCTTTTTCTCAGACGTTGTAGAATACCCACAAATAACACTGAAGCCAACGGGAACAGTTTGTTCTCTCGGCACCTGAGAAACCAGGCTCCCAGCCCCTCCCCACCCACCTTCCATGGACTTTTAGGAATGACCGTATTCTCTCTGAAACTGTGGAATAGATTGAATGTGCACTGCAAACCTTAAATTTTGAGTCTTTCCTTCCTTCGTGGCTTGGAGTTGCCTACACTGGGCAGCGGGCTCCAGTCCGTCATGTCTGTGTCGTAACCCTTCAGCAAGGAAATCAGCATTTTGTAAATTTGGAAGATTGCATTTGTGTTTACTTACTGTGACTACTGTTCAGACTTTCTTCAGAAATCTTTTTATAGGGTTTATTAGAGAGAAGAAAAAAAAAATCATTCCATATTTAGGTAAAAATGTCTCAATCTTCTGTATATATGTTTTATTAATATGTAAATATTTAGATATTTTTAAATTACTATGTTCTTAATAAAGCAACAAGGGACTAGTTGTGAAATGGTGTATAACATTGTGTCGTGTTGCCGATCTCTGGGAAATCCCCTTTGTCAGTTCAGAAAAGAAAACCTACAATAAATAACTTTAATTGCACGTGCGTTCCTGTGTTCTGTGCTGGATTCGCATATTTTAGAGGAATTACCTGGCAATTAGTGGACCACACAGGGAAAAGTCTAGGAAAACCTTAAAAGTTTCCACCACAGTGCTGTTTTTCCAGCTGGCTCAGCCGGAAACCATGCTCCCTGCCAATCACAACAACATCTATATCCAATCACATAATAACTCTTGAGTATTAAGTACTGATATGCTTGAAGTCTAATTTTAATTGAATTAGGTGCCTTTGTAATCTGCACTTAAAAGGTTAAGCTCTGCTTCTATGGAAACAACACAAGGGAAGGACAAACCAACACTCATAATTTGGAGTAGCTGCAAAGATATATGCTTGGTAATTCATTATCACACCCTCATCAAATGTTGTTTAGCCTTAGAAAATACTTCCTGCAAAAACACGTTCCTGGTAATCTTCCATCAATTACAAGGAGCCAGTGGAGTGAAAGAGTGGCTTGCCACACCTTTTTGGCTTTGTGTAAGGAGTGCTAGGGAAACACTGCTGGTAAGAAGTCCGGTGAGAGTTCCCTTTGCGTTTTGGTGGCTGCATGGATCAGCTGGAGCCGGGTGCATGTGTTGCATCCATGTGGCATGGCATGAGTTAGTGCAGGCCCTCCCCACTGGGGAGTATGGAAAGAGCATCTAAGCCACAGATCACAGGGTGGTTTGGGTCGGAAAGGACCTTTAAAGTTCCAATCCCACTGCCGTGGGCAGAGACATCTTGCACTAGACCAGGTTTCCCAAAGCCCCATCCAGCCTGGCCTTGAACACTTCCAGTGATGGGGCATTCACAGCTTCTCTGTGCCAGAGCCTCACCACCCTCACAGTGAAGAATTTCTTTCTAATACCTAATCTAAACCTCCTCTCTTTTCCTTTAAAACTGTTGTCCCTTGTCCTGTCACTACAGGCCCCAGTAAAAAGTCCCTCTCCATCTTTCTTATGACTCCGTATTGAAAAGCTGCTACAACTCCCCAGAGCCTTTTCTTCTCCAGGCTGAGAAACCCCAACTCTCTCAGCCTGTCTCCACAGGAGAGGTGCTACAGCTCTCTCATTATCTTTGTGGCCTCCTCTGGACCTGCTCCAGCAGGTTCATATCTGTCTTATACTGGGAACCCTGGAGTTGGACACAGCATTTTAGGTGGGGTCTCATCAGAGCCAGTTAGAGGGGCAGATTCACCCCCCTCGACCCGCTGGCCACACTTGGTGTGATGCAGCCTGGAATACAGCTGGATTTCTGGGCTGTGAGTGCACACTGATGGGTCGTGCAGTTTTGTATCCATTTATCCATCCATCCCCAGTCATCTAATCATGGAATCCTTTAGATTGGAAAAGACCCTTAAGATCAGTTCCAACCATTAACCCAGCACTGCCAACCCCACCACTAAACCACGTCCCCAGGTGCCACATCTACGCGTCTTTTAAATACCTCCAGGGCTGGTGACTCCTCCACTTCCCTGGGCGGCCTGTGCCAGTGCTTGACAACCCTTTCAGGGAAGAAGTTCTTAATATCCAATCTAAACCTCCCCTGGTGCCATTTCTGCTTGTCCTGTTGCTTGTTGGGAGAAGAGACTGACCCCCAGCTTCCTTTCAGGGAGTTTTAGAGAGTGACAAGGTCCTCCCTGAGCCTCTTTTTCTCCAGCCTAAACACCCCCAGCTCCCTCATCTACTTTTTATCAGACTTGTGCTCCAGACCCTTCCCCAGCTCTGCTGCCCTTCTTTGGACATGCTCCAGCACCTCAATGTTTTTCTTGTAGGAAGGGCTCCAAAACTGAATCCAGGATTCAAAGTGCAGTCTCAGGTACCAAGTACAGGGCAACAATCACTGCCCTGGTCCTGCTGGACGCACTATTGCTGATACAGGCCAGGATGCTAAAGTGTGGCTTTGTTTGATTTTGGTTTTTTTTTTTAAACTGGTGAATACACTGTTATTTGTAACATTTAAGTGGAGCATCTTAAATTGTGTTTTAAGGTACAATTATGAGCAAGAAATGTTGCTGTGTGCTGCGACTTGCAAGGCATTAAGCCTCATCTGTGCTGCAAAGCCACCAGAATGTACTGCTGCCAGGCTGCAGTTTCACCTGTTGAAACAGCTTCTGGATGGAGCCATTGCCATTGTCAGCACCCACACATGAGCTCCAGCCAATCTCCAGCATCCTTGCTGGGCCATTCATCCCTCTGTCCTGTGTGCAGGACACTGGAGATTAATAATTTGGGTGAAAAAAATCCTTCTGAAGCTGAAGAGGAAAAAGGATATCCTCTTGGTAACATGAAAGGAAACTGGAGCCTGGGCTTTATAAAAAATGCATTAATTGTGAGACAAGAAGAAAGTCATCTCAGGTGCCTGTGACATGTTGGTTTAGAAACGGCTGGCTGAGTCTTTTGGGGGAAACACAGGCTGTCACATCAGAGTGGTTTAGGGATGGGTGGTCCTGATGCAGCCACCCCTCCAGTAGAGAAACCTTCACCCCCAAAAACCTCCCCTCTGCTGAGGCGTCACTGGGAAGCACATCTCTCATTTGCTGGAGAAGGGAGGGGATGTGGTCCTAGGAAAAAAAACGCATGGGGCCTTCTAGAGAAACAGATGTAGCCAGGATTTTGCAAGAAAAATAACCCCCTTGTGCCTGTTCTCCCCTAAATCTAAAGGAGCAAAATGCTTTAGGAGGTGCTGAGATAGCCTTCTACCTCACTGGCTCACCCACTGCTCGAGCATCCACACAGCTGGGCTGGGGCAAGCGCCTTCACCCCTTGCTGCCACACTGTCATCACAGAGAGGCACAAGAGAGGTTTGTACAAGTAGGTCAGGTATGATTTCTCATCCGTCGACTGCTAATAAAAGCCACCGATGTGAAACCTATAACATTATGTGTATAAATAATTTAGCTCTGGTGTGTAAACATCAATTCTGGGCTTAAAAGAACCCATAATAATTCCATGAGCTTTTTCTCCTCCCCTCCACGCATATGTTGTTATGCCTGACTGTTAGTGAGGGCAGAAAATAGATGATAGTGGGGGAATTTGGAAATGGGGGACACAAACCTTTGAGTTTCTGCACTGGCTCCTTCCTCCACCCAGATCCTCTGAGGTATAGAGGAATCCAACATAACTGTATTTTAAAGTGTTCACAACACCACAGTTGCCCCTGAAGCTACCAACCAGCAAGGGGTGAAGAGGTTCATCCACCTCTGCCCAACAAGAGCCATCACAGGTGGGAGAACCACAGTGGCCTGTGGCTCCTTCTGGACCCTGGCCGTGGGGCCAGCTTGGGGTGGCAGCCATCACCATGGCCAGGGGATGTCCCCTGGTCACGTCCATCACCGGCTCACTCAGGAGAAATGCCATTTTCAGGTGATGCCTGGGCAGGTCAGGGTGGATGGAAAAGGCCAATCCATGTAGCCCTGCCATCCACTGACCTTCAGGTGGCCTGGAGGACCTTCCCTGCCCCAGGGTGGTTCAGCAAACCATCATATGGACGATGCATACACCGGGAGGTGCTCCTGCCCTCCAGCAAAGGAAATCGGTCCAGGAGACTTCAAAACAAGCCTCACTGGCATCAGTGCTTCCACACCACAGTATCCCTGCTCTGCTTTTGCCCCATGCCCAGCACTGGCCCAGAGTCACCAGGTGGAAGGGAGTGTGGGCATTTGCATGTCAGGACACGGTGCCAGCTGCCCGACGAGTCACCGTGAAGTCAGCGCGGATGGCTCTGGACTGGAACCAGCATGTGGCTATTGCCATTACTGCGGCTTAGGGAAAGCAAAGATTAATGTAATCATTTAATCCCGAGAGATTTCAGGATTCACCGACTGTATCTCATGTCTCCATTCATCATGGCACGGGGGATGTGTGTAAACTGCTCTGCTCTTAGCTGGACCTCTGCTCCCTCCTGATTTCCCTTTCCCTGAGCTCCTTCTCGTGCACTCAGAGGCCAGCTCTCCCTGCTGCCACATCCCTGACTCCTGACACAGCTGTGGCGGGTCCTGCCCACAGCACCCAACCCACTTTTTAGCTGGTGACACCATCCAGCCTTTGTTTTCTTGACTTTTCCTAGTGATGGCTCAGTCCCCAAAGCCCAGACACCTTCATCTCCCTGGCCTGATGCTGGCAGCAGCAGTAGGTTATCTGCTTCCTACATCTTCATCCACCCTGCCTGTACTGGGATGATTCTGTGGGGAGAGCCAAGGGCAGACAAACTGCGCTGGACACCCTGCAGGGAATGGGGTTTGCCTTAGGGTTAGAAACAACCTTTGCCTGCATAAAATTGGCCCAACCACCGCAGTGTGGCCAGAGAACAGGCCAGCATCAGTGACACCTGGTGACTCACCATGTATTTGTCCTTTCTGTCCCTCTGGTCCAGGATACCACACAGGATCTGACACCATAAAGACACCCTGATTGGGGATCCTGCTGCCCTCACTCCCTCTCCCAGGGCTAAAATACAGGCAGAGGCTCCTGAGCAGCCCATGGCCACCCTGAACACCCAGGTGCTGCTGCCAGTCCCCAGGAAGGGGAGTCAGGACATGGCAGAGGATGTGCTGCATCCCACAGAGATGGAGTTTTGGGTGTTGCCACCAGAACTCCTCCATCTCCTGGCTCCTCTGCTCAACAGGGCGTCACCTTCCTGGCTTCATCACCTGGACAGCAAAGAGTGCCAAACCCCAGTGCATTAACACAGATTTCGCATTTAACATTCATTACAGAAATGAGCTCCTTCACTGCCCTCCACTGAGCGTGATGGATCATTCCCCATCTCTCATTTAAGGTCTCCTTCGGGAAGACCTCCTGCCTTGGCCATGGGTCACCCACGTGCAGGCTCCCAGCACCCATCCCAGAGGAGTGGCATCCCTGGGGATTGCCCTGACCCAGGTGCAGCACCTTGTACTTGGCTTTGTTGAACCTCATGATGTTCACCTGGACCCACTCCTCATGCTTGCCATCTCAGAGGATGGCATCCCTTCCCTGCAGCGCATCATCCACACCACTCAGCCTGGTGTCACCTGCAAACCTGCTGAGGGTGCCCCAGAAACCACTTTTGTGTTGTTACTGATGATATTAAATAGTACTGGTCCCAGCATGAGTCCTCGGGGGACACCACTCCTTACTGGTTTCCATGTGGCCATGAAATGTTTGACCAAACTGTTTGGATAAGGCCATCCAGACAATTCTTTATTCACCTAACAGCTCCTCAATATCTCTCCAATTTAGAGGCCAAAGTATAGGGGAACATATCAAAGGCCATCCAGAAGCCCTGAACATGAGCCTTGTAGGTCATACAGGATCCAACACTGTGTGAAGAGTAATCAGGTGGCAGGCTGGCTCACCCAGGTCTTATCTCTGTCACGGAGTCAGAGACATTCCTATCCACTGAAACCCCCTCTGTGTTGGGTCTAGGGTTGATGTGGGGCTGAGACCTCTTCTCCCGACCCCACAAATCAGGTGCTGTAGATGCACACAGAATGCTGGCACAGCAACCCCCCGGATGCCACCCACCCAAGAGGCTCTGACCCAGGAAAACCCAACCCTGGCACCCAGAGCCAGGACTCAGAGGCTCCCTGTGTGGGCGTGCAAACCCTCTGTGCTTCACGCTGCAAGTTTTGGTCCTTGAAACCACGAGGCAGAACACTGCTGGGCCGACCTTGAACAGCTCTCACATCTCCTCTCTTCCTCCTCCATCGCTTCTCCGGGGAGAGGGGGTTGGGGGAAGATGAACCCACCCACCCACCAAACAAACCACTTTGCTTTCGTCCCCCAAGCCCTCCTGCGAGTGCGAAGGTTAATGCACAGGCAGCGCTGCCCTTCCAGGGAGGGTTCGCTGCCGAACACCGGATCTCTTCCTCCAGAAACAAATTGCTCTTCAACTATTGCCATCTTGTGGCGTCTGTGACCCGTTACTTGTTCCTTTTATCTGCTAATGGTGTTGGTGAGGATCAGCAATGTACACAGGCAATTTTAAAATGAAATGTAAATGAATCAGAAATGCCTACGGAGGAGCCATTAACATAAATCCAATCAAAGGGCTTTGTTTAACTTGTTAAAAATGACTAAATATTTAGTGAGTGTGGGTGGGTGAGGTGATTCTTGCTCACACTCGGGAAGTTTTAGAAGCAAAACTAATGCTGATATCTTAAATGGCTGAACTTAAAAGCCATTTTCTACCCCAAACTCTGCCTCCTCGGTCTATAACTCACTGGAATAGTGTCCCCTGTTCAAGATCACCTCTAAAACATTATCTTTGCTTTTAAGAGCAGTCGACTCACTCAAAAGGATATTTGGACTCTCATGAGCATTGCAGGGGTCTTCTGGCGGAGTCCCTTGGAGCAGACCCTGCTCATCCCAGTCATGCCAACGCTCAGATGGGATGCTGAGGGTGCAATGCGAGACAGCAGCACCAGTTGTGCAGGACCCCCCTCCCCACCTCTGTGATGCACCACCAAGATCACCTGGGGCACGACAGATTACATATGAAGGTATTTTTTACAGCTGAGTGTGGTGAAACACAGAAGAGGTTGCCTAGAGAGGTGGTAGATGCCCCATCCCTGGAAAAACTCAAGGTCAGGTTGGTTGGGGCTCTGAACAACCTGTTTTAGGTGAAGATGTCCCTCTTCATGGCAGCGGGGTTAGAACCAGGTGACCTTTAAAGGTTCCTTCCAGCCCAAACCATTCTGTGCTTCTACAAGCAAGAGCCATTCCAGTGCCTAGAGTTTTTGTCCAAACTGGTAAGACTGGGAAGGGTTCCACGCTCTGTCCCTGGCACTGTCTGCTGAGCGTCAGGAGGTGCACATGAAGCTGAGGTTTGGTGGCAGTTTAAGTGGCACAACCAGACCTGCCACAGCCCTCTCTGTTTCTCTGCTGCAGTCCACCCATCCCACATCCACTGCTCCTGCTCTGACATTCACAGCAGCTTTTGCAGAGCCACACAGATTAAACTAACTCATAAGTAAAAGGGAGAAACCCCATTTTATTTTTGAGCCCACATCTATTCCCTGACCCATCACTTACACCACAGACATATGGATAGTGCTAAGAATATTAGTAGAATAGCAAGGTTTGGCTCTACAGCTTGGATTAAATCAAAAAACAACACTCAGACCTGGCTCTTCTGTGACTCCTTTGGGCTCCACAGGCATCACTCAAGCAAGCAGAGGACAGGGCTTGGGGCAGCGCTTTGTGTTTGGGAAGAGCAGCTCTTCCCCACTGGTTCTCTCTCTGGAGTGGAGTTGCACCAGGGCAGGTGTTAATTGCATTTCTGGAAATCAAAGCAGCCACTGCTGAGGCTCTTTGCTGGTCTTTGCTTTGCTGCTCCCCCCAGGCACCTTTGCTTTCCCATCTGCCTGGGAAGATACTTCACCCAGAGGGATGCCTCTCCCCAGGGATCCCCAAGCTGCTCCAAGCATTCGCCTCTTTCCATGGCCCTATCCCACTACCCAAGTGTGAGGTCCTGCAAAGGTGGATATTGCTGTGAAGAGTTTACTTCATGCCAATCCTGGGCACTAATCCTGGGAAAACACACTCGAAGCACAGGGAGAAGGGGGGAGGGGGTGTAATGAGTTGCAGGGGATGAGAAATAAATGGAGAAATTGGAAGATTTGTTGGGTGATCCTTGCTCTCCCTGTTTTGGTGGTTTTTTTCTTCTAAATGCTGGGGAAAAAAACCTTTAGGATGATGTGGAGCACCACCCTACAGCACTTCCCACTACTGCTGGTCTGGTCTGCTGAGTGCAGGGCTGAATTTGGGGGTACATAGGCTGCTCCACCCACCCCCACGTCCCAGCCAGTCCCACCAGAGGGGTCTAGCCTCCTGGCAGCTCCAATGTCAATCATTCCAGAGAAACAGCCTTTGCATCTCTTGGTGCATGTAAATCAGGGGCTTTCCAGGAGTTTCTGGAGATGGCTCTGGAAACCCTTCTCTCCCTGCTGGCTGGATGGGATGCAGGAAAGATGTTTATGTTCCTCCTCTGCCATGAGACTCTTAGGGCAACACGCTCACATCCAGCCCCTCAAGGAGAGAAAACCACCAACCTCCCGCTTAGGCATTTGTTTTTGCTTTTCCAAAGGGAAAAATACACCACTGCACAGTGGTTATCCCTGAGGAGATGAGCAGTGGCATTAGGCACACCTGATCTCTTCCAGGGCACCCCACCTGCAACCCTGAGAGTGCTTTGATGATGTTAACACCTGTTTCCCAGCAATTAGGTGTGTAAACAGCTTTTCCCCATTTGCTCAAGTTTTGGATGCCTAGCTGGCACAGTTCCAGGTTGGATCCAGCTCTGTTTCAGCAGGCAACAATTCAGGTGTGCTTATTGGAGCCTATTTAAATGCTCATCTAACAGATACTGCCAGGGTGGAGGAAGGGGTAGACTTGGGGGGTTGTGTGTCACCCTATGGAGGGAAAGGGGAAGCTGGGGGCAGCAGCACCTGTCACTCCTGCCCCCCTGGTTTCCCACAGGCAGAACAGTGAGGGTTGCTGAGGTCATTTTGATCCTTGCAACAGCTGCCTGTTTTCCCTGGGACCTGCTGGTTTCTCTGCTCCTGCATCCAACCAGCCTCAGCTCAGCACCAACACCTCAAAACCCAAGCACCTAAAGCAAGGCAGAATCCAAGCTGAGGCCATTCAGCCCATCAGTGGTGGAGGAGAGGAGCACGTCCTACCTGCATGTTGATGGGATCTGGGCAAACTCCTCTGGATGAAGCCCCAGTGCCTCTGTATCGGTCCTGCTGGCAGGTCTGAGAGGTCTTTTAAGCTGAAAGAGGGTAAATTTAGAGTGGACACAAGGAAAATGTTCTTTTGTGATGAGGGTGGTGGGGCACAGGAACAGGCTGTCCAGGGAAGCAGTGGATGCCCCATCTCTGAAAGTCTTCAAGGCCAGGTTGGATGGGGCTTTGAGAAACCTGCTTTAGTGAAAGTTGTCACTGTCCGTGACCAGGGGGTTGGGCTACAAGAACTTTAAAGGCCCCTTCCAACCCAAAGCAGTCTGTGATTCTACAATTTCATGGTTTAAACAGCACATTTGCCTCTGCTATGCTTTGGCAGCAGGACATTTTCCCCATGGATCCACTCCCACCCATCAGTACCACCTCCCCCCACCAGCTACAGCATAGGGCTGGCAGTGGTGGGAGGCACAAAAATCCTGGATGGAGAGCAAGAAAGAAGATTCCTTGCCAAAGAAATTATCTGAAGCAGGTGGTTCCAGCTCGGAAGAACTCAATTTATATTCCCAAATGACGTGCTGGGAGCTGCTCACAGCTCCATCAACAGGCATGATGCAGGCGAGGCAGATGTTTCAGCGAGTGCCAGCAGCTGGAATAGGATTGCTGGCTCAGCTCGGCTGCACCCATCGCTCCAGACGGTAATTTGGGAAGTCAGTGTTGGAGGCTTATCCCAAGGGAGCCTGTATCGGGTGGCTGCAGGTCTGGCTGGCGGGATCACGCGGCTCGCTCTGAAACAAAGCAGGGTAGCAGCGTGTGGAGCCGAGTGGGAGGTGAGACTCCTGGATTATTTCTAGGCTCCAGCCTTGGAAAGAATCTTGGCACGGGAAAGCACAGGGTGTATGGGCTGTGCATGAGGCTGAAGCAGCCCCGTGGTGCTGATAATGGGGTTGTGCCGGTGCCATCCACGTGGCAGGAGCGGCTCTGCCCAGGGCCTGTCCCTGCCACAGGAAGTGGCAAATTTTTGGGGATGCCCAGGCGCAGTGTGATGGGATGTGGCTTAGGGAAACAAAGCCCTACAAAGGGTGAAGGACACAAGGAGAGCGCTAGCAGGCAACACAAGGCACGAGCAGACCACCAAAGCAGACGTTTTTGGCACAGGCGAAATTCCAGGTGTGGAGAGGGAAGGAGGTGGTTCCTGTGAGGGCTGGGCAGCAGTGCTGAGGGGAGCGTGGCAGAGGCTGCTGCATCAACCAGCCTTGTGTGCTTATTTTATTTTCCATGTGGTGATCAGTAAGAAACAGCAGCTCTTCCACATCTGCTGCTGCCCCAGCCTGGTAGACGAAAGGGGGTCGATGAAATGTTCCCCAGGTGTGACATGGCAAGGATGTCAAACAGGCCAAGACAGCAAAAGCAATGGTGGGAATACCAAATCCAATGCAATTATGGAGAGACGTGGGTAAGGCCAAGGGGGACTCAGCAGAAGCCACCCCTGATGCTGCAAGAGGCCATGGGAGAGCACACAGGCACATCCCAGACACAAAGTGCCACCTTCCCAAATTGCCCACAAGGCTTCCTGGAGCCAGGTACAATCCCACCTAAGCTGCAACTCAGCCTGCCTGCCCCAGGGAGAGCCCTCACCACCCCAGCCCAGGGCTGATGGCTGTTCATATGAGCCACGTGGATGCCCAGGTAAATAAATAGGGAGAAACTGGGAGGTGGACTTTCCCTTGGGGCTTTCGGGGTGGCTGAGCGCAGGAGCAAAGTATGAAATGCTGCAAAAGGGACGAGGAAGAGAAGGGTGTAGCGAGGGTGTCCCTTCATAGGAAGGGTTAGAGCAGCTTTACAGCACTACGACGTTTAACTGCTGGTGCAAAAGCACCCAGTGGCTCCTGGCCAGGAACACAGCAAGAGGAGAACAAGCACCAAGACCCCATCAGCGCTTGTGTACACACCACCCTCCCCATCTCACATCACAAATCGCTGGAAAACAGGGTCCAGGTGAGCCTAGTCAGACCCCATTGATCATTTATAGTATTGCTCTGTTTGTCTGGTTTGAGGTGCAGGTTGGTTAGGGCTTGTTGCTGGAGCAGCACCCACGATGGCAGAGCCCTGGACAGGACCTCTGCCCATGGGTGCTCACCTGGCTGCAGGGGATAAATACAACCTGCAAAAACACAGAGGAAACCAGACTTCCTCAAACTGCTGTAAAACACGACGGGAATGTTTAATAAAAGCTGCTAGGTGGGTATCCTTTACTTGGCTTATGATAAAATCTCACATCAGAGGCTATTAAGGCACCTTATCAAAGGTTAAAGGGGCAAAGTCCCTGTTTGGCGACAGAAAACAAAGACAGACAACATCTGCTCCTCGAAGCAAAAGGGAGCAAACACCAAGGCACAGCAGAGGTCACTACTGGCATCATTATTATTTAATACCACTTGTATATTAATGAGATTCAAGAAAAAGACAAAAACAAGGCAAAGAAAGCCAACAATAGCCCAAACTTGCTTTGCTTCGTCAAAACAGAAAGAGGTGGGGGAAAAGCTGTGCTGTGAGACGTGTTTCACATAAGAAATTAAATTGTCACACTAGATTTAAGAGTTTTCATATCAAAATCATATGACCAGCCCCACATACCAGTGGAAGTAGTTTCAGTGCATAAAACCTTGTATTCAGCCCAAGTGGAGCTGAACGAGCTGGTCCCATTTTACCAGCCACTTCACTGTGATTCTGCGATGAGAAAAAAAACCACAAACACTTTCACTGTCATTTCTTACCCTGGTTTTAATCAGCAATATTTCCTCATGCTCTTGTGGTGCCACAGTTTGTTGCTTACAAACATCGCAGGGGGAGGCTGCATTCTTTATTTAAAAAAAAAATAAGTTTCTGCTGACATTTAAGGAAAAGAACAGGAGAGTTCAAATGTTGATCATTTTGTAAACACCAAAGATACAGAACCAAGTCAGAAGCCTACATGGATCAGAAATATTGCTTGGATTTAACCCGGATGTGTACACAACAAAGCACTGTGGCCAAAGAAATCTGAGCTGCTAATAATCCATGCTCCAAGTCACCCAAAGAAAAAAGACTGATGAAATGCAGGCCCTGCACCTGTGAAGGCTACACACATCTGTCACGTCCTCAGGTCAGCACAGGAGGCAGATGCCTTTGATGAGTTATCAGGCTCACAGAGAGCTCCACCCTCTTCTCTTTCTCCTTTTCACACGGCCTAAGGTGTGCAGAGCAGATTCGTTCCCATGGCATGGGACCACATCACTCCAGATCTTGGAATTTCTGCTGGAGATTCTGCACACAGATGGCAAAAAAAACCTTTGGGGAGAAAATACTAATTTAAAAAAGGCAATTTGAGAAATTTTTAGAAAACCATTACTTAACTCTAGGAAAATGTTCCATGAAGCAGGTGGTTCCAGCAGAGTGGACTCTGCCCAGGGTGGCTGGATCCTTCACTACTTTGTTAGGGTTTTGCTTATGATCCTGCACCAAAAGGACATTTCCTGGGTGCACAGGATCCCCTTTCTGACCCCACACATCCTCCAGCAGCTGTTTCAAGTGTGGGGCCCCTCCAGAAGCACAGGATGCGATACATGTGTGCTGGTGCCACAACACCGACCTGAAGCTGCAGTGGAGATGTGGTTGCTCCCTCTTGACTTTTTTTTTTTGACAAAGCCACTTTCCTGCCCACCACCTGCCCATGCACAGCCTCACCCCAGCACAGGCAAGAGGGACTGGTGCACATGTTCACTGGGACACGTGCAGATCCATCTGAGGATGCTCCATCTTTGCCTGCTCCATCAACAAAGAAGTTGCTTTTAATGAATCAGGGCAGTCAGTTATGTACAGTTCCCATCTCCACACCCTGGTCCTGTTTAGCTTCAGCTCACATCCATACAGGTCCAAAAGGGCTGCATGGATACCCCTCCATGTGTTTTCCTTCCTGGAGACCCTTTCCTACAGTTCTGTCTTCAGATGTGACCATCCCACCCCCAGAAACCACGGAGAAGGACAGGGGCAGCCACTGGCATGGCATCCAGAATGCAAGTACCTCTCTCCCACTCCTTGAGTTGTAACACAGCACAAGGCAGCATTGCCAGACCTCGCCACCTTGGCATGAATTCCACCTATTCACGTTTTCTTTCAGTCATGTTACCACCTGGAAATCTCAATTTACTTTTTTCCCCCCCTTTATTAAAGAAGTGTCTAATCCTCATGGATGTGGGGGGAAAAAAAAGATAAAAATATGATCCAATTCCCTCCCCCTTCCAAATACATCAGAAAGGAAAAACCTCTAAGTCAGGGCTTAAAATCAGCAACATTCATCTTTTCTTTTATCTCATGGTTTTTCTTATGTTTCATGATTTATATATTTTTTTTAAATGAGGTGCTGGTGGTAGAGGCAATGGCTAAATCCTGGAGAAATGTGAGATCAGAGCATCCGATTTCCAGCTCTCAAGATACTCACAGGCTTTTTTTCAGACTGAAATCATCTCTCAGAAGGGCCCACAGACACGATACGAGGCCAGTGCTCAGCAAACAAGCTGGATCGATGGCAATCAGAAGATCCTGAGATCTTCCACCTCCCCTCCATCCCTCCGGGAGGAGGGAGAGGCACCAAAGAGTTCAAATTCCAGGTCATGACTGCGGATGCCACGTCCTCGATTCATCTTTGCTGTCTGCTGTCGAAACCATCAGCCAAATGCCCCACAGCTGCTCACAGAGAAACAGCTTCTGTGTGCCGAGCTTGAAATGCTTCTGGAGAGCAACACGGAGGAGCCTGAAAATCAATTAATTATACAAATATTAGTGACTTCCTAAATATGCTCAGGGCCAGGAGCTCCCATGCACCTCTGGTCCTCTGCACCACGATCCAGGGGCGCTACGTTCGCTGGGAGATAAAAAGAGTAATTAAAATCAGGCAAGAAAAGCAACATTTTAATTTTTTCTCTTTCTGCTTGTTTTTAGGCAGCACTTTTTCAAAGTCAGTTGCACAAAAAGCAGTCTTTGAATTAACAGGCAATTACCTAATTAGGTACTTAACTGCAAATTACATGAAGCAAAGTGCCTGTTTTATCTATTTGGAAATGTAAAACTGGGCCCTGTGCTATCCCTAACACGGAAATTCCCTCCTTTCTGGGGAAAACCTGTCTTGCATGTAAATCAAGACAAGTCTTGAGTGAGAATCATCTGACTTGTGACTTTAATCGGCTGGGGAAAGGGTCTTTAGAAGCACACAAAGCACCTTCAGGGAGGAAAATGAACTGAGAAGACACTGGAAATCAGACTTGTTAAAGATATGTCAGATTCCAGTGATTTATATATTAAATGCATATGAAAAAAACGGGATGCTTTGCAAATCAGTGGTGGAAAAAGGCTGACCAGAGCAAATACTCTGGGACAAGAAGGGATGCCCTGGCTGCTGGGTACCGGAACACAGCACAACTTTTATAGTTGTGCTGAACTCATCACCACCTGCTGCAAAACAAGATTGCGGGTTTTTTTTCTGAAGCATGCTCAAAAACAGATTTTGGTTAAAAGAAGTCACGAGTTGATGCAACCCAGCCAGGCTGCAACACTCCTGGTGTGGTGCCCGCAGCCCTCCATGGGCCACACACCAATGGAGACCCTCGGAGATGACTCTTGAGGGAACCTCTGGCTTCCCGGGGCCACAGCCTTGCCTCTGCATGCAGAAAAATCTAATGTTGGCCAAATTTTGCCCATTGTCAAGTCCTCTTGACTCCTGTGGTTTCCTTCTTGACCAGCTTTTGTTTGCAACATGGATCAAATGTGACTTTCTGTCCAGTTTCTGGGCAAAATTCAGCAAGGTGTGCACAGCTGTGCAGAATGCAGGGTCTCCTCTGCTCCAGCTGAATTCCAGCCTGAATTGCTCCCAATCCCAACGTTTTTGTTATTGAAGGAGAGCATCCCAGAGCAATGAACTCCGCAGGCAGACTAGATACCTTCAGAGGAAACGTCAGAGTTTGGGCAGCGGGCTTTGTCCATCCCAGGAGTTCACATCCCACACACCCTGTACCAAGCAATCCGCGAGTGGAATGCACTGAGGACCTGTGGGAACAGCCCACTCGGCCCGTCCTCACCCCCACAGCACCGAGATCTCTTCTGAACCCTCCTAAACCCTGCTCTGCACCCTGGAGTGGGTGACCACCCTCCATGCTCAGACCCCTACCTGTGGGGTTCTCACGGCTTACCATTCCACCCCCCACACACTCCTTGCAAGAACAAGGGAGTTGGGAGTGTTTAGCCTGGAGGAGGGTCAGGGGTGACCTGTTTGCTCTCTCCAACTCCCTGACAGGAGGTTGTAGCCAGGTGGGGGTCAGTCTCTTCTCTCAGGCAACCAGCCACAGGACAAGAGGACACGGTCTTAGGCTGTGCCAGGGGAGGTTTAGGTTGGACATTAGGAAGAATTTCTTCACAGAAAGGGTAATTAGACATTGAAAGGGTGATTAGACATTGGAATGGGATGCCCAGGGTGGTTGTGGACTCACCTTCCCTGGAAGTGTTTAAGGAAAGACTGGTGCCCTGGTCTGGTTGACAAGGTGGTGTTGGGCCACAGGTTGCAGTCGATGATCTTGGAGATCTTTTCCAACCTAACTGATTCTGCGATTCTGTGACTGGAGCAAACGGCCTTAACCTGAGACTGGAGGCTCAGACCAGATACGAGAAAAAGATTTTTTCACTGTTAGGGTGGTCGGGCACTGGAATAGGGTGGTGGAGTCACCATCCTTGGAAGTGTTTAAGAGGCATCAGGACCTGATGCGGCTTAGGGGTTACAGTAGTGGCGGTGCTGGGTTGGACTGGGTGATCTTAAAAGGTCTCTTCCAATCTTGACGATCCTATGATTGTACGAAGGGACCAGACCCCCCCCACACTCAC
>JAYRBT010000042.1:5702591-5763499 GCA_036023395.1 Myiotriccus ornatus | reverse complement strand
AGCGCTGGGAGGTTTTAATATCGCTTACTCTGTTTGGAGTACCCACTGTCAGGGAAAAGGGTGTGCTCAGAGTTGTGGTTTTCTCAAAGGAGTTCTGTGTCTATCAGGTCGTCTGCCACTTTCAAGCCTCACAGGCGTAAGGCGAGGTTAACACAGTTGCGAGAGCTTGGAGTGTTTGAATCGTCTCTCACCAAGGGCTCTGACTTGTGGCCGTGTTCTTGTTCCTCCTGAAGTGAGGGAATGTCCTTTACGAGAGGCTGTGTCCTTTTAAAGCTGTCACTGTGTTTTTGTTGAGATCTGAGTGACAGCTCTGATTTACTTTTGACAGTGTCAATCCACGTAGTTCCTCTTAACTTTAAATGTTTAAATGTACTTACATACGAGCACAGATGTTCTTGATGCGCTGTTATTTTGCTGCAAGAGAATAAAGAACATTGTAGTTTATTTCCATTGTAGTTCTTGCCTTCAGCCATTTATGCTTATGCTCAGTGCCAGCCAGGAACTTGGTTTTTCCTCTTATTTGTGCTGTGTGCTTTCTCTAAGGAAGGAATTTGCCATGTCTGTTTAGACAGTTACGAGTTGTATTTCACAGACATGTTTTATAAGTTGTCTTGTTAAGAGCAACCGATAATTAAAGGCACAGTTACTCGCCTCACTCATGGATTTCTGTCTTTGCAGGAATTGGGATGGACACTTGTGTTATTCCATTAAGACATGGAGGTTTGTCATTGGTCCAGACGACAGACTATATTTATCCTATTGTGGATGACCCTTATATGATGGTAAGTTGGCTAAACTAAACTCTTGGCTCTGTTGCTGATTTTGGCTTCTCACCAATCCACTGGCAATTCTGACCGTTTCTTCTAGATGTGCAGTGCTAATTATGTGATTAATTGCATTCAGAGGCTTTCCTAAATAGGCACGAAGAGAGAAAGGCGTAATTTCATCCTGTAGTCTTCCGTGTTGGCCAGGAATGCTGCATTGCTGCTTTCTATAGGTGAAAGCTGGGAGAACTGCCACCTTCAATTCAAATTTCCCTTCATCTCTTGTTCTGTGGGATTTGGCTTGTAAAGTCCAAAAGGGGGGGCGAAAAAGAGATGCCTGTGAAGCAACAGAGAGTAAACTCCACTTACGAGCAGAACCACATTGTAACTGGCGTTTTTTGAGGTACTGAAATAACCCAAGTAACATGTTAGAACTGGAAATACCTAAATGTCAGTAGCTGCCAATAGCACCTGGCAACTTGAGAGTGCTTTTGAACACCAGCTTTCCTGTTGTACTACCCCGTTTGAACATGGGTACACTGAAATGACTTGTTGGGAGTTGGGTGCACTTCGGCTTCGGTCGCTTCTGCATCCCTAGTTCGTTTAGTCTGTCTCATGGAGAAACAAATTCATTTAAAAAAAAAATAGACTTAATAAAGCTGTAAGGAAATGTTAAATGAAAGTTAAGAAGTGCCAGAATTCATGTGCTTTGGATGGGACTCCTTTGCCTGTTTCTGCTGCTGTTGGGGTGCCTGCATGCTTTATTTGCTGCTCTCGGTTTGTTGTTTGCTCGGTGAGACCTGTCTGGTAGGTTTTGGACACGCAATTTGAGATTGTGACCAAGTTTTTTCTTTTTTTAGCATGCTTGACCAGGTGGTGTGCACATATGCAAGCGTAGCTCCTTTGATTTCTGTTCCAGAAGAGCTCTTTGCAAACTGAGCAGCCGAAATCTCAGGCTGGCCTCTGGAGTATGGAGTTGTTGAGCTCTCCTGAGAAATTTGATTCAAGTGGGTTGCCTTAATATCATGTTACAACTCGGCAGGGACCAGAGGGGGAAAAAAAATGTTGGAGCTCTGTGTTCAAGTTCATTATCTGAGAAACTTTTTTTTCTCACCTTTTAGCAAAAACTCAGGAGGACAGTGGTAAAGGCTGTGGTGAAGGGGGAGGGTTGCTTTGTTTGGAGATACAAAGGGTTTGAGATGCCGCAGGAGTAGATAGATGAGCCTGTGCCCAGATGAGGTTTAGGCCTGTGTGGTTGGAGTGAAATGTAAATTTGGCCTTAGTCCAGCTTCAGTGTTTGCATCGTAGTCACAGTCTCTGCTGTGATCCACATGCACCAGCAGCTGTAACTTGGGTATTGTCTAACTCTCAAGTCCTTCACTTTTCATTCTTGAAGACATTCATTTTAGTCTGGTGGCTGACCACTTCCTAATGTGTTTACAGATGTGTATTTCTTCCTAAAAGCTGACTGAGAACAAGCTTTCTTGCTGGTACTGGCAGCGATGATTCAACAGGATTAATGCTGCTGGATCCTCTACTCAGACCTCTCTCTCTTGAGGGCTAGAGTACCTCAGTACCTCAATATTTTCTTGTGTGGACCAGCATTGGTTAGAGGACAGTCAAATACAACCAGCCACAGGGTTTATGGATGGTTATTACAAGCAGAGGAATGGTGAGATGTGAGAAGTTTGAGTTTGCATCCAGGCTGCATAAAGGAGTGTGCTGTGGACTCCCCTGTTCAAGACAGGCTGCTGCTGCCCTGCTTCTCCAGCTGCCTCTTTCCCTCATTTAAGTGTGGATGTCCCTTGACCCATGCCTGTTGTTACTACTCTGTGACCATTATCACTTGTGTGCAGTCCACACTCTCCTTGCCCTTCCTCTCAGTCCCCTTACCTGATCAGTTCTGGTCTGGTTTTGAGCAGGTATTCCCTGTTTTAGAGCCTTTTCCTTTCTCTGTGCACAGGGTTTACCTGCAGCTCCTTGTCTGATCTCTCTTCCTCGTTGAAGGAGAGGGAGCAAAGAGGGAAATCCAGAAGTGCAGATGAACTCTAAGCTGGGTGCTGTGTGACAGAAGGGATTAGTAAACAGCTGAGGGAAGCAAAACTGTGTGTGGACTCAGCTGAACTTCCAATTTGTGCTTCAGAAAACAGCTTTCTCTTGCTCTGTCAGTGCCTATTTTAAAACCAAGTTTTGCAGTTATATGCAAAATCATTCTTTCTTCTTTTTCCCCTTTTTCCTTCTCTTTGTCTTTGAAAACACTCAGTCCATGTACAGAATTATCCCTAGGATGTACACCTGTAAAATCCATATCCAGGATAGGATTTATTCAGCTTAAATGGCTTATTAGAAAAGTTACAAGCAGTTGAAAATAGGTTTCATAATAAGTATCAATCCACTGGGAATAGGGCTGGTACTGGCCTCTGTTGTGGCACTGTGGAGACACCTGTTTGTATACAGGAGCAGGGAACTGTGTAGTTTAAGAGAGGATGCCCTTCCATTCCAGGAACCTTTTTGTTGCTCTTTTAAGAAGAACCTTCACTCAGGACTGGAGATGGGTGTCTGATTCTTCATCCTTTGCCCTTATAAATAGTTCTTAGTACTGCACATAGTCCCCCTGAAACACCTGAGCAAGCAGGCAGGTAGCCTGCAGGACTGACCCCTGTTTGTGAGTCCTGTTGTGTGTTTTTGTCGGTGTTCACAAGCTGTGTTTTGTTCTCTCTGCTCCTTCAGACCTGAGACTTGTACTGAATTTGTTTCCATTGTGGTTTTGGCAGTTGGCAAAAGGGTTGTTAGACTGACCTCTGACTATCAGAGCTGTTGTCATTGTTGTTTTAAAAACTTATCTGTGGGTCCCCAACAAGGCATAAACCCGCAGCTTGCTTGGTAAATACTGAAGATAACACAGAATGGTTTTAGTTCCCTTCCAGAAAAGGGGAATGGCAGGCATCTAGAAATCTAACAGCCAATATCCATCAAACCATGCAATACACAGCTCACTCTTTTCTTAGTAGTTTAAGATTTAAATGATTAATCCATATTCCAGTTCCAAATGTAAGAGATTCCTCTGGTGCTACTGGAAGCTCCTGAACTTATGAAAAATTGGATTATATTTAATTGTGATTTGGACATGTTATTTTATGTCATCAGCAAGTGAGGTAACTGCCTGTAAATAATACTTTTTTTGTGAATTGTCCAAATTTTGTCAAATAAGCATGCTGTTGTTTTTTATCACGGTGGTGTTGCCTGTGAGCCAGATTTAAAATCATAAAACCAGATACCGGTTACGATTCTGCCGCTGTAAACCTAAAACAATTTTCATAGAACGCATGGAGTTTTCCAGGGTAACACAACAGCATTTGTCCTGTGTTTTGAAATATCTTGCTGTCCCCTAGGGCACATCCTGTGTCAGGAAGTTCTGCATCTTCATCAGGAAACTTGATGTCTCGTCTGTACTGAGTCCATACCCCAGAAACTCTGACTCAGAACCATTAATTTAGTAAAATTAGAGTAGCTAATATCATGTGACACAAGAGGTGGCTTCTCAGTGCTGTCAGCTTCCTGACTTCTTAGCTGTATCCTCCGGGAAGAGGAGTACTCTCCTAAAAACTGAGGAGTGTAGACATGGCCTCCAGGGTAGTGCAGAGGACAAACAGCTTTCTCATCAAGGTCCCTGTCTCCTGTGTATTTTGGTGCAGAAGAGGTACAGCAATACAGCATTTTGGATTGGCTTCCTAGCAGTTGTGAATTCCATACTGTGGTCATCTTCATCAGGACGTACAGTTCTGTGCTGGAATAAAGTTAACGGGAGTATATCTGATGAAGTAAACTGAGCCTCTTACCAAAGGCAGACTGTTGAGCTTAACTTCAGCCTCTCAGACTGGGCATCCAGTCTGAACCCTGGGACTCCTACACAGTCAGTGAGAGAGAATGCTGAGAAAGAGAGCTGGGATGAATTCTCCCTGTCCCTGTAGAAGGAGCAGATCCTGGACTTTTAGATGGGCACATAGCACGAAATGGATTGTCCTACATCTGTGGCTGGGTTTCTTAATGCTGGAGCCTGTGGAATAAGCAGCTGTGTCAGACTGCAAACCCATACTGGAAGCTTTTTTTCTGGCAGGTGTTTAAACATTCACCTACAGTCCTGCAGATTTTTTTTTTTTTTGTCTTCCTTTCTGTTTCAGGGCCGGATAGCGTGTGCCAATGTCCTAAGTGACCTTTATGCCATGGGGGTCACAGAGTGCGACAACATGTTGATGCTCCTTGGAATCAGCAATAAAATGACAGATAGGGTAAGATTTTTGGTACTTTCTTTTGATGGAAGACCTGAACAGCTAAGTGTGCTTAGAATGTGTTCACCTTTAGTGTATTTTCTCCGCAAAGTTTGAACCCCATTAAAGAAGAGATTGTTTCGTTGAATCACTCGGTTCATAGTACGGCTCTTGCCTCATGAACATTCTGAGGTCAGGTGCTAAAAGTTCAGTTTCCTGGGGTGTTGTAATCTGCTGCCTTCATCCCCACCAAAATGGGATCCCTCCTTCTATCAGTTCAGGACAATACTGCTCCAAGGCTAGCATTTGATTGCCAATTCATAGATAATCCTTGGTTGGTTTTGCTTTCTTTTTATTTTTTATGTGTCTTTTTAATTTTTTTTTCTGGTGGAAGTAGCCAGCATGTATGTTTGTTTTGCTGCAGCAAAAAAAAGGGATGTTTATTCTTAGAAGGATGTAAGTTGAAACTTTGCTGGTTAATGGGGGCCAAATGCATCTTGATTTAACTTGGCCTTATTACACTGCACTGCTGTGACTGTTACCTGATTAGAGCAGCTGGATACTTGTCCTGAGTTCCCAGAACTCTGGTTACTTTTACATGACCTTTTGAAGAAAGTTTCTTCAGTGTTAAGTGCCTTTCCCCTTCTTTTACACAGAGCTGTCAAACCATAACTCTGTGGGATAACGTGTAGTTTTCAGGAGGCCAGACTCTTCCTAAGGCTGGCTTGTCTGTCTTGAACTATTTGCCATGAGGGCATTTGGCTTGAGTGATTAAAGCCCTGCACCAGTCTTGAAATGATGAGCACTGCTGTGTATGGAACTCTGACTTCTGTTTTGATCTCTAGGAAAGAGACAAAGTGATGCCTCTAATTATCCAGGGTTTCAAAGATGCAGCAGAAGAGGCAGGAACATCTGTTACTGGTGGCCAAACAGTGTTAAATCCCTGGATTGTTTTAGGAGGAGTGGCCACGACAGTCTGTCAGCCTAATGAATTTATAATGTAAGTTTAATCACTAAACAACCAAAGGCACTGGTCTGAAGGGATACAGTAAAAATCCTGTAAACACCGTGTTGTGATGTTGTGGTGTCTCTGATGAATAAAGCAGTACCTTCTCCTGCTTGCATTTGTCCTCAGCACTCAACAGGTGCCACATCTCTTTTGTACCTATTTGCTTTTTTTAAACAGGATGTCCTCTTAACTTTTCCCTGCCCCCCAGCACCTTTTGATCCTATTCTCCTTTTGACAGGAGAGTTAAGCTTCTAATCTTCAAAGATATTGGAGACTGTTTTGAACATAAATTTCTGTCACATTTATACATAAGTTTCTAAGCCATCTCCCAGTTACCCTGTTAATGGCTGTAGAAAACTGCAGAATTGTTGTATTTACAGCACTCTGTCCATCTAACAGAAGCTGATCTTCAGTGTCCCTCTGTGGCATGTTATACTATACAAATTAATTTGTTCATGATCCTAATGTTGGGTATCTTATGCCCTGGGTAACAAAGGTCAATTTTCCTCCCTATCCTCGTTTATGTCTCCAATAAATTGAAAGAAAATATGTAACTTGGTGTGTGTCTGACTGCATGCAAGCACTGTTCTATTCTGAGAAAGAAGGATTAGCACTTTTAAATAAGTTTGCAGCACTTTGCTCAATAATATTGCATGGCAATGAATCCCAAAGGGTAATTCTGCAATTAGTCAGTTTTTTAACTGTGCAACAAGATACGGGGGTCTGTGAAAACGTAATTATCAGCACTCATTCCTAATGACATTTGTGAATCTTTCTTTGTAATTAATATATGAATTCTTTGTTTTCAGGCCAGACAATGCAGTGCCAGGAGATGTGCTTGTATTAACTAAACCCCTGGGAACACAAGTGGCTGTTGCTGTGCACCAGTGGCTAGATATTGTGAGTACACTGCAAAAAAAGAAACAGGGAAGAGGGTTGTGAGTTAAAGGTCACCTTCCTTATTCCTTCAAAATGACAAAGTTCAGCTCAGATGGGAGTGATCTATCACCTCTCTCTCCTCCTTCCTCCTTGGTATCTCAGCTTTCCCTGCTTACATGCAAAACTATCAGAATCAAGGCAGTTTAATATTTTGTGCTTAGTGAGCCCTTCTTAATTGCACCTAATTCTTAGTTATTTCTCAGGCATTGCTGTAATAAAATTGTTTACTAACAGAACAACAGACTAGCACCCTGGGTAAAATTATTCCCTTCTCCACCTGCCAAAGTAATTGGCAACACTTATTGATGGCAATTAGGCCAAGAGTGCTTTCTGTGCTCTTGGGCTTTCTGCTTGTGTACATGGAGATATATCTACGTTTCACATGTATTGCCCTGTGCATTCAATAAGAATATTTCTAGCAGCATTATGTATGTAGACATACTTCCATCTGTTACTTCAGGCAAAAATGTAACTAGTGAACTGAAAAGTGACTGCAAAATTGGCATCTGCTTATGTTGTCTGGCTCCCAGTATGTGTCTTCAGAATTATAACTGCTCAGTTTACACTTCAAAAAGATGCATCTTTTCTACTTTTGGGACTACTGAGCCAATAGACTGGCAGAGGAGTGAGCTGGAATCTACTTTGGTTTGGCTGTTGACCACTGCATTGTCAGATAAATTGTAATTACTCAGCTAGTGTTAGAAAAGTGGGAGAGAACCATCTTAAACCCTCGCTGGAGTCTGAAGCGTGAGCAACAAGAGAAAAACATTTTTCTCCTTCTTCATAGGATCTGGCCTAGCAATTCTGACCTCTTCAGAATCCTGTGTTTTTTTCCAAACAGATATAAGGATCAGGGCCTCAGATAATCTTGATATGAAGTAAAACAAGATACCAGTTTTATAGTATGTTTTCTGGCCATAATCTTACTTCTTAACATATCTGTTATTGGACTGATGAGCAGACTTGCAAATTAAGGATATTCTGAATTTCCACATATTTCAAATACTACTAATTTTCTTTGACTGTCAAACAGAAACACTTTCTGGTCTGAAAAACAAGGACAGCAAGGAAATCAATCCTCCTATTATGTGTAAACAGAATATAACTTCAGTTGTGGTAGGAAAATTTCTGAGTAGCTGTGCTACCTTTTCTTTAGATTTGTTTTGTGAAAG
This sequence comes from Myiotriccus ornatus, assembly GCA_036023395.1. NCBI lineage: Eukaryota > Metazoa > Chordata > Aves > Passeriformes > Tyrannidae > Myiotriccus > Myiotriccus ornatus. Next base: position 5,755,347 of record JAYRBT010000042.1, on the reverse strand, counting down.
TGTAGGGAAAGGGAAACTAGAATTACCTGTCACAAATCCACCTGTAAATGAAATTTTGGTAGGGAATTGGACTTTGTAATAAAAAGTGTGGAGGAGAAGCTACAGTACATCAGCTTTATGCATAAGGAAGAAAGGAAAACTGGAGTGTAGAGATATGTGGCTGAAACATAAATTAAAAAAAAAAAAAAACCAACAACCTAAAAGCTGAGGTATTTAACAGGGCAGAAGTGAGCAAGTTCCTGGTGACAAGTGAAAGGAAGATCCAGATGGAGGTGAAATTTGTCCTTCTTGCTTGGTTGCTGCCAGCACTGCTGCAGCCAGTTCCAGCTGTGTTTCTGGGAAGAGACTGCAGATCCTGCAGGGAGCTGGGCTCCATGGGGCCCCCAGATCAGATCAGGGATGTGCCAGGGGTGATAGAACCATTGGCTGTGGCTCTGGCAGCCAGGCTGGTCCACAGCTGGGAACTGCCATCCCTTTGCTTTTTCCTCTTTTAAATGCATGAAAGCCGTTGCTGTGATGTGCCCCTTCAGAGAGGGTTTTCTGGCTCTTGCTGTTGCCTACAGACCCTTTAATTTGGAAATCTAAGCTTGCTTTGAAAACTTGTTTGGGAGTTTTTGGAAACTTTTCTGCCTTTGTTCTCTGTTGACTAACCCCAGAATTTGATTGCTGTAGCAGAGGGGAATTTGCCTCTCTGTATCCTACCTGTGTTTGTGGCTCTTACAGCCTCAGCCTTGAGTTCTGCTTCCCCATAGTTCCTGATTTCCATTCCCATCATCTGACTGGTTTCCATTCCATGATCAGCCTCAGAACTTTGTTTTTGAAAACCAAAGCAGAATGATTGCTCAAGTTTTTTCAGTCATACCCAGAGTAAGAATAATCACTGTTCTGTCATCTCTGTAACAGTCCCATTTAATTTTTTTGACAAGGTCTCTCGTTTATATAAGCAAAAATGCTTTTCTTAATTAATTGGTAGATCCAGTTCAATCTAATTTCAGAAACTGTGATCCCACTGCCATCATTCCTTGCTCTTTCAAAGTTTATTTATTTCAGCTGACCAGTCTTTCCCCCTTTTGCCATTTTTGGATTCTCTTACGCTCCTTGAAGTCAGTGCCCATTTGTTAAGACAAGATCCTTCCCCAGTGCAGCATCATGTATCTATTCTTTGTATTTTTAGCACCTTTGGTTTAGTAAGAGGTTTGTTCTGTGCATTTACTCTGTGGAATGGCAGTGTAGGCATTGTGGCTTAAAAAAATCCTGTATTTGTTTACTTTCAGTTCTCTGTAATTTATTATTTTCATTGAAAAAAAAATAGTTTGTAGTGTTGCTCTTAACAGTTATATAGTTCTTTTGTTTCATTCTGGATCTGGAATAACTTCAGCTTGGAATGAAACAATTGCCCTTTATAAAGGTACCACTTCCTAAATTGTTCTGAAACCCTTCTGGGATGAAAAGCATTGCTTGGAATGTGATAAAGACATGAGTCCATACAAGACACTGGAGAATGGGTGGAAGGGGATGCTGATATTAAACAGTAAAGCAGACTAATGAAACTGCCTTACTCCTAAACCAGAGGGATAATATCCTGCCTTGGCATACATTCCTCTGACTTGAACTGGTGGGTGTCAGTGGTGTTTCCTGATCAAGGTGTCCAGGTGTGAAATCAAGAATTTTTTCTTTTAAAAAAGAAAGAAACCAGAGATTACAAATCTCAACTTCGAGCAGCCAAGTTCTGTTTATTCAGCTTTGGGGATTCAATCCAGAGAGTTGCCTTGAAGGAGTTTTTGCCCTGGGGTAGTTTATTCCACTCCACTCTGCTGCTGACAGCAGGATTTGAGGTGCTTAGTGCCTAATAGATCTTGGGTACCGCAGAGGAAGGCACACATCTCTCACTGTCGACCCTTCTGCCTCCCTCTTAACTGAGTTTTTAAAAAAGTACATTTTTGATTAGGGATTTTTTTTTTTTTTTTTAAACTGGTAAGGGTATGCTTTAAAATATATAGCTGAAAATCTAAAAAATCATCTTTATTCCATCCTATAGCCTGAAAAGTGGAATAAAATCAAGCTTGTGGTAACGCAAGAGGATGTGGAACTCGCATACCAGGAGGCAATGATGAACATGGCACGGCTGAACAGAACAGGTGAGAAGGGGGAAGGGGGTTGTGTTTTCTTCCAGTTCTGCACCAAGTTTCATTTCACTGCCACGGGGAAGTGACACAACCACTTTATCCCTTCCTTCTGCCCCATCTTTTTGCTTGTTCAGTGTTGGTGAAATAAGCAAATTAAAATCAAACGCCCTCTTTTAATTGCACAGCAAAAACACAAAGCTGCTGGATTACGATTATGACTCGTGTGAGTGCTGCAAGTAACATCCCAGAGAGTTAGAGGATGCTTTAAAGGGACATATATTGGATTTGTTCCTTGTCTTCTGCGCAGCATAGAGAAGGCTTGACACAGATAAGGTTAAAAGAATTTGAAATAAAATAAAAAAGGAAAAGCTCTTATTTTATGTAAGCTTCAGTTTAAATTTTGGCTTTTCTAATTCAGTCATGTCCTGTGCTTACCAAAGCGTGGAATGTGTAACACATGCTCTCTTTTCTGTTTGTTTTGTCTTTTTCCTGGTTTTGTGTGTTGATTTGTTTTTTTTTTTTCTTCTTAATTTTGGTATAGGGAAGGTTCTGCTTTTACTCTAGAAATTTTATTTCAGGATTTCCCTTATTTGTTCAAAGTATCTTTGACAGAGTAGAGAATTATGTGTTTTCTTACTTCTCACTTGAAGGAACAGGGATAGTTAAATATCTCTTTTCCCATTCAGCTTTCATTTCGTAGGTCATCCCACTGTTTTTTTATTATTCCAGGAAAAATAAATGACCAGGGTTTGTCTTATGGAAAAAACCTCAGTCCTGCATATGTATTGGGAAGCACCAGAGAAGGGCAAAGCATTCTTGGTTTTGTTTTTTTTCCACTCTCTCATCAGGCACCTTTAACAACACTTAAATATTCTTAACTGGGCTATTGTCCTGCATGCAGAAGTGCCCTTCTTCCCCACCCAGGAGTTCCAAATGTGCAGGAATTTCAAGAATGCATAGGTGGGGAGGCTGGGGCCCTTCCCCCACAGCCTGCAGGCTTTGTTCTTAAGCTCTTAAACTTTGAGTGTCTAGCACTCAAGTTCTAATGTCACCAATTCCCAAGTGGCAGAGGAAGAGATGTGACAAGACTGACCTGTGTCTGGTCCTTGCCCTTAGTAAAGCAAAGCTGAGCTCAGAACCTCTCTGGCCCTCAGCTAGGTTTGAATCCGAAGCAAACCCCTGTTTCTCAGACTGCCAGTATAAATTAGTAGCACATGTCTAATAGACCATGCCCATAAATGCAGCTCTGATGACAGATTTTCAGCATGATTTAATATCTTATATACAAGTTGAATTTTTTTTAAGTGTTACATGCATTATTGGTGAATTCCAGTTCTCTTCAATCATGATTTTATTTATTTCATTAATTTAACCCAGCCCTATTTGGATTAAAGGTATTCAACTATATTCAGACTGTGAACAATATTGCTGGAGCATTGTTTTTCCTCATAATTTGTTATTTTTTTCTGATTTGTTTTTTTTTTCCCCCTCCCTCTCTTGTAGCTGCTGGACTCATGCACACTTTCAATGCACATGCAGCTACAGACATCACAGGATTTGGGATCCTGGGCCATGCACAGAACCTTGCCAAGCAGCAGCGAAACGAGGTGTCCTTTGTGATCCACAACCTTCCCGTTCTTGCCAAGATGGCTGCTGTCAGCAAGGCTTGTGGAAACATGTTTGGCCTCATGCACGGCACTTGTCCAGAGACTTCAGGTAGGTGACAGCTGTGCCACCCTCTTCCTTCCCTGCGCCTCCACCTCAGAATTTAATATCAAATGTACAAATCGTGTGCCCTGTGCATTCAGCGGCACACTTGGCTTGGCAGGTAGCCAGGCTAATGAGCATCAGCCACACAGCTGTTCACAACTGACTTCTTCAGCCCAACTTCCAAACCACCTATTCTGAATGCCTTCTACTTCCTTATGGAACACTGTTGTAGAATCCCTGGGACCCTACAGTTTGCAGTTAGAAGTTTGTGATGGTTTTAGGTTTGTTACTATGAAAATCTGTGAAGTGGAGTGATGAATGGGCCAGTCTTTGTGAGTGAGGCCTTATCTGTCCCCAGCATACCAACATCCAAGAATACAGATTTTCTCCCTCACTTTTATGAAATTGGACTTTAAAGGACTGCGACTAGCAGGAAAAAAGATAAATTGGTCTCTGACCCCTTCATTACTTGAGTTGTCTGCTTAATAAAGCTGCCACTTGCAGTGACACTGAATACTGATTGTACTGAGCATCTGGCTGTGGACAGAGTCATCAGGTGATAAGAACTTCTGATGTTTTTAAGTTGCTTTTTAAGAATAGGCCACTTCTCTGAGCATGATCACTGTCCTCTGCTGGAAGTCTCTCTGCTTCACTTTCCCCTTGAATTTTCTGTCCTGTTCCATTGTTTTTTTCTAATTTACTCTGACTTCTCTTTCTCTTTGGGAAATGGAGAAGATGTAGCACCAAATCTGTATTTTTCTCTTGCCTCATTTCTCCACCTTCTTCCGGCTCTCCAAAAGTATTATCCAAGTTCTCTGCAGTTCACAACAGAGGGGGCCCCTTGAAGCTAAACAGTCCAAAGATCTGGAAAGAAGCATCGCAGTGAGAGCCATAAGCTTTTACTCTGGTGAATACACAACTTACCCTGATCTGAATTGTCCCTTGGCCATCTGTGTTTGAGCAGACACTCTGTCCTACAGAGATCGTGTGGCTCAGATGATGTGTAATATAAAGCCTTTCAAGAGTTCAAGCATCCAGCATCAGTAAGGGACCAGAAATACCTGGTGGCAGCTTGGCAAGATGGGTCAGTGAGGTTGGTAGCACCAGACAGATTCTCACTACCCAGGAGCCCACCTAGCCAGAGTGCTGGTAGCATTTATTATCAGTTGGAAAGAGTCCAAAAAGTTGTGGGGACAGAATGCATGAATCCAGAAAGACCTGGAGCTGCAAGCTGCTCTTTCAGGTGAGTGGCTGTAGCAGAGGTTTGGATAGCAATTGGTGTGGAAATGGTTTAGCTGCAAAGTCTTCAGAGCTGCCCATCCTGCTCTCCAGGGATACCCAATTCTGTCTTTTCACTGAGGGAATGTGAAGCAGTGCAGATGGATGCACTGCTGGGAAGTGGGAAGCGCTTGACTCTGGAATCTCTTTTGGGACTGAGAGCGAGAACTGTCTTTGAAATGCTGAGCAGCCTGTGTTCAGCAGAGATGGATGGTGATGGAAAATCCAGCGAGACGTATCTGGCTGGCTGTGAGCTGTGGGTGCCTCAGAACTTGTCTGTTTGATTTCATCACAGCACTGGGTTTCTCGCGTTAGAGGTGGCCACAGGGATTTGTGAGAGGGCAGCATCTGCCAGATATTCAGAAGATCTGTAGCCACGTGGACACACCAGCCCTGCCCTGAAAGCCGTGTAACCACAGTCACACAGGCCTTGGGCTCGCACTGCACAGCCTGACGTGTCTCAGCAGTGTGTCAGCTCGGGCAGGCTGTGCTGGGATGGCTCCTTCAGACCCAGGCTGTCTGCACACCTCGAGTCCTGGGGTTGATTTATGTGAATGCCTGGCTCTGCCTCCCTGTGCCTGATATCCAGCTGTGAGGAAGCCTGTTGGGGGCTGCTCGGGGCTGTTCATACTGTAATGCGGACACTCTCCTTCTCTATTGGCTTGAACTTCCAGACACGCTCTGTCTGTCGCTTCTTCATCTGTGAACAGATGTTTTTCGGCAGACTGGGCAGGCAATGAGAAATTTACTGGAAAACTATTTGAATGGATTTTAAGGTTATTGTGGGTTTTTTTCCCTGTGTGCATTTGCTGGCCACCTGTTGACAAAAGTCAGTGTTGAAAAGATCTGTTACGTCATCTCTTCCGTGCCCCAGGCACTCTTGGCTTATGCTGTATTTTCTTAAAACTGCACTTCACACGATTTTGTGCTCTCTTTAGGTAATTCTTTGCTGGGGGTTAAAGTTGCAGTCAGGCAGTTGGTTTCCAAAGAATTAACTCTGTTAGAGTGGCTGCTTACAGAGATAAGTCACAGAGTTACTCTCTATGGGACATTTCATGCATGTGTGTGTATTTTTGCCAGCCCTCTTCTAATAGCTTCTGGCTGATGTCAGATGACTTTTTTTTAGCTGTAGTAGAGGTATCTCAGCATCTTGGTGTTTGTGCACATTTGGTGGAAATAGGCAGATGGGTAGAAAAGAAGGGCTGTGTCAGTGCCTGATGAGAGGCAGGGCTAGTGATCTCATCCAACTCATTGTGGGAGAAAGCCATTAGCAGGGGAAAGGACACTCGGTTTCGATTCATGAACTGTTTATATCTCTGCTCTTAATTGCAAAGCTTTGTCTAGCCTGCTTTTGAAGTGTTCTGTGTCCACTTTTCTGCTTGCAGTACTATTAAAACAAGCATTGTTCAAAACCTCTTACCAAAAAAAAAAAAAAAAAAAGCCTTTCATTTCTAAAAAGATAAGCCAGGACAGATACCAAGTATCTGCATCCTTTCAACTCCCCAAAACCAGAGCAGCTGGGAATACCAATAACAAACTGGACTAGAATAGTAGGGAACCTTAAGACTTAGCCAAGGCTTAATGAGACTGGTCAGTCTAGCAGAGGAATAAATATAACCCCTGCATGCAGGAAACCTGCTGCTGGCTGAGAGTAGCCCATAGCATTTATTAAGGGTTATTGATCAAACTGTGGGAAGCTGCCAGCAGGTGGGAAGCGATTTTTCACTGGAAACAAGGATTTTGTACTTGTGTTTGATCTTGCCAAAGAATGAGGTACAAGTGATACAAAATTCCAAAAACAGAGTGTGTGTTGAAAAGATAATTGAGTGAAGATTACTTTTGTGCTCTTTCTTACTTCCTTTTTTGCCATACTTGTACCCCTCCCTTCTGGCTGATTAGTACATTCCCTACCCTACATTATCTCTTGTAAACCTCTTCCCTGACTTGCATCACAATGTAAGTTTCTCTTCAATTTGATTTAGAGCCTTCCATGGGAGCGTCACATAATTCCTTTGCAATTGATTTGTCTGTTCCATCTGGAGTAGTTCTAAGCGCTGTCATTCAAGCTTACGTTTTTTTGCTGTTGTTGGGTTTGGTGGTAGTACCTGGATGTTATTTTTGAAATGTCAGAGAGGTGGGCATCATTTTCTAGCTGGCACACTTGTTTCCTTCTTATAGAACTGGAAAAATTGCTTTTGCTCTTCCATTTATCCCTATAACTAATTCCTCATATTCAGTAGCTGCTTCTTTGTCATGGCCTCAAATTAAAAATAGCTTTAGTCACCGCTGAGAGAGAGGACTGACTGTGTGCTTGGAAAAGCAAACATAAAGGTGGCCAAGGTCAAACATAAAGGTGCCCAAGGTGCCAAGAGCCTGTCTGGGGGCTATGGAGCAGGAGGTGGCACCAAGCCCAGGGTGGCCTCTTCAGCAGGTGGCCTTTTGCCCCAGGGTTGGCCAGAGTTGGTGGCATGGGTCAAATTACCCTTTAGGAGTAAGTGAGGCTCAGCATGTGCCCAAATTCCCTCCCGTTTGTGTGAATCTGCTCTCTTGCCTGTGTTCTCCAAACATTTTCAATTCACTTGCTAAGCCGCCTTTTTCAGTGCTTTGGGATTCTTAGAATAGAAGTGCTCTGAGGTTTAATCATGGAATGGTGAGCTTGCTAACTAGTTAATTGTGCTGCTTCTGAGCGCATTTGTTAGTAAATAAAATATTTTCACTTATGCCTGAGAAAAAGAAACTTAAATGGAAGGCTAAAAATTTTCTCAAACAAAGGGGTCACAAGGACTGTCACAGGGAGCACTGGATCAAGCCTGTATTTAATGTTCTGCCTCTCGCATTCTCAGCAGGGCAGTGGTCCCTGCTTTGATGAATGATTTCATTGCAGGCCATGGGATTACTCACAGAATCAGCTGCCACCAATATGTGGTTACAGGTGTCTGCACATGACCTTTACCCAAAATGTTTCTGTGTGGAGGCACTTTGCAGTCCTCTGTGGAAGGTTACAGTGCTGGGGTTGTTTCAGTATGTCATTTGTTGGCATCAGTACCGCGTCCTTTTGCCAACATCTTTTGTGTGTATTTGGCTTCATTTGTACGAAACTAAACACTGAATTCAGGCACAAACCTCTTGCTGCAAAGCAAGAGCTTGGACTTCCATGGTGTCTTCTCTTGGAATCGCTGGATTTCATCAGACTCCACTGAAGTCACCAAGTGCTTGTCCAAGTGGGGCTTTGGCAGATGCAGGTTTGAAACGCTTTGCAGACAGATGTCTGATGCTCTGCTCTCTCTCTTCCCAGGAGGCCTCCTCATCTGCTTACCACGGGAGCAGGCGGCACGATTCTGCGCCGAGATCAAGTCTCCGAAATACGGCGAAGGGCACCAGGCGTGGATTATCGGGATCGTGGAGAAGGGCAACCGCACGGCCAGGATTATAGACAAGCCACGGATCATTGAGGTGGCACCACAGGTGGCCACTCAGAACGTGAACCCCACGCCCGGTGCCACCTCTTAATAGAGATCAAATAGCTGTTTGTTTTTTGAATAGATCTATTCCTTTATCATCCTACAATTTAAAGAACTGTAAAAAAAAAAGAAAAGAAAACTTGTTGTGTCTGCACATCTGGTGGCCTTAGGTCAGTTTATGAGTGGATACAAATAATAAAATAAAATCCATTGCCTTTTTTTCCTGTTACATTAACTGAAGATGCACCTAATCTTGAGGCAGCTTCTGAGTTGAGAATTATATTGTTATCCAATACTGTTGATTCATTTTGAATCTTTAGACACTTATCTCTTGCCGCATAGGCTCTTTTTAAAGGTGCTTTCACGTAGCACAGACATTACCAGTAGTAGTGTCAAATAGCAGTTCGTGTCCTTTCATTATGTGTATATTTATCATGAGTCTAATTTTGATGCCTTGAGTGATATTCCAGAAAGGCAATAAATTGACAAGCGACACAGTGGGTTACCCAGCAGTAAGATGGTTGCATGATTGCATTCAATCTTCGATTTATTTTATTTTTTAATTTTTTGTTTGTTTTTGTAAGGTTTAGTCTTATCAAGAGCATCTACGACCCTGGACATTGCTTGGTAGTGCACTCAGTTTAAATGGCAAGTGCTGACTTTTTGCATGGAAAGCGCTTCAGAGTCGAAGGAGTAATTTCAAATTTCATTATTTGTAGATCTGACAATATTTACTGTATTATCAATGATTGTTTTCTTAATTGATAGTAAGGACAAATAATTCTTTTTTTTTTTTTCTTTTGCAACGTGATTGGATGTGCTATAGTGCAACAAAGGTTTTGCAGACCAAAAGGAGGTTACTGTATAATATTCAGTTACAATTCACTATATAAATAACTACACAAATAATTTTTAAATATAATCAAACTAAAATAAACCTCTGTTCTGTGGATGGTAGTGTTTAATACATTTTATATTTTGTATAGTGATTACAAGCCTTTTTTGTTTCTTTAAAAATCAGCAGCTGTTTAGTATAATTCTTAGTATTATTTTGTTCTTTGCTCAAATACATTTTTCTGCACGCTTTTGTGATCTGTGTTTAAAACCAACATTGCCAACATTGCAGCTTGAACTTAAGCTTGTTATTCAAAATAAATATTTAATTTTTTTTATTGCTCTTGTATAAGTGCATGAACTTTTGATTCCTAGCTGAATTATTCCCTGGAAAAAGGAGAAATCCTCACGGTTTTTTATTCTGTTGCATGTGTGATTATACTGATAATTGTGATCGCTCCTTTAATCAGTTCTCCAAGCCGTGATGTTCAGTGGTAACCTTGACTAAAGCTGGAGGCAAGCAGGTTATCTCCAAGTGTATTACCCACTCTATTTTGTTTATTTGACTCACCAGCACCAAGTAAGCAACATTTTGAATTGTTTCCTCTGCAAGTGCTCCTGGCTGTGCCTGCTGTCAGCAAACACGGGCTCCTGAGCAGCCCCGTCCTGGAATGCTGGAGTCCATCTCTTATCATTGCAGCAGCCTCACGGCTCACCCTGCTCAGCCCAGACACACCATGCCCTCCTTCTTCTGAACTGCACTGAACCTGCTCTAGTGAACCTTCTTCCAGATTCTGGAATTCATTACTGCAGCAAGAATTACAAAGGCTTCTGTCTATGAACAGTGAGTCACTGGAGCTGAGCTCTTCTGCACCATGCAAGGTTTAAATTTCCAGTCTTCCTCCTGATGGCATCCCTGGCAAACCTGGCTCATCGTTTTTCCACGTGGGTTCTCAACCTTTTGCAAAACAAGATTTTTTTTTTTTTCCTTTTTATTATCCCCTCCTTGGGAATAGCTTAAGCCACATGGACCCTCACACTCCTTTTCCTGGAGATGAAGTCCAAGAGTTGCATGTTCACCACAAAGCCCCGAAGCAGTAACCAAGTTTTTGACTTTGCTTTGAGGGAAAAAAAGTTGTTAGGCTTTTCCCAGCAGTTCCGAAAATAAAGCATCAAAAAACAGTTGTGAAAAAAATTGCTTTTCCTTTTTTTCCCCCCCTGCTGTTTTGTGACATTTGTTCTGTATCCTGATACGAAACCGTGGAGCTGACTTCTGTTCATTTTCTTTATGGTCATGGATAAGACACTACTTAAGGGGTTTTTTTTTTAACTAATAAAATGATCTAAGTAGATCAAATGGGTGCAGAACACTTGAGTACTTCTGCATGAAAGTGGTTTTTACAAAGATTTCTTGTATTTTAAATGGGCACTGGATGTGTGTCAGTTCACCCTCGACAGGAAAAGCTCCTGGGTGGTAGATACTGGTGGATTTTCTTCACTTATTATGATGGTTAGTTCATCAGCCAGGTATGAAAACAACATTTCTCCTCCCCAGGCCCTGCCTTGAATGGCAGAAGGTTTATCTCCAAGGAGAAGGTGTGTGGAAAGGTGAGTGGAAATCCACAGCCATCAGCAAGAACCATCTGGACATTTACGGGAAGATTTCCTGTGAGACAGATGCAAGTAAAACCCTGGAGAAGAACCAGTCACCGTGCTAGTCTGTTCATATGATCTGACTCAAAAGCCTCTCCTGATGCTCCCTAATGGCTGGAATTTACATCCCAAAGCGCTTCCTGGCTTGGGTGATGAGCTGGGAAGTCCTCTGTGAGCACCACCTAATCAGCTGGGGAGTGCAGTGATTTGTGTAAGAAGTTTATTGATTTGTTTTGCTAAATCCGAGATTGTAAACCACGAATGAGCTGTAGGAGAGTGTGTTGTAAGGGGCTGGCAAGTTCCAAGTCCTCCACCTTTAGGCAACACAAGAAATTTCCTCTTAAATGAAGGGTTTTTTTGACATGCTGTCATCAAAAAGCTGTGAGAAAGCAACAGTGAACAGTCGTTTTTATTAGCCATGTCCAGTCATTTACACAAATGTAATGTACTTTTTTTTCCATACACAGGTATCTCTGTGTGCACCAGCTCCCATCCCTCAGTCTGTACGAGAAGGCTCCCTGTAAAACTCCATCTAAGTTGTGAAAAAAAAATTCTTTAAAGAGAAAGAATTTAGTAATTGAAATAACCACTAGCCTGAACAATGTATTTGTTAAGTAGCATATATTCTTGGAAAGTTAGTATCTGTTACTGCCCTTTAATATGTTGGTTTCCTCAGCCTTTTGCTTTTTCTCCTGTATCAGTGAAAAATAACACTCTTAAAATTCGCAGCAGTATATAAAGCCAGAATAGTTTTGTCCTTTTTTTTTTTTTTTGAAGGTATTATTTTGATCTCATGTTTTGCTAAAAATTCAGGACTGACCCTTTTGTAATTAGGAGATTATGAAAATCAGCGTGAATGCTGCAGTGAGAGGGCAGCAAACCTGAGTCACTGTGGGGGAGTGGATGGGCTCAGTGGCTGATGCTTAGTGTTTCACTGATTTTTCACTGAAGGTCTGGTGAACAGTTGGGAAGAGTCACCTGCGTGCACATCCGTATTCTGGCCACGAGATGTGATTGGCAACCCCTGTGGCTGCTGCTTGAAGAGGGGAAAGGAATCTTGGAATTCAGCAGAGCCCAGGAACTAGAGCAAAGCGCGAGGCAGAGAAGTCATCAAGACCCTTGACCTTTTATTTGTCACTATGTCCCCCTATTTTGTTCTCTGCTGGATCCGTATTTTCCTTTTCCTCCCTTTCACTGCTAATGTGTCCATAGAATCCCTCCTTGAATCTTCTGGTGATGAGAAATGAACCTGTGCGTTGGTGGCTGTGGATTTTGTTTTTCTTGTTGTTGTCTCATCTACATCTGTTTTCCCTGGCATCTCAGTTAAAAAAGCTAATTTTGCTGAGTTGGAGCAGCTGCCACTTCCCACCATAGTAAATTAAGCTTTCAGAAGACCTCATCTTTGGAATTACAGTTCTGATCATAATGTGGATTTTAATAGTCAATTGAGATGCTTATTAAATTATAACACTGTGCATTAGGAACGTTCCTGTGCTGCTGGAGAAATCTCAATCGTTTAGGTTTTATTAGTTTTGTGATTTAATGAACAGAAAACATTAAAACTAAAAGCCAAATGCAAACCAGCGGTATAAAAATGTTCTATAAAATTCAGGAAACTGACAGACATAGCTGTAAAAGTACTTTGCAAAGACACAGCCTCTCTTAAATGCCATCCATTTTAATAAAGTGATTAATGCCACCATCAGCTTTCTTAACAAAGAAAATTTCTCCCTTGTTTCTTTCCCTGTGTTCATGGGATTCAGCCTGTACTTACTATGGTAAGTGGGGCTTATTGATGGTTTGAAAATTATTCACTTGGGGCTGTTTAGATGCAGAGGATGGTATTTTTCAGATGTGTCCACACACTTACGGTTTTAGGGTGAGTGGCTACACCACAAGCAGCCACCGTGTCACTGTGGTCCCCAGAGCTGCAGCCCTGAGTGGTGCCAGCAGTGCCTGAGATCAGTATTTTGCTGTGTTAAAGTTTGATCCTGGCTGCATTAGCAGGAGGGTACAAACAAAGGGCAGTCACCTCAACCACCCACTGCTCAGTGCCAAGGTGGGTGAGGTGTCCTGAATCATTTTGGGGTGTGACATAACACAACAGGGTGGTCCAGTGACGTGGGAGTTACTCCTACTATTATCAAGATAACCAGAGAAGCTGTTAAGTAAAAAGGAATAATTGTGTTCAATGCACAGAGAGATGAATTTTTTAAAGCTCCTATTTAAAAATGCACATATTAGGAAAAAGGTTCTTCACTTAGAGGGTGGTCAAGCACTGGAATAGACTCCCCAGGGAAATGGTAACAGCACCAGGCCTGACAGAGGTCAAGGAGCCTTTGGACAACACTCTCAGGCACATGGTGTGATTCTTGGGGTGTCCTGTGCAGAGCCAGGAGTTGGACTGATGGTCCTTGTGGGTGCCTTCCAGCTCAGGATATTCTATGATGATATATATATATATATTTATGCAGGGATATATTATGCATGTATAAAAGCATCTTAGTTCTCAAACTCCTAAATCAGTACAGCCAAATCACTACTTCTTGTTCATTTTTTTCAGGTATGAAAGACGCCTTTGCATCAGCTGCTGTCAAACGCCCATGGAAGAAATACCTACATTGCATACAGGTCCCTGCCAGAATAGGCATGTGTAATATTGTTCTGCTTCATCCTCTGGATGGGACTTTTACCTAGATTTTGAAACAGATGAATATTTACTGAGGTTCCTGTTTCAGTTTGGATTGTAAGTGCAATTGCAGCATATATCTGAGTTATACATAGGCCTTTCAGTGCAGTTATAATTAGGACTTCAGTAATAAAACTATTACTCAGGGGTTTGTGTCTTTTTTTTTCTAAATTTTTTTATTTAATTTTTTTTATTTTCTGTTCTCCCTCGAGTTTGATTTGAGGGACTTTTATTAACTTTCTGTTTACCTATGAGTAGGAGTTTTGCTACAGCTCAGGAGTCAAAGGTCTGGTTTCCTTGGCAGTGACAGGCTGGGTGCTGTCACTGCTGCTGCAACTTGTCCCTTCACAGTGCCTGTACTCTTGGCTCTGTGACTACACAAAATCGTTTAGAGAGGGTTTTTTTCTGGGTTCCTAAACCTGGTTTGTCCCACTTCTATGAGCAGCATACTTGGAACCACTGACCATGAGAGCCACAAACAGGAATGCCCCCCAGACCAGGCAGACGCCACAAATGGAGTATGTAAACCTGCTCCGGTACATCTTCACTTAAATCACTGGGAGTTTTGCCACTGAGTTTTCAAGGGAACCAGCTTTTAGGGCACAGGTTATGTTCAGGAGCTCTTCCTATCCATGCCTTGGCTTCTGTTTAACTGCAGCAATAATCATGAGGCTTAGTGTATTGACAGCTGACATTCTGATCCATCAACAGGTCACCTCAGATTCCAGCAAAACCTGTTGCAAAATGGGAGTTAAACTTCCTAAAGGAGCTGTGAAGCAGAGTTTTGGTGCACACCCTCTGACCATGAGACTACCTGGAGCTACAGGGGACTCATGATGGTGCCTCTCTGGGAGCAGAGCCTGGATTGCTCATGAGTGAGGGGCAGGTGTGAGATCTATTTTCAATGCTGGGTTGGCAAAATAATGCAAATTCTTGGAGCAATTCCCTTCCAGTCCTCATAGCACAATGCAGTTTATATTATGACAGTGTTTACTGGGTTTGCTGCCCTCAGTTTACCATTCCTCTCTCTCTCCTGGCTTTGTCATCCAGATCCCCAACTTCTCCATCTCCTGGGAGAGTAGCTGGAAAAGCAGCTTGCAAGGCTGGACCTGGAGCAGGCAGCACAATGCCTTCCTCCCACCTTCACCCTCCTCAGAGCTCTTAATGTCTGTCCCCACCTCTCTGCTCTGTCCTGGTCAGAGGGATCTCCTTGGGACAGGGGAAAGATGAAGCACAGGAAATTCCAGCAGAGATACCCTACCTTCCAGCAGCATCTGCTCATGGCATCATTGACGAATGAGCTGACTGCCACATCAGTGTCACCAGCTGTGACACAGGGGGGCTGAAGTCCATTTTGCAGGAATGGTGAAGATCCACAGCGCCGTGGGATCAGGGACACATAAAAAAGAGAATGAAAATAGTCTTCTGAACTGTGCTGCAGGTCTCAGTGATGGGGTTGTTTTCAGTCCCTCAATATTCTCAAGTGTGTCAGTCTGTTGGAAATGACACAACTTTGTTGATGCACTCACAGTGCTTACTGAGGCAGATGAGAGTTGCTTAGGACAGGGTATACTGAAGATATCACTTTTAAGCATATCACAGCCTCAGAGGAATATTAAGTCTCTACAGCTTTTTTTTTTTTTGCCACCTCTATTTCCAGCTCCCCATTTTTAATGCTTCTCCCCCCTCTCCCTATGCCAGGTTTCCTCCTCTGGCCTTTTTTCCCCCCTCCTCTCCCTCCTTCCCAGGTGCTGCACTGCAACACCTCTTCGCTCCTTCCCCTCTCTCTTCTTACCCAAAAGCCGCAAAAAGCAGCAAGGAAGGAAGGGTGGTCAGAAAGGCCTCCCAGCCCAAGCCCCTGAGGCGAGGGAGCAGAGCCTCCCTGAGCGCGGGTTTGATGCGCCACGGGCATCGCGGATCCCGCCAGGGCCACGGCGGCCACAAAAGGCAGATTCACACGGAGGGTCGAGGCAAGCCTCCTTAGGGACAGGAGACAAGGAATCGGTGCGTGCCGGCCTCAGAGAGCGGCACAGGGCTGGCCGAACCCCGTGACAAACACGGGCAGAGGCGCCAGAGCAAGGGGCCGGCTCCCTCCGCGGCCTTCATAAGCCCTTCCCACGGCAGGCTCGGCCTTCCCCCTGGCTGCCGGCGGGCTGTGGGCTCTGAGCATGCACGGCCCTGCCCAGCGCATGCGGCCGGGATCGGGACCGGGATCGGGATCGGGGTCAGGGGCCCGCTCCGCCCCGCTGCGGGCCCTCAGGAGCGCCGCGGGCACCATGGAGCGGCTGGGGCAGCGCTCGGCGGCGCGGCTGGACACCGTCCTGAGGCACCTCTCCCCGCGGCTGGGCACGGCCCCCGCCCCCGTATCCTTTCTGGCGTGGGCTCGGCGAGGGACACCGGCCCGGGAAGGACACCCAGGCCGAGTCCCTGCCCTGTGTCCTGCTTACGGGGTGGTGAGGCGCCGGGGGCCCGGCCCTGTGCGCCGCCCTTGCCCTGACAGCCCCCGGCTGGGATTTCGGGGTCAGCACCCGTCCCACCCCAAAATCCTCCTGCTGCCTGTGCTTCCTGCCCGAGCTCCAGCCCTGCAGCCCGTGGGGATGTGCATTTGATAATCCCTTTCCTCCGGGCACCCCCCAGCTCAGCCCCCCCAGCACTGAGCAGGGGGTTCCCTGCAGCGAGTTCTCCTCCTGGAGGTTCGGGGGTTTTGACGTGACTTAGGAGTTGCACAGCAGGTCTCAGGCTTTTTTTTTTTTTTTTTAAAGGTACAGACTTGACTGGTAGAGCAGCAGCAGGAAAAAACATCAAGGTTTGTTTTGCCAGTGGGATCTGAGGTGGAAATGTTGGAGGCTGCCAGCTTTGTGACACATCAGACAAAGGGAACCAGGGCAGGGCGAAGATTTCATGTTGGTCTGTCCCAGGGTTCCAAAAGTTAAATAAAGACTGCTTGCTGAGAGTATTTTTAAAACTGCTGCCATAAATCTTGCTTTTTAAAATAAAAATAAATGGTGCTGTTTCACAGTGAGAGCTGAACACTGACAAGTTACCTCTGAATTGTAATAAATAGGAGAAAAGGATGTGATCAAACAGGATGTAGGAGTCTTCAAATATATTAATAATATGAAGACAGATGGATAGTTGTTGACTCAGGCTGCCATAACACAGAGGTGCAAGCAGGAACACAAGATTAGAAATAAATGCTAGGAAAAACACCCTGGTTGTAAAGAGAGAGGAAGTAAGAAGAGGTGCTGCACAAGCTGTTTTTAAATCCAAGTGTTGATGCAAAGAGCTTTGGACAAAAATAGGGCTAATCTGGGTTGGTGTATAGATAAAGTAAGTGACAGAATGTAATAAGAATAGATTTATTTGATACATGGTACATCGGTGCACTGGTTTTGTGTGATGTGGGTAGGACAGTCTCTTTTCCTCACAGAAAATTCCTCTCCTTTAACAAAAGGAGAAGTGTCTCTATAGCAATTCCAGTTGGCACCAGGGACGTATATATAACACCAGCACTTACCTCCTTAAAGGAAGGCAGCCGAGAAAAACCCACATCCCAAGTGCCTGTGGAAGACCTCCATTCCTGCAGCTGTGAATTCAGCTTGAGCGCTGCCTGGCTTGGGACACCAGTGAAAAATCAGCACACCAGCTGCAGAATGTAGCATTTCCTCAAAATGCAGGAAAATAGGAGATTCGAAAAGCAGCTGCACCTCTGGAGTGATTTGGGTGTTTGGCTTCTTCAGGTCAAACCCTGATGCTGCTGGCAGAGCTGGGGCTGTCAGGCCAGGGCCATCTCACCAGGGGCCTGCGAGGTGGTTTCTAAGAGAACTGCACTGTGTATTGTGCTACTCTTGGATATGCAGGAGTCTGCAGCTTCCCTTGGGGTGCTGCAGGGAGGAGCTTTGGAAAAGCTTCTGGGGATGTTAAGCCTTGCTGTACCTGTGTCTCCAAAAGTGTTTATTTGCTTCTGAGTGGCTCCAGGTTATTACATTGCCTGCGCAGCTGGGTAGTGTGCCTGTGAATGTGTTACTCCCAAAAGGATTGTGTGAGGAAAAAGGGGAAAGTTTAAATGTGCCTTGACCAAAATGAGCTGCTGGAGGTGGCAGCTCCCTCCCAGCCTGTGCCTCTTGGTTTCAGTTGTCCAAGCAACCCAGACTTGTCCTCTGAGCGTTGCAAGGCGTCAAGAGCAAAACCAGTGAGAGGAAGAGGCACTGCGAGGCCTGGGAGGAAGGTGCTCAAAGGGAGTCCAGCACTTGGTGGACTTTGCTGTCCCACAGTTCTGGGAGGTGGAGGTGTTGAGGAGGCCACCAGAGCTGGGGCTCAGCCACTGCCTGTGCCTCCATCAGCTCTCTGTGGACATTTAGGAGCCTGAATGCTCAGGAGTCCCGTTTTCACTGAAATGTGGTGTGTGGAGCACTAGTGCCCTCAGTTGGGGAATCCCTTGCTCTGGGACCCGTTGTGGTAGTTTCCACCTGGTCTCCCCTTGTCTTCTTCCTTCCCTCTCTCTTCCATCCAGTTCTCAGCACCTTTTCCTCCCTCTGGCTCATCATTTTTGCCACACATATTTGCGTGTTTGTTGTTTCTTCTCTGTATGTGACTCTTGACCAGATAATCTTTAAGCTTCCTGGTGTGGGGACCATAAACACAACTCTTGTAAGGAAACCTATTTCTTATTCCAGAAGCATTCATGTTTTTATGGCACATTTGTAAGGCAGTGGTGAGCAGTAGAGGAAAGTCAGTGGTTTACATAAAAACCTGTAGCAGAGATGCATGTGCAGACCAAGAAATCTGCCCAAAAATGCTTTTTTTTTGTCCTTACCCTTACAAATGACAGTTCATTACCATAGACAAAACTCTTGTGAGGCTTCTTTAGCAAGTGGCTTTTAATTGCCCTATTGATGAGAATGTCTCTCTGCATAGGAGAACACAAGTGTGTTTATACAATCTGCTGAAATGAATTGAGATGGAGGACAATCCCATAAATCTCCTCTTTTTCCTGCTATCCCTGTCAAGCTTGGGAGGGACCAGATCCCTGTAGTAACTGCAGAGAAGGTGAGGGTTTGCACGACCACATGAGAATGTGAAATCCCAGGTTCACTCCTAATGTTTTATTATTTTCGAATTTTTTTTTTGTTATTTTAGAAGCAAAATAAGCAAGAACATGAATGTCATGAAGGACAGCACCTTCCTTTAAGACGAACAGCTCTGTGGGATCCGGAACTCATGTGCATAGATGATATTCTGCACTATTTTGTTTGATCATATATTCCTTAACTTCCATCCCAGATAAGCGTTCCTACTTCTGCCCAAGTCAGTGTTGTTCCTCATTCAGGGAGGTTTTGGTAAGACCTATTTTCCTTTGTAGAGACAGAGATTTTCAGAACTCGGTTCTGTCTCCCTGGCCCACATGTTGATTAATTGACATCGTGCAGCCTTTCACTTTGCAAGGGTGTCTCCTTTGTTTAAGCGTAGTTTACTGTGTTTCTCCCCTGTGTCTCAGCTACACCCTGGACAATGATCTCCTCACCACACAGCAGAGGCAGTTCTATGAAGACAACGGGTACCTGCTCATCAAGAAGCTCGTTTCTGATGAAGACATCGAGCGCTTCAGGTACGGGGCACTTGCCTGAGGAGCTGGGGGGGGTCCTGTGTGCAGCAGCATCCCGAGGGAGCTCTGGGAGCATGGAGGTGGCTGGATTCTCCTAACGTGGACTTTCCCTCTGCTCTGCAGGAGGGAATTCATGAGGATCTGTAAAAGAGAGGTGAATCCACCAGGAGCTATGATTATGAAAGACGAGTCCCTGAAATCCCAGTTTGGTCAGTCTGAAAAAGTGGTTAATAAAGTGCAGGACTTCCAGGAAGACGAAGAGCTGTTCAGATACTGCACTCTGCCAGAGGTAAAACAGAGTTAAAACACATCAGAAAGGGGGGGGTGGTAGAAGAGCCTGTGTGAATGTATCTGTGCTTTAATGCCTATGTGAGAAAGCTTTTTTTTTCCCCCCACCTCTTCCAGCTGCACCATCTTCTGTCTTGGTCTCCTCCCAGCATCCCTGTTTGTGTGCCACGCCACATCCTGCCTCCTGCCCTTCATCCCAATCTCCTCCTCCTGTACCCTAGTCCTTAGCCAAGTATCCAGCTCCCAGTGCTTCCTCAGCCACCTTTCCTCTTGGTTTTCATGTTTCTAATACTTTTTTCTCAAATGTTTTCTTCCCTCTAGGTCCTCAAATACGTCGAGTGCTTCACAGGGCCAAACATCATGGCAATGCACACCATGCTGATAAATAAACTTCCAGATTCTGGTAAGGAAAACTTGGATAAGAGGAAAATAGATAAGCTATTGTGCATATGCTGTCTATCTGGCCAAAACTGAACTCAGTGTTTTAGAAAAGCTGTAAAAAAAAAAAAAAAAAAAGGGACAAATTAAAATGAAATAACTTTGAAAATTTACAAGGCTATTTTGGTAACAGCTTATTACCTTGGCTTAATGAGATAAGAAAACTTAAGAGAGTTTTTGCGCTGTGCAAAGACTAAATAATATGGCAAACTAGGCAGGCAGAAATACCCTAACTGCATCTATTTAAGGAGCAGAATCAATGACAAAATAAGTATATAAATCATATATAAAAGGCTGTTTTGGTGTGGATGATATGTTTCCACTTCCGTGGGGGGAAAAGAAATAACAAACAAAGCTTAAAAAAATCTATTTTTGTTTAAACCTCATGGAAGAAAGCCCCCAGGGCAAGGGCTAATAGTGCTGGGTAGACTGTCTGGGGAGGCTGCAGTCCATAAATTGAGATTTTCTTCATTTTTTAAAGAGGAGGCTAAATAAACATGTACTGGGTGCAGCACAGGCAGGGTTGATTCTGCTTGCAACATCAAGTGCCTGCAGATGGCTGTTTGAAAGTCTTTGTACTGGGGAGGTTTGTGCAACAGGGTGCTGGCTAAAGTTCACAAAAGTGGAGAGCAGCCAAAATTGGTGGTGAAAACGCGGCGGGGGGTTGGTGGTGGTGAAGGCCAGCAAAAGGAGCCATCTGAGGGGTCACAGCCAAACAGCCTCCTGGCTTTCACTGTGTCCCTGTGCCACTGCTGACCCAAGAGCCGCCACTGTGGTCCACTTTGGGATGGGGTGGAAGTTCCCCCGCTTGTGTCCAAGGCTGTGGTGGGCTGGAGCAGACACCGAGGACACCGAGTGTCTCTGCAGCAGGATGTGTTACGATGCTTAGACAGGAAGGGAAGGGCTGTGTCATGTCTGTTGAGGCTGAAGGTTTTGAACCTGTGTTGCAGACAAGCAGACTTTTCTCCACCCCATGCATCAGGACCTGCACTATTTCCCGTTCCGGCCCGCGTCCCGCATCGTGTGCGCCTGGACCGCCATGGAACGGGCAGACCAGGACAA
The DNA here is from genome assembly GCA_036023395.1 of Myiotriccus ornatus. Classification (NCBI taxonomy): domain Eukaryota; kingdom Metazoa; phylum Chordata; class Aves; order Passeriformes; family Tyrannidae; genus Myiotriccus; species Myiotriccus ornatus. The sequence continues at coordinate 5,734,203 of JAYRBT010000042.1, read as the reverse complement.
CGGCTGCCTGGTCGTGCAGCCCGGGACACACAAGACCACCCTGAAGCCTCATGGCTATCCCAAGTGGGAGGTAGAGTGTCACAGAGGGCTTGGGAAGGGCTGGGAAGAGCTCACTGTGGGGACAGGACGTGCAGGTCGAAGCTGAGGTTTTCAGTGATTTTTGGGTTTTTTTCTGTTTGTGCAAATACTGATGTTCTTTTGGGAGAGAGTTGCTTGGTTGGCCTCACTCCATGTGACCTGGGTAGATGTGCTTGCCTCTGTTCCCACCTTCACCTAGAAAATGTCCAGCATGTCATGGCGTAACAGCATAAACACTATTTTCCACTGCCCCTGCCAAGTCTGAGGGCTCTGTCTCCTGTGGGTTTGTTCCTTCCTGGTAGCACATGCATTGTCCCAGAGAGGTAAAATTGGATAGTAAGCAGCTGGATGCAATTAAATATCAAGTGGTATCTTGCTCTTAAGAATGGATGTCTCCTGACCTGAGCTGGAGTTGGTGATGTTTATACTGGGAGCACAAAGCTGGACCCTGGCAGTGGCATCAAGCCACACTTGTGGATTCCCCAGTGCTCTTCTGTATTCTCCCCAGCTGAGAAATCTTAATTGTCCAAATCCAGCTGCAGAAGATACAAAAAGTACTTTTTTTTTGTACCTCAGGCTTGAAGTAGAAGGACTTAGTGGGCAAATAGGCAGGCTTTCAGTTTGGCATGTGGAATACACTGCCCAGGGGAAAGCAGATCTGTAGCTGTCCCTGCTGCCCCTCGTGCTGAGCACCAGCACTAGTTTTAACTGAGTGATTTCAGTTCAGCCTTTTTTCCCTAGGGTAAAACCAACAAACTCTTCCATGGGCTGCTTGACGAGGATGAGAAGACTCCCAAGGTTCACCTTGTCATGGAGAAGGGAGACACGGTGTTCTTCCATCCCCTGCTCATTCACGGCTCTGGGATAAACAGGACGTCAGGTTTCCGAAAGGTAGGAAATCATCTCTTGATACAGTTTTTTAATATTTCTGATTTTTAAAAAAACCTGACCAAACTGTCCCCCGCCTTCACAAGCTCATGAATATGTGACTGAATGTTTTAATGAGCTTTTGTCTTCCTAGTATCCTTTTGCACTCTCTTTTTCACAATTTTTTGATTTTTTTGTTTGTTTGTTTGTTTTTAAACATCTGTGTCTTCTGGAAGCAGAGCATGCTGTGCAGCTGCTTGAGAAAAACAGAGCAGAAGTAAAAATTAGATATTGAATCCCTGTTGGAAGCCTGGTTGGCTGTACTTGCTTTTCTAATAGGTCCTTTTCAGCAGTCCCAAATATCCAGAGCTTCTCTTAACTTTCTTCCCCCTTCCTTGGTGGTATTTCATCTCTGGATAACAGGAGCCTCCATCATCCAATAAATAATGTTTATTTATGTGGTAACACAACCCATTTTTTCTATATACAATTTGATTACACATTTTATTTTTTTATCGTGGTTATTTTACTCAGACAGGCTGAAGTGCCCTCCTTTGGAGGCCTCACCGTGCCTCAGAAGGGATTCACCCAGGCACTGCAACACAGAGTGCTCTGCTTTTATTTTGTTTTACCTACTGCATGGCCTGTTCTTCCAGCCCCAGTAGCAGCTTATTGGTGATTTCAGAATGAGTGGGTTGTTGTGACTGTCTGGGTGCAGGAAGTAAGAACCCTTAGTGAACACATGGGTCTGCTCCAGCCCTGACTTTCCCTATTCCCGCTCTGGCTGCTGATGTTTTGAGATCAGGTACTACAGCTCATGATGGGAGACTGTTTGGGAGAGAAGGGAAGGAATAAGAGCATGTCAACAAGCAAGAGTGTTTCTCCAAGGGGACACTCCCAGGAGAGAAGGAGGGCTCTGAGAGGAGGAAGGAATTTGTTGACATGATCTGTAAGGAAGGAACGAGGTGTCCACAACCTGGGATCCAGCGGTCCTTTGTAATCCATGTGACAGTGAGTGATGCCCCATTTCCTCACACAGAGCATAAGCTGTCACTTTGCCAGCTCAGAGTGCTACTACATTGATGTCAAGAACACGACTCAGGAGCACCTGGAGAAGGAACTGGAAGAAATGGTCCGCAAGAAATACAACGCTACTTCCGTGGAGCTCAAGGTAAGACTTGGCTCAGTGCCCTTTGTTACAAACCAGGCCAGTTCTCTTTCTCAAGTCTCCTGTGGCAGATTTGTGCTCTTTCCTATGCCCAGTTTGGCAGGTCAGGCTGTGCCAAGCAGAGGTGTTTGGCAGCATAAAAGACCTGCCTTTCAGAAGATGACTTGCAGGTTTTTTTGGGGCCTTTTTCCTCATAATGCTGCTTCTTGCTACGGTGGAGAAATGGCCTTGCTCTCTGGCAGCTTTTTCACATCCCTTGAGCTCTAGAAGTTCCTCCTCCAGCTCTGCTTGTCAAAATGGGTTTTTTTGAGCACACCTGGATCCTTTCCAGGGTGGCTGAGTTGGTGAAGATTAGATCAGCACTTTGTTGTAGCAAAAGCAAGGAGGATCCTCAGCCCCTGCTGTTGTGATGGCTCAGCTCTGAGGCTGCTCACACACACTTCTTACAGCATTTGAGAGGGTCTAGACTTCATAGAATCATAGAATTAAGGTTGGAAAAGACCTTTACGATCATTAAGTCCAACCGTTTCATCCCAGTGGGACAGGATTAGGGTGAAGTCGTTGCCAGCTTTCCCCTTCACTGCAACTTCTGGTTCATGGTTTATTATGGGGAGTCTGTCTGAACTAGAGCTCTTTGCTATTGTATTCAGAGTGCACAATGTGAATAAAAAGATGTGGTTATTTGCCCTGACTTTACAAGTATAAGAAGGGGCAATAAATTCAGTGCTTGGCCAGTTTGTATGTCCATAGTTCTTACAGTTTCCCCACCCAACGATGGGTGGATTTTCCTTTTAAAACAGGTAGCCACATCTGACTGCAGTAAGAGACTGATTTTTTTGTGTGTGTGTGTGTTTTTTTTAAATATAATCCCACATCAGTTGTTTAGACTTGAGGCTACACCGGGTTTGTCAGCAGTGATACACATCTGCCTCAAAGAAAAATAAAATATGGGACTAATGGACTCTGGCTGAATAACTGAAACCATTGAGTAAAACAGAAAGCAAATCTAAATTCTTCATGGATCCAGCCACTGAAAGAAAAATAAACCTTGTTACTGGGGTGAAAGTGTTCTGTATTTCTTAATCCACAGCAGTTCCCTAACGTGCACAGCCAGTGTCGAAACAGAAAAGTCTAGATGTAATAGGCAGCAATTGTCTTTTAAAATCTACATATTTTAAGGTATCTGGAGCTTTCTGGAGGAGACAGGACTTTCTTTTCCACCTTCAGGGTTTTTGTTCTGTTCTGCTTCTTTTCCCCCAGCGTGCCTGGATATGGTGAGGTGCCCAGGTGTGCTTTCCTTCATGTTACAGGTCTGTAAAGTCGCAGCGTGCTTCGCTTTCGGTTCCTGGGGTTAATTAGGGACACTGTGATATCCAGAGTGATACATGGTGAGGCTCTCTCCTTCTCCTGAGCGGCAAAGAGGCTGTGCCCATACAAGCCTCAGGGAAGAGTCTGTGCTTTCGTGTAGCTTTAAGCTTTTTGTTTTTAACCAGAGTTGGAACTTTCTCCCGGGGGAGTGCCCAGCTCTTATTTCACCTTCACAAGATGCTAAGGACTAAGTTAATTCTCTGTTTCCATCTCTGTAAACTGGAATCCTGGTCACTGTTTTTGTTGGTCCTCAGGGCTTTTGCCTTGTCTCATTTTTGTTTTGAAGGATATCTGGAACTTCCGAGCGCGGCTTGTGCAGGGGGAAAGAATTAACCTGTAGAAGACCCTCTGAAGAGCAGGATGGAGAACAAGTGCCTGAGAATGAGCTTCTCTGGGGGGAGACTGCAGACCCTGCCTGGGCAGGCAGAATTCCCTGTGCTTTGTTGGCCTCTGTAGTGGTAACTCAGCCAAATGCTGCATCACAAAATCGTTCTATGCTAATACAGAATAATTGCACTGAGGTTGGATGGCAAAGAAAAGTAATCTAGAAAACCAGATTTGCTGTGGATATCTTAGAGAATCGAGGAATTAAGGTCTTGAAAGAACACCTTGAATTTCCTTGACGTTTTCTTTCTTGTTTCTTAAAAGTTTCCCACACGACACACCTTTGGAAAGATGCTACACTAATGTGAGGTTTTGTGCAAGAATTTCCAACGTTCCCAACTTCCTTTTCTATGCAAAAAAAAAAAAAAAAAAAAAGAAAAGAAAAGAAAGGAAAAGAAAAGAAAAGGATCTAGAGTTTCACACAAGCCTGACGTGGGAGATACTGGGCCAACGAACCAGCCTCCCATTAGCCTTGCACAACTGATCCAAGGCTGTGTGAAGTGAGGGAATCCTCCTTTGAGACTGGTGGGACTGGGAAAAGGTGCCTTTTGCTGCTGCCAGGTCGAGGAGGTGGTTGGATGCTCCCTGTGACACAGTGATGGTGGGGTGGAGGTATGTGCACTGAGATGATCCTTTCACCTTTGACAGTGTTTTTTCTTGCTTTTTGAGAGATCCTTTCGCTTTCAGAATCTATTTTTCGAAATACAGAATAAATCAGAACCAAACTGCGCTTGGGGACCGTGTTGTGTTATTTCTGCTGCTCAGAAAGTGGTGGTGGTTGCCTCATCAAACACTCCAGTGCAAAACGTCTATCCTCAGCTCTTTTCTGTTCCCTTTTCCACCCAAAAAAGTGCCAAAACAGCACCAAAGTCTTCACTGACAAGTACTCATGGCTCCTTCTGCGCTGTTTGGTGCTTCTTCCTCTGCCTGCAGGTTTTCTTGAGCTGTTTGTATGCTTTTTGAACAAGGTGAGGTTTGAGCCAGGTTACTGCGTTGATCCTGAACCCTTGGTAGTGGGGTGAGGTGTCTGGGCTGTGCTTCCCACCTGCAGACAGACATATCCTCTGGTTTGACCACGACACCAAGAAGTTTGATGAGGGGGGAGACTTTAGGACAGACTCACAGGCCTGCTTAGTGGGTGACTTTGAGTATCCTGGTTCTTTCATCTCTTCCCAAGCCTTTATATAACCCTGCCACTAATCCAGCTCTTTGGGAGGGCATGGATCCAAGTGAATGATTTCCAGTGAGTTGGAGACCCCTCTGCTGTCCTTGCTGAGCTCTGGCTCCCAGCCTAGCTGGTGCTCTCCTTGGGATTTTTTGTGAGGACTTGGTCTATCCCATATGGTTCATGGCACAGGATTCATGGAGAGACTTCAGTGTCTGGTGTTACTGGTGCAGCTGAGTTGGCTGCAGAGGGAGCTGTGACCACAGAGAAGAGCTACAGGTGTCCTTCAGATTCCCAGGGTTTCCAGACTCTGAATTTCTCTTACTACAGCTGGGAGAGAGAAGGAAAGGAAGAACTTCAGCTTCGTTTTTAAAAGTTTGTGCATCTCTGCCAGTGGATTTAGGCTTGAATTCCCTCTTTCAGAAAGGCAAACCCATCAGAGATCTCGGATATCATCTAAACTCAGCAGTTGTCCCACCTGAGGAGAGACTTGTTTCCTCACTCTGTCCTACAACAAGAGCCTGGGGAGGACTAAGCTTAGGCCTGCTCTGCTGCTTCCTAGCAATGCCAAGGAGTCTGATGCCTGCCCCTGAAATCACTCTGGGCAGGGCCAGGTCCAGCAGGGCTTGTCTCCTGAGCAAAGCTACACATTCCTCAGTGCAGGACCATGTTCCTGGGAGAGTGGGATCTACAAGCACTTCCTCATGGGATATGTGAGCAAGAGCTGGAGTCCAAAGGATTCTCCATCAGTTCATGTAAATGTGACCTCCTGTGTGAGGGATCGACCTGGTAAGTCTTTTAAGTGTTTCTGTTCCCACCCATCCCAGCTAGCAGAGGTCCTGCAATCCCAGGTTTCCAAAGCACAGGCCCCACTAGTGGAAATTCAGGGCTAGAAATTAATCTTAGTCTCCAGCACTTGGTTTTCTGTGTGAAACAAACCCACAGCCACCTGTCTCCTAGGATGTGGTTTCCTGGCAATACTGTGCCACTGATTTGGGTCACTGCAGAGGGACAGCTGCAAGGTCTCACCAGCCTTCAGGTCCAAACTCCCTCCTCTTTGAATCACCACCCTGGCAGAAGGAAGGGGAGGAGGAAAGGAAAAGCAATAACTAACCAAGTCACCTGCTTCCCCCAAGCTTAATGTTTCCTCCAGGAGGAAGCCCAGTGCACCATGGCCCCATGGAGAACAAGTGCAGGAACCCAAGTGCTGTCCCCAGACACGCTGCCCATCCCTCAGTGATTTTTGCAATCCCAAAGTAACAAACTACTTCCATCAGAGAGGGCTGGGTTTGTTTTGGGTAGGGTTTTTTTTTTGGGTTTTTTTTTTGCTATCCTGTGAAAAGTTCATGTGATAAAAAGGAAGAGCCTGCCAAGGGAAGGACCGTGTTCAGCCTTTGGCCTCCAACTTTTATGGAATCAGAATAGGCTGGAGGGAAGCTGACCCCAGGTTGCAGTGAGGACACACTGCATTCACTCTGCTCCTGGTCCTTGCAGCAAGTGCCTTGACCTGCAGGCTGTGATGTGATGAAGCCACATTCCCAATTGCCTTGGCAAGACCTTTGCTCTTACTCCTGTGAGTTCATCCAGAGCTCTGAAAGAGCTGGGAGGAAAAGCAGCATTTGCACTTGGCTTCTCACCTCAAAATTGCACAGACAGCAGGAGGCTCAAACCTGCTGAGGGTTTGAATTCCACAGGTTGAAGTCTTTCTTGGTTGGCTGGGGTGAGGGGGTTGTACGGAGAAGTCTGGATTTCCTGGCTCCTTTTCAGGTTTATACTGAAGGAGTTTTCCCTGAAGAGCACAGGAACCAGGAGGAGATAAATGGATTTGGAGAACTAAAAATGACTTGTTAGAACAAAGGTCTTTTTGATTTTTTAAATTTGACAGTGTTCCCAAGCATCCTGTGAACAATAAATGAAGTTATTTGAATCCTGATCTTCACTGTGCCAGTCTCTCCAAAAGTGTTTATTTGCTTCTGAGCGGTGCCATGCATTACACTGCCTGTGCAGCTGGATAACATGCCTGTGAATGTACTATTCCCAAAAGAGCTGTGTGGGGGGAAAAGTTTAAATACTTTGTGCCTTTACCAAAATGAGCTGCTGGAACTGGCAGCTCCTGCCCAGCCTGTGCCTCTTGGTTTCAGTTGTCCCAGCAAGCCAAACTTGTCCTCTGAGCGTTGCAAGGTGTCAAGGGCAAAACCAGTGAGAGGAAGAGGCACTGCAAGGCCTGGGAGGAAGGTGCTCAAAGGGAATCCAGCACTCGGTGGACTTGCCTGCTGTCCCCCCGTTCTGGGAGGTGGAGGTGCTTGGGAAAGCTGGGGCTTGGCCACTGCCCGTGTCTCCACCAGCTCTGTGGTGCCTGAAGAGAAGGGGAAGGACCCTCCTGAAGGTTTTGTGGTGCCCTGGACATCTGCAGATCCTGGGCAGCCATGAGTGCCGTTCCTGCAGACACTGGGACCCAAAACACGGGGTGAAGCATTTTCCTCCTCTTGAGCTTGGTGCAGCAGTGCCCTCCACATGGGTGTCCTTTGCTCCGAGACCAGCTGTGGTACTTCCAACCTGGCTCTCACTGCCTGCTTGTGCCCTGCAAGTGCCTCTTCCTCCTCCTTATCCCCTCAGTATTTCTCTTCTTCATCTCCCTCCTCAGCTGCTCCTCTCACCCCCTTTTGCTTTCCCTTCACCCACCACTGTTGCATTTGCACGGGCTGTGTCCTGCTCACACCTTGTGTGACTCCTGCCAGGTAAGGTTTAGAGTTTCTCTGTGGGAAGCTCCAATCCACACACAAAGCAGTTGTGAGGCTTCATTAGCAAGGGAGGGGTTTACTGTCCTCTGGGGCAGACACAGTCCAGTTCATTTAAACTTGTTAAAATGAATTCCTGTGCTTTCCCTGTGAAGTGTTAGGAGTGGTGTCATTTTGCTGCAGTGATGTTTTCATACTCTATTTTGCTTGAGTGATTACTCCTTAATTTATACTCCAGATAACTGCTCCCTCTGCTCAGCCAAAAACATTTTGGTAAATTGTATCTTCGTGCATATGAAAATCAAAAATTTAATTTCAATTACTACTTAATTATTTTCTTCCAAGTGCCCTCTGTGTCTGCTGTGGGGAGGGTTTCTCGACGGTTCTCCCTGGGACAGAAGGAGATGAATCCACCAGGAGTTCTGATAATGAGACGAGATCTGCAGACCCAACTTCATTCAGCCTACAAAGAAGTTGGTAAGGTGCACAGTTTCTGAGAGGATGAAGAGCTGTTCAGATCCTGTACTCTGCCAGAGGTAACAAGCCAAAAGGGGACACTGGTGGGAGAACCCAGCAGAGGTTTGTGAACATATACATGTTTTAATGCCAAGGTGAAGGCAATGGCCAAGCTGGGCAGGTCAGACTAACCCTTCTGGAAGGTTAGATGCTTTAATATGTGCTTTGTCCAATCACACATGGATTTGTACTTTGTGCTCATGTTGGGGTTGTTACCAGCAGCAGATTCACATCGCTTTTCATACAACAAGAAACTATATTAATGTATGTAATGTGTAGGTGCAGTTCCTCATGTCTTGGCTTTTCTTGGATTCTGGCTGACAAATAAACTTCCTGACCCATTAAGCAGAGCTCCAGGGGCAGGGAAATGCAGAAGCTGTTAACACGCCTGGGTCACCGTGTATTTAAGTTGCCCTCTTAGAAAAGTTGCTTGAATTGAATTGAATTGAATTGAATTGAAAACAATTCTGAAAATATATTAAGTTTTTATGGTATTAGTGTGGTTTAGTTTAGCCCTGGCTTGGTAAGATATGTTTCTTATAATTTGGTTTGCTGTAGATTTTTGGGTTCACACATTGGAGGTACATGTGTGTACCTAAATACCTAAATTGTGCCGTTTAGGTCTCTGCTCCCTGTTACCAATGCCTTGCCTTCTTTTTTTTTTTTTTAAACCATGTTTGGAAAAGGAACATGTAAAAATTAGACACCCAGCTGCTTATTCATCCTTCTGCACCTGCACGGAGAAGCCCCAGTGTTTGAGACACCTTTTTCTTTGGCCTTGACATTTCACATGTGTTGAAAACAAGGGCCTTCTGGAGCTTGATAAAAGACAATAAACACAGAGAAGATTCTTCGCTTGGAATTTATGTGCTATTTTCCAGACTAACAGTTCAGAAATGTCAGATTTAGTCTGACTCCTGACCTTGCTGACAGCGATTGCATGCTCAGCGCTTTGATATGAAGACGCTTGGACTGGTGCCAGAGGAAGGATTTAGAATCCTGGATTTGGCTTCCAGTGCTGTAGATCAAAGTCTTACTTCACGCAAGAGAAACCGGGGGTGAAAAGAAAGTTTAATTAACTAAATTACAGTTTTTTCTAAGTAGATTTGACTTTCTATACCCTGTTGTGGCGCAGCAGAGCTGAGACTGGAGCTGTTTCCTGCTCTGAGGTGTCTGGCAAAAGCATGTCAGCAAGGGAATTTCTCCAGGAAGGGTATTGCTCCAAGGGGACACTGTCAGGAGAGCAGGAGTGCTTGGAAAGGAGGAAGGAACTTGCTGACATGACCTGTGAGGGAGGGTGGGGTGTCCACGATCTGGGATGCATGAGGGTTTTTTCCAGCCCTCGTTTGTAATGGAAGGGGCAGTGAGTGATGCCCAATTGCCTCACAGCTCAGAGGGCACTACACTGATGTTAAGAACATGATCCAAGAGCAGCTGGAGAAAGAAGTAATTGAATTTGGACAAGCAGAATATGACTTCTCTCCAGACCTTGTGCTAATCTTAATTCACGACCTTATCCTGTAACTCACAAGCATTTTTGGCCTTTTTGCTGATAAGGTTTCTTGCTGCCTGCCTGTGCTGGAGAAGTGCCCTTGCTCCCTGGGCAACCCCTTCAGATCTCTGGGAAGCAGCCAAGGAGCCTTGCAAGTCCCTCCTCCAGCTCTGCTCGTCACCTTTCCCACCTCTGAGCTGCCAAAATTTATTTCATCCACGTGCCTTGGTATCTTCCAGTGCAAATCAACCCAGGTAGGGCAAACTTGCACCAGCAGCTCTTCAGGTGACTATAACAGAAATTGCAAGAATAGGAGGGCATTGTTTAGAGAATTATAGAATGGTTTGGGTTGGAAGGGACCTTAAAGATCATCTTGTTCCAACCCCCTGCCATGGACACGGAGACCTTGCACTTAGATCACGTTGCTCCAAGCTCTGTCTGACCTGGCCTTGAACACTTCCAGGGAAGTATTGATCTGTGGTGTCACCTCTGTACACCACATCAATCCAACGAGCCTTTTGGTTTATGACAAGTGCGTCAGAATTTTTATTTCATTTAGTGTTGTCTGTCCTGAGCAAAGATAAAGAATGAATCTTTGAAGTGACCTCTAAAGGCTAGGATGGAAAACGTGCCTGAGCATCAGCTTCTGAGGAGCCAGATTTATGTGCTGTTTGCCCTCTGTGTAAGGAACTCGCCCAAATGCTGCATTGCAAAAGCGTTTTATTTTAATACAGAATAGTTGCAGCGAGGCTGAACAGCTGATGGACCTCCAAGAGCACCTGACCTACAAAACCAGATTGCTGCAGTTAGTTTAGGTAATCAAAGAAAAATTATGATGAGAGTTTGTGCATTGCTTCTTGACTATTTTTTCTAGTCCCTCTCTCTGGATATACTTTTTGGCTGATGCTCAATTAATGTAAGGTTATTAATAATCTTAATATACTGTTAATTTCATCTAAGTATAATGAGTAATATAAAAATCTATGCATGATTATGTTTTTAAAGTTTCTTACACCCTTTTTCCACGCAAAATAAACCAGCAAATCAGAGCTCACATGGGAACTCATTGGTAAAGCTGATGAAGAAATGGATTTCACTTTTATTTTTGAAATAAAGATTAAATTAGGGCAAAACCATGTTTGGTTTTGCACTGTGTTGTTTCTGTGGCTCAGAAGTTCTGCCAGTGGGTGCGTGGCTGTGGTTTGCAGGACTGGGGAGCTGTTCGGGGTGGCTCTTCTTTATTCCAGGACATCCTGCTGTAGTTCAGCTCAGTGCTCTGGGATGTGAGAGAGTAGGTTTGGTGTGCAGGGTTCAACACGCTCTCCTGAAGCCTTCCAGCCCTGGGGGAGTTTGGCTTTCCAATCATTACTTTCTCCAGAAATCATCAGGAAATGTTAATGAGTCCCAGTAGCTGGTAGGTGCTTCCTTGGCACCACATTCCAGTGCAGTTACCATGGTTTTGGCCGACATCAATCTCCTTGTTGTGAGCTAAGGCTATTTTTTCTACTTTTAAATCGTAGCAGACGCTTCATCACTCCTTCTTACAGCCTTTGCTCACAGATGGGCAGTGCCAAACCCATTTTGGAGACAGCTTTGGGCAAACCACCTGCCTCTCTTCGTCTCCTCACTCTCTGACCATCCTGACTCCAGCCCTTGTCTTGGCTTCCAAGCTGTTAGAGCCAAGTGCTCAGGAATCAGGGTAGCAGTGTAATCTCTGGCACAAGAAAAGTGTATCAAAAAATAGTGAGGCACATAAAATCCAACCCACCAGTCTCCCCCACTCCTTGTTTACTGCTGGGCTTTAAGCAGAGCAATGGGCCTTGGTTTCTTCACCGTTTTTGCATGCAAGCATGAACTCAGTATTGCTTTCACTCCCACCTACCTTTCCTGCACATCCCAGTCCTGGGGACACTTATGAAGATAAAGCATTACCCCACCTTTGATAATTCCTGCAGAATCTCTTTTCCACTGGCCCAAAGGACAGGAACTGGAAAAAGTCTGAAGCTTTCAACTTGCCACCTAAAGGCTGATATTGATGTGGAATTGCTGGTTTTGTGGGCTCCAGGTCCAAAACTCCCAAGAAAACTGTGTAGCATCTGGAGTTATGGACCACAAACCAGCTCCTCTTGGCGATTTGGCACCGAGCTCGTGCGCAAACGAAGGTGTTGAGGACGCAAATCATCCTCTTCCTCAGAGAAATGACACCACACAGACCCAGGGAGTGTTTTATTGTGCACTCTATTTATTCTGGATGAGGAATCCACAGGGGACAGTTACGCATTTAATCACCACCAGTGACACCACCACGAACGGTACTGACACAAGACTGAAACCGATGCAATAGGCCAAGCTGCCCAGTAAATGCACCAGGAAGAGATGAGGGCTGCAGAATGCTGAGGTGAATCTGTCCAGTTGCTTCAAATAAACTTATTTCTCTTCAGATGAAGCAAATTATTTCTCTCTCCGCCCCTGTGCAATCAAACAAGAGGTACTGACAAGGCCACTGGGACCGTTCGTGGCACTTTGATCCAATCACTGAGGTTCTAGTGGTTTGAGGCAGTTAAAAATGTCCTGTGATCCTGCTGGGCCTGGGCTAGGGGCAGCAGAAGGCTCAGGTGCAGGAAAAGCTGGTCAAATGCCCCAGGCACCCCTAGGGAGATGTGCTTTCAGGAAAACACCTGTATGGTGACAGCCCTTCTCAGGAGCCACCCTCTGGAGGGAGATCTTGCCCTGCTTGGTCTGCCACAGCCACTGCCCCCATTTAAAATGCCAGAAAATGGGTAAAAGCTTTTAAATGTAATCACTCAGGTGTTTAAAACCACTCCCAAAGTGGTGCCACATTCATTAAAATGCTTTTCAAGGTGGGAGCTGCAGGTCTGTAGCCCTAGAAGTCCTATAGTGTGGATGGTGCAGGGAACATGACATGGATGACAAGGACTGTGGGACAGGGAGCTCCTGAGTCTGCACTGTACACAGCACTGGCTTGCAATGCCAGAGCCAGGGAAGGGTTTTGTAACACGTAAGCCAAGGAAAAACTTGGAAACTGTTTCTCTTCCTAAGGGTTCAAAGTGAGTAATTTTGAAGCCAAGGGAGAATGGCCTGTGCCTACAATCCTCTCACGCCCCTTTTAGGCCAAGAGCTGAAAAACCTGACAGGCTGGCAGTTAGTATTAATTGCATCACATCACAGTATTAATTTCACAAGTGCTTAAAGAATCTACTGTCCCTCCAGTTCATGATATGTCACTTGAAAGTCTGGTGAGGTCACTCTTGTGTTGTTAGTTGGAAAGAACAGGCACAAATGTGCATTTCACATGCAGCCTTATTCAGTCAATTTAAAAAAGACCAAAGCTCAATACCCATGCAGTGGCCTGGTGGACACCTTGCAGATGTCTTTTTCATCAAGAATTGATTCCCCCACTCATACATCCCTAAAACCTGGATCCTGCTGGCAGTGCAGTATAAACGTGTGTTTCAGGCACAGAAATCCATCCTCAGGTTGTGAAAAAAAAATCAACTCCAGGTCACTTAAGACTATTGAGAAATTTTGGTTGTTCCTCTCCTCTTGGTAAAAGTGTTTCTCCACCAATCTTCGGACCTTTTTTCTCCTGGAAACATGAATCATGGAGAAAAGAAGTTAAGCATGTGGTAGATGTCTCCCAAACACTTCTCTGACAGAAGTTATGGTAATATGATTAAATATTGACAGACACTCTAGGGACCTTGACATTTTGAATTCTTACAGCTTTGTTCAAAAGCAAATTCCCTGGTTAAATGAAACAGCTTTGAGAACAGAAAGTGAAGAGGAAGAAGTCCACTAAAATACAGCCTGCAGGTCCCTGTGTGTCCCTGAGGAAAAGCAGAGCTGCTTGGCTTTGCCAGGAGCCCATAAGGGTACGGAAGCAAAGCTGGGGACAAAAGTACCGAGGAGAGCAGCCAGAGTGCCGAGGTGCTCAGGAACTGCCGCTCACACTTACCTTTAACATCCCATCTCGCTCCCACTTGTAGAGGCCACAGGTACTGCAAGATGAAGATGGAAGGTGAGGACCACTGTCGTGTGCCTTTGCTACACACTACGAGGGAGTATAAAACCATCCCCACGCCCTGCCCACGCTGCCTGGCACGAAGGTTAATGTTCCCGGTTTAGGACGTGGTTATGAGACTCACAACATGTTATTTGTGAATGGACAGTACAAAAGTCCCAGCCACTATTTCATGAGGCTTCTTCCTTACCTGCAGTGCTTTTTTGGGAGCCTGTCAAGGGAAATAGCTCTGCTTCCACAAGGACATTTGAAAAACTGCTTGATGGCATCATGCCAGCGGTAGTCGTGCTTTTCCTGCACACATGTCTCCAGAGGCTTGAAATAGGTGTAATTACACTGTCAGAGAGGAGAGAGAGAGGTGTGAGTGCTTCACCAGGGTGTGAGACCTGCTCTGTGAGCCAGCAACAGCTGAATGTTCAGAGGGAAGCATCCCTATCTTCTTCCATCCTGAGGAGCCCAACAGTCAGACCTTTCACAGGATCACAGAATATCCTGAGTTGGACGGGACCCACAAGAATCATCGAGTCCAACTCCTGGCCCTGCAAAGGACCATTCCCCAGAATCACACTGTGTGCCTGAGAGTATCATCCAAACACTTCTTGAACTCTGTCAGTTTTGGTGCTGTGACCACTGCCCTGGGGAGGCTGTTCCAGTGCCCAATCAGCCTCTGGGCGAAGAACTTTTTTGTGATATCCAACCTAAACCTCTCCTGACACAACTTCAGGCCATTCCCTCAGGTTCTATCACTGGTCACCAGCCCAGGCATCATCACTGCTCCTTCTAATGCCATCCTTCCTTTGCCACCACCCTGTGGCCCTGCTCCCAGCACCTCATGGGGCACACAGTGGCCCTCTGTGCAGCCCCCAAACTGACAGGGAAGGCAGCAAAAGGGAAAGTTCAGCAGAGGCGGAAATTCCGGGAATGGGATGCAACACTTCCCTTCCTCTCAGCACATTTGGGGTAGTCACAAAGCTCCCCTCCCCTTCCTGATGGCAAAGTCCCTGGAAATGCAGATAGAGGATTCCCACCCACTGTTAATGTTTTCAGGTCTTTGCTTATTTTGTGTGTAATACAGGGAATTGAGTGTCCTGGTACGAAGCACTTCATGGAAGAAACTGAGAAATATTTTCAGGACACCAATGCCCAAGGAACCCACCGGCACAAACACCAAGTTGAGATGTTCAGCACAGCACTAAAGCCTGCCTTGCCATGTCTCAGCCAGTGCTGCTCTCAGCAACACGCATAAGGAACAAAACCATCTCCATCTGATCCCTGTGCTGGATCACAGCCAAGAGAGTGACAGATGGGAGTCTGCAGGATATCCAGCATCATTTTGTACCATCCATGCTCCACTCCACTGCTGTTACCCTGGCTCCCCTTCCCTCACCGTTTTACACGTCACAACTCGACATTTCACTGCTTTGATGTTCCTCATCTTCTCTTCCAGCTCTTCCTTTTTCACCAGTGGCTGGAAGTATTGCTCCTGCAGTTCAGCCTCAGCCTGGGGGGCACAAAAAGAGGGTTGTGGGGACACAAAGACGGGAGAAGCCACTTCATAAATGGCCTTAGGGCAAATTATTACCGGCCTGCTTGAAGCAGACTGCAATCTGTGAGCAGAGAAACACCAAACCTCTCTTGCTTCAAATAATCCATACTGTAAACACGCTACACCAACACTGCAATGAGCCACCTCTGAGATGTACGAGTGGGTGGGTTTAACAGCACCATAAAGTACAGAAATAAGGATGTGCCCATGAGGACAGTGCAGAGAGGGGGCAGGTAGGAGGCAGGTGTAACGAATGGAACTGGTTCTGAGCCAAAACATTACTCCTCAGGAGACCTTAAAACAACTATGACTTAATACCAGTACAACATGTCCAACACAAGAGCCTGTGTCTTGTGTATCCCTGGGAACATGCTCAGCAAAGACTCCAGTGGGAGACTCTGAGCTCCTCAAGGCAATTACTGGCATTT
This sequence comes from Myiotriccus ornatus, assembly GCA_036023395.1. NCBI lineage: Eukaryota > Metazoa > Chordata > Aves > Passeriformes > Tyrannidae > Myiotriccus > Myiotriccus ornatus. The sequence goes on along the minus strand of JAYRBT010000042.1, from coordinate 5,718,411 downwards.
CACAGGCTCCATGACTTACATGAGTCACACATGAAGATGGCTTTATGTGGCCAAGATGTCAAGAATGAGGGACAAAATTACTAAGTCCGTTTTAAAGCAGAACGATTTCTTTGATCACCCACTAATCAAGAAACCTCACTGATTCTTTCAAACACAGGAAAAAAAAAAAAACCACCTGATGGCAACTTGACCTTATTATGGCTCTGGCAATAGTGTTGACTCTCAGGCACTGTGCCCTGTGTGCTCAGAGACACCTGACCCTGCTCATCGGGAGGATGTGGTGCCTGTGACATGTTTGGGTGTCCATTTCTTGCTGAAATCACTGTGAGGAGTCCAGTCAGCTCCCTAGTTCTGAGCCCTCCGGCTGGATTGAGGCCATACCTCTTTCAGGACATCTGTGTACTTGGACTTGGCACTCAGGATTTTCTGGAACTCTTCTGACTCCAGATAGGCCAGCTGCTCACGCCGTTTCTTTTGGGCAGGCTCCAGCTCATCCACATCTAGGGAGACAGAAAGGCTCAGTCCTACAAAACAAGGTTGTGATCTCTAAGCATGATCACTGCAGGAGATTTTGGAAGTCTCAGGTCTCTCAGGCAGATGTTCAGGTCAAACAGCAGCCTTTTGTAGTTCAGGAACATGAAGCCAAGTTCAAATATGGCTTCAGAAAAAAAATAAAAGCATTTTTTTTAAACAGTATTGCATCTTCTCTCAAAGCACTGTACTAGGAATTTTCACATTACTCCCCGGAGAACAAGCAGTGTTGCCTCACTGACTGATGGAGAAGCTTTAAAGGGAATTAAGCAATTCATCCAAGATCACACAGTAAATCATCATCAGCAAACTGAAGTTCCCACAGAAAATCAGATACCTTCCCAGGTGGGATTATTTCTTGGTTTCCCTTGGTTATGTCAGCCACGAATTGCAGATGGTCAAATGCCAGAAGCGAATAGAGACGAGCACAGGGAGCTACCAGAGATTACATCTCGCACTCTCTCCACAGGGTTAGAAGTTGTTTAGTCTTTGCAGCAAACCCCTGAAGTTTCAGACCTAACTTGGCCCCTCATTAGCACAGCAATTAAGTCCTTAATCCAGCAACTACTCCTTTGTTCAGAAAGACAGAAGCACATTTTTTCTGTTCTGGAAGCTAGCATTACATACCGTTCTCTGCTTCTACACCTTGTGGCTGAGCAACATTTTTCTCAACCCTTTCAACAATTTCTAGGATATCACCAGCATCAGCCCGTTTCCTCTTGACACTGTTTGGGTCTGTTTTAGGCAGAATCTGTCCTTTTGCTCGCAGTCGGTGGATTGCAGCCAGCTGGAAAACAGGAAAGAGCAAGGAAAGTGTTGGTGACCTGTCTGCCTCCCATGTTCCTACTCCCAGAAGCAGCAGAGGAAGGCTGTCAAAACTGAGGAGACAAAATCCAGTGGCCTGAGCACGGAGCTGGCTGGAGAGGCCCAACAAAATTCCCAGCTCTGCTGTACACCTAATTCACATTACCCAACATCTCATGACTTCCCAAACCACAGAATCCCTCCTCCATGGGTATTAACAGGCTTGGCACCTCTGTAACTGCGCTTTACCTGCTTCACAACTCAGTAAGTTTTCCAGACAAATCAAACCACTTGAGATTTCTACGTAAATTGACAATAATTTGGAACAAACAGAAAATTGCATACAGCTATTCCTTTTCATACTCCCAGAATGCTAAGACTCCTTCCTTCTTTCTCGAAGACAAAGGTTTCTTTGACAAACTTGTGAGCAGAGTTTTGCCAAGGAAAGATGCAGTCTGTTCTGGCTAGAAACCAAAATTATCCAAACTCATGGCACAAGATAGCTGAACCAGTTTAGTTCACTGTTGCTTACCTGGAAAACATCCACAATACGCTGCACTAGCAATGCCAAAGAGCAAACAGGCAGAGTTTAGCGCTCCAGGGATTTTCAGCACAAATCCCTTGCCTTAAGGCATTGACTAATGGCAAGATGGTAGCATGGACTTTGGCACTAACAGCTATCAGGAACCACAGGTTTACTTGTGTGCTGGAACGTAGGCCAGTGCGATCCCAAAAATCACAAGCTTCACTGTCATCAGAACTGAGCTGTCCCATATCCAACCAAAGACTCTTCTACTCCCACAAACCAGATTTCCCTTAACCCTCTCCTTAATACAGAAAAGATCCAAAGAGCTGGTACCTTTTTGGCTTCGGCCAAGCTGTCCAGCTTTGGTCTTGGAGGAGGCGGAGACCTGTCAAAGAAGAGGATATCTTCTCCTTCCGAGAATCCAGTGCCCAGCCTGGGCCTTTGAGGAGTGGACATTTTCGCATCTTTGGGAAACTCTGCCCCAGCCACTGGGGAATGGAGGGAGGTCTGTCTGGAGGAGGATGGGACAGCAGCACTGCTGGCTTTACTTGTGCTCTGGAGAAACCTTGCAAGACAAGAACAATTCGTTCAATTAGGGACACAAGCCAAAGAGACAGAAAGCTTTAAGAAACAAATAGGAGGGGATGCAGACTGTGATTTTTCACTAATTGGCCTTTTATTGCTAAAAGAAACATACAGCAACTTAGGCATTCAGGAGAGGAAAACAAGGCTGGTAAAGAACTTGCTGAGTTGCTGAAATCAAGAGTGACTTGAAGAAGCCACCAGAAGGGGTGAATGACCAATTGCTTCTAAAACTAAAATCAGAGAGAGAGGCATCAAACAAAGTTGGGACATGGGAAGTGGAAGCACTTGGAGAAATGGGCTTCTTTGCAGAGCAGGTAGTTACGCAGGGAGTTCTATGTCCCAGGAGCCACATAAGTGTTTGTTTATGTAGGTCACAATAGAGGTTAAACAGTTTCATGGGGAAAAAAATTCCTTCAGAACTATTATAACAGACACCACCTTTAGCTTGGAAAGACCCTGAAAGGCTCACTGTTGTAGGCTGGAAGAATATATGGGGGAAATATCATCATGATTATGCCTATTATTCTCCTTCGGGTTCTGTTTTGGCTCCTGTTGAGCCTTTTGAGGCTACTTGGCTACATCCATCTCAGCCTCATCCAGGGTGGCTCTTCTGAAGTTCTTCTTAGGTTTGTTAATAAGATATGCACAAAACACTTGGCAAATCTTAAGGTTCAGAAGCCCCTTGCAAGCCAGCAATGAGCAGAACCAGGACTCCTGATTCCAGTTTCTTACTCTAATCAGCCTCCTCTCATCATGCCTTCCAGCTGCTGGGGACTGTGCTGGAACATTTGGTTCTCTACTGAATACTAGGGTATTTCTATTTAAATGAAGTTTCTGTTAAAACAGTTATACCTGGGGCTACAATGACAGAACCCTTCCTGTGAAAGCCTTACCGCCTCTGAATCTCTTCAGACCGCTTTTTTCTGGCCTCCAGCAATTTCTGTTTCTGTTGCTTGAGCAGTGCTGAAGCAGAGATTGACTGGAAATTGGCCCCTTGCTTCTTTTCAGCATCTGGGAAAAAAAAACACAACGAAACAACCAAAATAAAGAGCCACTAATGTTTGTTCAGAGGGTGTAGAGTGATTTCAGGAGTGGATTTTCCTTTAGGCTAAAGGACAATACCTGCTTTGGTCCAGTGTTTGCAGAGGTTTCGTGCTCCAAAAGTCGGCTGTGCCAGCAGTTCCTTGAATTCCTCAGAACATTGCATGGGTCTCTTTGCTGCACCTGGAGTGGAAGGGGCAGAAATACAACAGATTTGGAGCCAGGAAGGGAAGCAGACCTGACTTTAGAGATGTAGAGTCATCCAGGTTGGAAGAAACCCCTGTGGGTCACCTGAGTGAGCACTTCCCAAAGCAAGGCCCACCTCTACATTATATTTAGTTGCCTGAGGCCTTGTCTTCACAAGGCACATCACAAAGACGTTTCTACCCTGTCAGCAATTTCATCAGTCAGTTTCTCATCCGCCTTGGTTGTCTGTGTTACTCCCACTGTGCCCATTTTTAGAACGCTTGAAAGTCCTGAAGCCTCCACACCTTATCCCTGGATCCTGAAAGCTGCTACGGACCTACACTATGTTGTCTGAAATGGAGGCAACTGATGGAACTGCAAGATGTAAATAAGATGTCTAAGTGGCACGTAGAAGGCAGTTTGAATAATCTGTCACCTGCTCTCCAGTGAGCATGAAGAGGGTATAATATTAAGCGCTTTACAGAAACAAAACAGAGGCAGAGAAGACTGGTGACATCCCAAAGGCTACAGAAGGAACATGCTTTGAAGATCACAAAAGAAAAGAACTAGAAACAGGGTGGTTTCTCCCCTGCATTGCAGACCAGACTGATTTATACTTAGTATTCCTTGGAAGCTTTCAAGGTCGACAGAAGTAATTTATTTTAATCAAATAAAATAAATCCTCTAGTTCAAAGTTCTTAAAAGTTCCAATTCCCATTAATTTGGCAAAGATCTTCTGTCACTGTCCAAAGACAGAACAGGGGACTTAATCCGTGGGCACTGATGAAAAAAGATTCATGGAGCTACACAGTTGCTTAGTTACATTTGCCCTGCAGCTGTGATCTCAGGAAGGAAGAGGGGTTTTGATCAACTGAGAAATCAGCCAGCAAAGGGCTATCTCTGCAGCAAACTGACTGGCAGGTTCATTCAGTGACTACCAGGTCCTGGGACACATCTACACATTGAGATGGAAATGTGTAAAGAGGGGAGAGACTACATGGGTAAGTGGGTACCAATTTTCTGCTTGGTTTCCTGGACAATTGCATCAGCTCCCCTCACGACCAGGTTGGAGAGAGTGGTTTGAATCTTCCTTTTCGGCACTGCAGCTGCTGCACTGGAAAGAGGAAACAAAACCAGAACATCGGAGTTTTTCCATGCTTAGAGCAAGGACAGAAGCCTGAATTCTACCCCAGGGCTTCAACAGCACTCCACCCACCCTAAAGCATCATCTGTCTGTCTCTGAAAGGATGTGGACCTAAATCCAAATTCAAGCACCATGTTTAGGATCTCCCATTTCTCCCTGTGTTGAAATATGTATTTCCTATGCATTGAGAGAAAACTAAATATAGATCATAGCTAGTCTTTGCTCACAGTTAGTTCCAGGGAGGGAAAGGAGGTTGGAACTGCTTCATTTCTGTAGAGTCCCACCAGAGGTATCAGGGGGCAGTGATAAGGGAATAAAAGCTGTGTCCAAGCACAGGGCTTGATCCAGCTGTGACTCATCTTTCCACACCTGTCTTCAGGGGATTTGGATAAAGGACCTGGCCCCTCCATGCTAGTTATGAGATGCATACTGATCTTGGTCACTCCTGTCTCTTTTATTAACACACAGTGACACTCTATTATTTCAGCCAAGGGAGAGAGGAGGGAATACAGAATACACTGTGTCTGGGATTAAATGCAGTGAGCTGTAACAAAATACAGTTACACTGAAAAATACCCCTCTGGGAGACTCAAATGCTTGGGATCTCATGATAAAATTAATTTCATCTACTGAAACCCAATGCTGCCTGGCTTCACATCACAGTATTAATTTAGAGGTAGGAACACCCCTTACCACATCTTAGCAATGACTTAAAATTTTCCTATCAAACAGCAGCTTTTACCCCACGGAGCCAGGAGGATTATGCCCAATGTGGGGCAGTTACTCCTATTTGGTGAATGCAGTCAAGGCAAAGGCTTCTCTAACTAAATAGACCCCCCTAGAGATAGCTTCAGGCTCGCTTGGGAGGGAAATTCTGTTCAAAAGCAAGAGAAATAAGTGGTTTATCTTACACTGAGGCTGCATATGCTGCTGAAGAGACTCCTCCATAGTAAAACCCATCCTGACACAGCTTCTCCTTCAAAGTGGGATTTTTCCGACCGACTCTTTTGGGAATGCGTCCACCAGAGAAGGTGGACTGCAGATCTGCCCGCTTCGAGCTGAGCTTCTTGTACTGGGATTGTATGTGGTACTGACAATATTCACAGTCATTCTGGAAAGAAATGGGAGCAGCCTGTTACAGAACACCAGCAACTACAATTTAGTTCATTCCTCTCACCCACTCACGCATCATTCTGTGGCTAAACCACAGTAACTGTAGTACTCCAGCATCTGACCACCTAAGCCAGCATATGCCCACACTCCAGCAATGAAAAACAAAGCTAAAATTGCCTACACTAATCACTGGAAACAGCCCTATGCATCAAGGAATTTTAAGGCTGCTCCTTGGCTGAAGTCAACTCACACACCACACAAGACCTCTTGCCCAGATTCTGTATTCTTGAGTCTGAACTACATGCAATTCTATGCACTGTATGCATAGCCACTTTCTGGAATGGGTCTGCAATCACAACCTTGTTTTGCTACAAATACCTTCTGTATTTGTCTTCCTTCCACACACTTTGAGCTCTTCCCCAGGTCTTCATTCCTTCATTTTTTCTCCTCCTTTTAAGTGCTACCCTACTAACTATAACCCTTCTGACTTAGACAGGATCCCTTTCAGGTATCACAGCATCACCATAGCCAAGTAGTGACATAATCCACACCTCCTTTAAACTAGTACAAGCCAATACTGTCCTAAGAGAAGGATCCCAACACCTTTTCCTCTCATGTCCAGTGCCCTACATTCAGGCATAATTATTCTGACAGCTTGCAGGCACATTGGACCAGGGAACTCACTGGGTTAAAAAAACCATCCCGAAAAACAGCCATTTGCAAGAAAAATCTCCTACTGTTTTACCTTGGATGAGTTCTCTAGTGCAGTACACTGGAGCAAAGCAGAGTGAAAGGGTGTGGCAGTCATGGGTCCTTTCACTGCAGCAACAGCTTTGCATTTAGGGAACTCCCCTGCTGCTGCTCAGTGCCAGCACAGAAGCAGCCTCTCTTGGTTTAATTTCTCACTTTCTCCACCCACTTTATTTAGTCAGGAGCCAGAAACAAGTCAAAAAGTCAGAGCATCAGTACAAAATCAGCAGCCAGTTTTTCACCAACAGCTTAAGTATGTCCTGAGGATGTACTTAAGGATGTACTGAGATACAGACCAGGTTCACAATCTGGGCACATGGATCACCATTCTTCTTCCTGGCTTTGCAGGTGCCCATGTCCAGAGCTTCCCCCATGAGCAGGATCTTCTGGGGATGATCCACAGACAAACACACCTAGAAAGAAATCAGAACATGCCTTGTGGAGGACTGGATGGGATTCTCTCTGGACAGGACAAGGGGGAATGGCTTCAGACTGAAAGAGAGAGGGTTTAGATTGGATATTAGGAGAAATTTCTTTACTGTGACAGTGGTGAGGCATTGGCACAGATTATCCAGAGAAGCTGTGGATGTCCTATCCCTGGAAGTGTTCAAGGCCAGGTTGGATGGGGCTCTGATTCATGGAACGTTCCCTGCTGAGAGCAGGGGGGTTGGAACTAGATGATCTTTAAGGTCCCTTTCAACCCAGGCCATTCTATGATTCCAGATGTCACTGGTTTGGCTCTGGTCTAATTTGGTACCTCTGGTATTAACAATGCAGTTTTAAAATGCAGGCCTAGTTTAAGAAAGCCATGTGTCCTATTCAGACTGAGAAAAGGTTCAATTAAAAACTAAAAAAAGGGAATTTCTCACAAAGAGATTAAAGACATCGGATTTCTATGCTCAGTGCCTCAGGAAACCAAGGACCAGCAAAGGCAGATCTCGCTGTGCTGTAAGTGGTCCTGCAGAGCCACTGGGCTCTGATGCCATCATGGCACTCACATCAGGCAGTGGATGGGAGCAAGAGTTGTGAAGAGCTCTCTGTCCTTCTCACATGTTTAGGTTCCATCAAAATTGACTCCTGTCCAAGAAGAATGACAACCAAAGATACCAGGAATTGTGTCTGTAGCCAAGAAACACCTTGAGAAATCAGTTTTAATGTAGTTCTAAATGTGAACATTTTAGCTAAGCAGAGCCATTCTTGACAGTTAAATACATTCCTTCCATTAAATCTGGTGTGCTTTACTGCTCACCAGCAGGACTTTCTACTGCTTACTCATGTTAATTTAAGCAATTATGTATCTTATAAGACAATTAATGAGGTCCTTAATTTTTCTATTTGGAGAATTTAAAATGCAAAACACTACATGATCAGCTACTAGACTGAAATTCCCCTTGACAGAAGTCAGTGGAAATGGTTTCCATTCCACTGCAATTAATATGTTATTAAAAACATATTAATTTATTAGCAAAATCAAGCCACCTTAAATGCTTTCATATGTACAGAAAGGTAATTCATCATGTTCTGCATTTATAACTATTCAATTAAACAAGTGAACTACTATGTAACAACTGACATGCACTTTCATAATACATTATTTGTTTAATAAATCTAATATTGCTTCTTTCTCAGTTGAGATTTTGGAATCACATCTCATGCTTTAATTAGAAGAGAGAAATGAGCTTCTCCACCTTTTTCAGCTTTGAGAGACCTCCAGGCTGAAATAGGTGCTGCACTGAAGTAGCTAAATAAACTGAAATGAAATGAACACACACTCCCTACATTTGTGGAAGAGCCAACTGCTAGAGGAGATTAAACACTGCAATAAACTCTGGGTTTAGGTGCTTAATAGAACTTCCTGACATTCAGTCTTCCAGGAGCAAATACACACCATGCAACTCACTGAATGCAATTCAAACTGTTGGGCAGACTGTTGCAATTTCAACCTTAACATGTGTCATAAAGCTAAATCTCAGCCAGACATGAAAAGGTTCAGCTATGGGTTTTTATCTACAGCTGATGGGGAAGTGAAAAATCCTCTCACCTCGTCTGAGCCTTCTTTAGGTTTCATAGGGTTGGCATTGAGCAGCCCAATGACTGTGCCCTGGTCTGTCTTCCAGTGCTCCTTGTGGACTTCACCGAACAGGAAGAGCGAGACACACTCATTGAGATCCCGCAGGTCGTTCAGCCGCCAGATACTGAAGGTTCTGCCCTGGAACAGATGTCCCCTTTCCTTTCAGCCCTTGGTACAGGGACACTGACTGCATTCCCTCTTGTTGTTGCTTTAAAAGTTACTCTGATTTCCCCCCTCCAAGGTTTTCCTGGTTTAGAAAAGCAGTTTGTAACCCCAGTAGAGGTTAGAGTATCTCCAGCTATGCCACGCTGCCAGTTCTGGGATTCTTCAAAGCCAAAACAGCACAATATTACTGCTACCACCAATCTTTCTGATATTAAATCTGGACAGCACACTTGCTTGCTGAATAAAGATCTTTTTACCCCACTGAACAGACAAAACTGAGGCATATCCAGATCAGTTTTACCAGTGACTTTCTTCAGGACATATACACCACATAGGGAAAAAACGGGAACAGAATGTGTTGGCACATTTGAAACAAGAGGCTGTCGAGAAAGCCTGAGAGCCACAGTCCCTTTTTCCACACTGGAATTTAACATACAGCAGAGGCTGAACATATTTAAGATGGATTTATGCTACGGTTACGAGCCAATGCTGCTGTCTGGGCCAGTTGCACCAGAAAAGTTAAGGACTTACCCTTAGGACTAAAAGCAGCATTGCTGCATGAAACCAGATGAGCCAAGACCTTTCTTACAGCATCTTTTCATTAACTACACGGAGTTGGCTGATTAAGCTGAACACTTAATTAGTTTCTCAGGAAAGACCACCAGCATTTCACTTGAACTGGACAAGTGATATAACAAAGCTGCTTACGTTATTTGCACTCTGAGGAGTGACCTTCTTCACTATGACTCCAAATGTTACCCAGTCTATTTCCTCCAGATTTTCTGCAGCAAGTTTGCTCTTCAGCTGGGACAGTCGGATGAGCTTCCTGTTGGCCATCTTCCTGTCCATTTCAGCCGAGGACACCCGGGGTTTTCTACATCAAGTGAAAGCATGTAAGAGAGAGCACATCCATTGGCATAAATGGACAACAGAAACCATCCAGTGTTCTCCTTAGGAGACTACAGCTTGCTGCAAAATGCCTCTGTGCCTTACTTCCCATGAAACAAAATCCCTTGTTCAGAGCACTGTGCAAATATCAGAAAGTTACTGATCAGGCTGGTTTTTGTCCAAATAGCTGCTCTGCAACTCAGCCCAGAGCCTGCATTAACTCTGCTCATTTCAGGAATGACCAAGTATGGCTGACTGAGCTGGGAATCCAGCACGGGCTCTGGTGAGGAGACACCGTGAGGATTCAGAGTCCCCTTGTGGCCACACTGAGTATGGGGATGATGAGTGGCTCCCGAGGCTTCTCCTTGTGGAGTAAAAACCTGCTCAAATGGAGTACAGTTGGGCTTTGCACATGCCCACTGCTCCACCACTGAGGATATCCCAGGGAAGGCAGAGCTAATGACATTATAGCTTTTTTGTTAGAAAAGAGCAAAGGTGAAACCAGAAACATGGTACTAAGCCAAAAGTCAATGTTGCCTAATTGCTGATCAATCAGCCAGTGCTGTGGCTTTGTGTTATATCCCCTAGTGACAAATGACTAATCTGATATGGTTAAACCATGCACATTGCTTTTTCTCTCCTATTAGTAGAGGGGTTGACACCAGACAGAGCTCAGGGCTGGGCTGCTGACCTTAATCTCAGTCCTGAGAAGGTTTCCACAGACACTGGCTGAGTTGTTGCACTGGAGCATGCAGGTACATGAGAAGTCTTCTCTCTGACCACCTTACTGGATGTGTTCCCTGGGGCAGACTGGAGAGGCTGGAATGCCATGCTGAGAACTTGCCGTAGAGGAGGAGTCTTGTTCTCTTTAGCAGAAAAAAAAAAGAAAGGCATAGCACCCATTAGAAAGAATACCATAATTAACTGTAATGATCTCTGTGCTGCTATGACCAGACCACTACTGGAGCACTGAATACTGTTAAACTATCCTGGATGTGTTCACACCACTGCTGGGAACTATAAGCTTTCAACAAAATCCTGGTGTGCTCCAGTGAAAGGCAGACTGAGAATGGTACCTGCTGAGGATGCTTTTGATTTCTGGAGTCCTCGCTTGGCTGGTGGCAAAGGATTGCCCAGCTGGGCTGAGAAACATGGTGATTCTTGCACCTTCTGAATTTTCCTTTCCTTTAAAGGTAGACAGGGAGATTTACCTGGACAAGAAAACAAAAAAACTGTGAGTTCTCAGGATATGGACTCAGACTCTAAAAATTGCTCCAAACTCTGTAATTCTTGAATTACAAGTCCAAGTCAGGGTCCCACATGTAAACCCTTCAGCTAAGTTGTCAACATCTGAAATGCAACATGGATGGAAAAGTCCAAATGACTCTTCCCCATGACAACCTAAAACTTTGGATGTCACTGCAACCTCAAAGCTGTGGAAAGTAGAAACATCTCCCTGCTTTGCAATTTTCCCATGTAGTGTCATTACTATACCAAACATGCTACAGCAACAAACACAGCTGTATTTACCAGGTGTACCAACATCTGCCAATAAAAAGGGACACTTCCAGAAGAGCCTGGAGCAGTTACTCATGAAAGCTGTCCAATGCAGAATTAATGCATGGTGCAGACACCAACACTGATTTAGTCCATAGGAGCAGGAAACCTGGGTGGTAATAGACCAGACCAACATTCCTCCTTGCTGCTCAGTGTCCAACTTCAGAATTATTTGGAGTCCTGCCTATAAATTGCACGTTGGTAAGCCAACAAATCATAAATCCATTTAATTAGTCTCATTACCAGGGGTTTTCTTCTCAGGGCCTGAACTGGATTGCTGCCCAATTGCAGTCTTCTGCAACTGCTCCTGTAACATCTTCATCTGTTCCTGCAATTTTCTCAGCTCAGCTAGGAAAGAAAGAAGAAAAAGGATAATAATGAAGACAGCAGGAAGCCAGTGTAAAGAGGGATTTATGAGATCCCTGGAAGTCTGGCAGTTTTACTACATCATGGGAACTTAGAAAACAAAGACTCAAGTCACAATAGAGATTTACTTGATTCTATGCAGCTCACAGTGAAGGGAAACTTTTCCACACAGCCTGGAGCTGGTTCATCTCGTATAAATATTTTACTTCACTGTGGTATGTTCCTTGCCATGTTGTGTAAAACTTTCCTACCGAGCATAAGATAATTTAATGGCTGATGGTTGCACTCCTTAGCATTGCAAAATACTTCTGATATAATCAAATATGTCCTGGACACAGGAAAGTTCAGAGGCCAGCTCTGCTTCCACACTGATTGGTAAGGCAGAATGTCCTACCAATAAACCCTGAGGGGGAAGGGGCTGCTGTGTTGGTCAAAGATGTCAGGATAACAGCCCAGAAGACTGAAGCAACATTGCTCTCCATGAGACAAGGCACAGGTACACAGGCGATCTTCCCTATCCTGTTCACCAGAGCTAGGTTAGTCTCCCTGGCTTACTTAAGTCTTCTGTCTTTATTTTGGGAGAACAGGTTTGGTGAGCTTGGCAACTGAGCACCGAAAGTTGGACTTAGAAGCTTTCACGAGAACTTTCTGTATTTCTCCTCTGGGTACCATCCTGCTCTAAGAAGCAGCAGGCCCTGCCTTCTGCCCATTAGCCCTCTAGAGACAATATATCCAACAAAACAGATCAAAGATGCTGATCAAACCTTGCAGTTCTTCATTGGTTTTCTCCTTTGCCTGACTGGAAGCTGAACCGGGGACAGCTTCCTCTGCCTCCTCCTCTTCCAGCAGGTCATCTACATCTCCAAACAGCGCAGCCAGGTTCTCCTTCTGCTCATCAATCGTGCTGTCCTCAGCACTGACCTCCTCGGTGTAGGACGCATCATCTTCTGCATCAAACAGCTCATCGTATTCATCTGGCTCTCCCCCCTCATCCTCTGGGGCACCTTCCTCCTCAGGAGGATTCCGCTCCTCAGTTGCTTCACTCTCTTCCAGGAGGGAAGCCAACAGATCCAAGTCATCATCACCTAAGGCAAAAATTAAACTCAGAGTTATTCACGCCCGGTTAGAAGAAAACTGCCAAGGAATAAAAGGATCTAAGACACTCTAACTAAAAGCTAATGACGGCTGAAACGGAATTGGAGCAGCGAGCTCAGAGCAGCATTTTTAAAAACCACTTCAGCTTTGGCTAAAGGAAGACAGAGCATCTTCCTGCTGTCTGGTCAGGTGGAAATGTGGTTGCAGACACTCATCCTGTGATACAGCCTGGCCAGTCAGCAGAAAACTGGCCAGATAACTCAGCACTGATTTTTCCTCCTATGCAGCTGCTTGTACAGTACTGCTACAAAGAACTGGAACCTGTAAAGGTGTAGCCAACACCCATGTGGCTTTTGCCAACGGAAGGGGAAGAGGAAAGACAGGCAACAAAGCATATTCTCAGATATAGCTTGCTCATGGAAGAACAAGGAGAACTCAGAAATACGGACCAAATGGGTGATTAATGGAGAAAAGACCATCGCCTCTGCAAATGAAGTCAGTGCAACGTAATGTCTTTTGCTAAAAGGTTTACCAAGTTTTCTGAACACTTGAACTTATTAACTAACATAATGGATCAGAAGACAAGTTTCCTACTGAAAGTAAAAGAGCATTTTCCCCCTTACCGTCCATAATTTCACCGGGATTTCTTCAGGAATCCCCCAGGGAAAAACACTCTGTTACGGGGAGAACAAAGGTGATACCGTTAAAGCACATACGGCTTATCTAGAAATACATATTGTGTTCAGGCTCCTTCTTTGAGGATTTTCAAACCACCAGATTGGTATTGTTCACAGCTGCAGATGCAAAGTCCATTAAATTTAAGACTCTCACGTACATCTACATGTAAAGTTTGACCCATGCTGAACTCGCTGCAGCATAGAGGAACTACTTTCAGAAAAAAGCCCATAACAGATAAAGAATTTAAGAAATCCCAACCATAGCAATAACCATTTCCACCTCACCAGTCTTGCACCGTAATGCAATTAGCATTTAACTAGTTATTTAAATTTTTAACAGTTATTATTCTTAAAAGTGTTATATTCTAAATTCCTCACAGCTCCTCCGTTTCATGGACAAGTGTCCATAAAAAAAAAAAAAACAAAAAACCAACAATCATCCCAGGCGGACATAAATGGCCGAGGGAGGTTTCAGTGAGAAAAGATGGGAAACCCACTTCGTGAGGCCGGAGGACTCACAACCCAAACTCTTAACTGTGCTTACGGGTCTTCCTGCCGCAGAGGCTTTTGTTCTGCCCGTAAAACTCCGCTTTGGATAGAATATTCAACAAAACCCGCAGGGTTCGCACGAACAGGGCCAGCGGATCCCGCGCCTTTTCCCTCACGGTTCCTCCCCCCCCGCACCCAGCGGAGCCCCGACCCCCTCTCGCGGTGCCTGGCGGCTCCCCGGCCCCTGACGGCAGGACCCGTCCCCGCAGGATCGCTCCCCGGTGCCCCCTCTCCCCTCACGCATCCCCACTCACCCGTGCCCCCTTTCCCCTCACGCATCCCCACTCACCCGTGCCCCCTTTCCCCTCACGCATCCCCACTCACGGCCGCGCGCGCTCCCCGGCACCCGCCAAAATTCCAACCCGGTCACGCCCCTTCCCTTCCCGCGCATGCGCGCCCGCGCCATCCCCGGTGCTGGCAGAGGCGGCGCCGCCCGCCGCCATCTTGGTTGTGGGCGGGCGGCGGGGAGGGCGAGTGCCCCAAGGTGGGGGGAGCTGAGTGACGTCACGGGCGTGATGTCATATCGCGAGTGACGTCACCGTCACACAGTGCCCTCGGCTCTGGGCGAGCCCGCTTGGCCGCAAAGAGCTGCCCGTGCCTGGGCAGGGCGGCCTCAGGGAAGGGTCACAGCAGTCGCCATCCTCACCCGGATAACCTAAATAACGTCAGCACTGGTGTTAAAGCAGTAAATTCGGTCCTGGCTACTGTCACGTGCAGCGGGAAGGATTTTGTGGCCTGGTTCGCTATTTCTTGGGTACAATTCTGTAAAAAATAATATTCTGGAGTATGGGCAAGCTCATTGCTCTAGTCCCTCATTCCGTGCATCACTTAGAAAGAATTCAGGAAGAATTTCTTCAGGAAGAATTACTTCAATTTGGGATGAACTTCTTCACTGAAAGGGTGGTGAAACATTGCAATGGTCTGGCTGGGGGAGTGGTGGAGTCGCCATCCCTCGAACCATTCAAGAGACAACTGGACGTGGCACTTACGGTTTAGTTGACAAGGTGATGTTGAGTCAAAGATTGAACTCAGTGATCTTGGAGGACTTTTCCAACCTTAATGATACTATGACATCACCCCAAAATTGCCCCAAAACCATACGTATTTGAGCTTAGATCCTGAGGCTCTTGCACTAAATACACTATGCAGGATTATGTCCAAAGAGAGCATGTAATTGGTATTCAAAGGCCAGCAGTACCTGTACTGGGTTAGGAGAGATGAATTAAGGAGTGAAACTCTGTGGTAGCTGAAGGAATCAAGAAGTTCCAGCAGACAACACAGAAAAAACTCAGGGAGAGATGCTCCACTGAGCAGCCGAGATGCTCTGCTGAATAGTTGTCATCCAAGCTATCTGGCATGCGTCATGTTAGACTTTCTTGGTTTCTGATTTTCTATCGAACTTCACATTCCTAGCCCAGGCATGCCGGGCTAACTCAGTCTGACTGCACCTGACTGGGATGCTCGTGCAGAGGTGTTCCAGGGGAGCCGGAGCAATGAGCAGTGACAGGAGCTGGGGAGGAGCGTGTGGGCCAAGGGGGCTTCTCTGTACTGCTGCTTATCCATGATGGAAACAGGGAAACACCTTGTGGCCCAGCTTGGCATGAGTGTGAATCTGTGGGCAGACATCAGGATGCTGTGTTTCCTATTTTCCCTTCCTCTGGCTTCTGACTGCTAGTGTGGCCCAGGCTAATCATAGAGTTACACCAAGTCCCCCCACTCTCCATCTAACAGGAGTAATGAAGTAATGAGCTTGTCCGCTCCTGTGACTTGGT
>JAYRBT010000042.1:5661568-5702491 GCA_036023395.1 Myiotriccus ornatus | reverse complement strand
GAGTTACACCAAGTCCCCCCACTCTCCATCTAACAGGAGTAATGAAGTAATGAGCTTGTCCGCTCCTGTGACTTGGTTTGCCAATCCAGAGATACCTTGTGCCTCAGAAATCTCAGTTCCACCCCACAGAACTATTCTGGCCTCTTCCTAGACTGGATTTTAAATCTGAAATGGAATTAAATTCTTCTGGCTCCTGTTCCACATCAGGTCAGGGTACTGACTGTGGGACACGCTGCTGCACTAAGAATGTCCTTTGTTAAAACAGTGGACAAGAAGTATTTCATGAACCCTGAGCAGGTTTGCTGATGACACCAAGCTGTGTGGTACGGGTGACACGCTGGAGGGAAGGGATGCCATCCAGAGAGAACTGGACAGGCTTGAGAGGTGAGACCATGCAAACCTCATGTTTCTGTGACTATGTAGTGTTCAGTCATCTTAAAACACAAGTAAATTTTACCTTTCATACAAGGGAAAACAAAGGGGATGGACTCTTAAACCTGTGCTAATGAGCATCTGCTGGCCATCGTCCCTTGTCATGGCAGCTCATCTGCCCTCCAGACTGCAGTTAATGATGACAACAGGAAAATAATCCTTCCTGTTGTATGAACAGGTCTCAGTGTATCGTGATTTTCTCCTTTGGAGTTCCTTGTCCCTTCTGATTTGTACTGTTAGACCCACTATATTATCTTCCTATGAAGACCTACTTCAGCTAATGCCCATGTTTTCCTGTTGGTATTCCTGTGCTAAGGTCCCCTCTCCTTCTGAAACTTCTTAAAATTATTAATTTTGACTCGATGAATGCATAAGTAATTCCTCCTTTGGCCTTTCACATGGATTATCTGTGTTTTCATTAAGGTGAATGCTCCTCAGATTAAATCAGCTCTATTATCATTCTATTAGTTTGCTTTTGGCCTGGTAGCATTTCCATCAGGTTTTGATCATTGCAGAATCCATAACTGTTACAAAGCTCCCATAGTAAAACTGGATTCAGGGTAAAAAAGCCCATAAATCCTACTGTCACAAGGAACCAATTAAAAGCCAACAAAATATTGCATCTGCTGGGAGTGCTCGTAATTGATGAAGAAGGTTGTAAGGAGGCTGATGAATATCTCTTCACAAAAGATTTTAGTCAGCTCTTGCTTTACCTGAAATTATGGATGAAGCTATATATGAGCTGTAAGAGAAAATAAGAATCCAGAGTCTACAAGAGATAATTAAAACAATAGTGACAATGAGTAAAATAAAAAAAATCACTTTAATTACAATGGTAAAAAAGGGATTGTTTCTCCAGGTATTGGTAGCTGAGAATTCACTGACAGCATGACATGAAAAATACACTGAAGGAAGGTTTTCTTGGGCTCAAGAAACAGGTATTTTTGTTGTGTATATTTTAGTAATATTCATCTGTTGAGAGCAAAACATAAATTTTACACTATTGAGGCCTTTGTTTTGAATTAATCAGCTCTAGAGTAGTTTCCATTTCAGGTTTGAAGCAAAGTAATGACTAAAATATTAAGTCACCAAACTTTTTATTTCTAGTTCCACTACAGATTTGTTCAGCTTGTTTTCTGCTCTGTGATTCAGATCTTCATCCACAGCACCATTTGAAGCAGCACTCATTTATGGAAGTGGGATGACAGGAGAATTTGCCACATAAAAATTCTGAACACTGAAACTGTTTACCCAGAGAGGTTGTGGAATCTCCCTCCCTGGAGATATTCAAAAGCCACCTGGACACAATCCTGAGCACCCTGCTCCAGGATGACTCTGCTTGAGCACGGAGGTCGGACTAGGTGACCTCCAGAGGTCCCTCTGCAGCACAGCAGTGGCAATTGCTGTCTCCATTTCTGGTGCATGTGGAAAACAGAAACACCAGATTTTAGGACTAAAACTATTGTTAAGAAGTAATAAAATTATATTAAAATGTTGAGCTTTCCTGTTCAGGTTGTGTTCCCGTCCTACCCTGCTCCTTCTGAACACCCAGCTCATGATTTTGGCACTCAGAAGGAAGTGGACTGTTGTCTCTCAGTGATCCCAACAGACCTACCACAGAACAAGATGGCACAGATTTAACTACTGCATTGTAATGAGACCAGGCATATTTGCTTCCTGAAATTCAGTTTTGAACAGCGAAGGAAAAAGATAAAAATTTTTGCAATCCTGCATTTGTAGTCCTGTTTCAGCCTCCAAAGTATTCACAGGCACAGATAATTTTATTATTGTTACAACAGATTTATTTTGGGATGTGAAAATCCATTATAACTTTTCAAATTAGGATACATCCATCTCAGCGCTTTCTACCACAATACTGTACAGGTTCAAATTATTTTATTATAATAAACAAAAGTCAAGACAACACCTTAAAAATTAAGAGTTCTATAAAACCAAGTGACTTGAGTACATCAGGAGCTACATGTTTCAGACCTAAATAATCTGTTTTAAACCTTACCCACATCTGGCTAAAGCAAGAAGTTACATAAGCCATCAAAAATTTAACATCAGATTAGTATGGTCACAAGGGCAGCAATAAAACTGCCATCTGGAGAAAGAGTAGGGTTCACTTCAAATGCTCGATGAATACAGCACTACTCCATTTTGCTGAAAGCTTCTCAAACAGCTTTTTCATATATTACTTTCCTGGTATATAATATATGAGAGATGAACAGGCTCACTGTTCTTAAGAGTTGATCAGCAAATATCCCATCTCTCTTCTGAATTCAGTGAGTCAGCCCCGTTCTGCAGGACAGCCACAGGGCAGAGCACTTCAGGGGAATGTTCCTGAAAGGTTTCATAGCAGCAGACACACTGCGAGTTCTGTAGCACATCCATGTTGTTAACCTATGAAAATTCTTTCCCTAAAGCAGATTACAACAAGATTAGTGACTGCAGGGCAGGGGAAGAGTTTTACCGTTTTCTCACTGAATTAATGAGAAAACTCTGAAAACCTCCTTCATAGGATATAGAATTGAGCATTATTTGAGCAAGAAGGAAAAAAACCTCAAAGTGTTTGGCAGGTGAAATTCCAGAAGATGAAGAAATGGAGGGCATCACTCAATTAATGCAGTCCATAACGTGAATCTGCAGTGTGTCCAAATCAGGTAAAATTTCTTCACATTTGGGACATGAATATATTGAGATATTCCGCTGCTCTGGCCAGTCTTGACTACCAGTTCCTGCAAGCAGAGAAGATAAATGATTATCTGTTATACTACCTGATTTTGCTCTCTCCAGCTACCCAGTTTCCAGAACAGCCACAGGGAAGGTGCCTGCAGCCAAGCCAAGCTGGTTTAACCTGAACACAGCAGGGCTTGGCCCCGTGAACTGGAGAAGGTGCTCACAGTACCTCTTTGGACAAGGCGAGGCGAGTGTTCCCGATCCGGCACTCTGGCTCCATGGCGATTCTGCATCTCTGCCAAAGAGTTTCTGTGGAGAATAAATAAGGCAAGGCCTCTGAAAATAGACTCATGTCAGCTGGTCATGCATTTAGTTCTCAACTGCTGCTGAGAAACAGGACCTAGAAATGTTGCTGCTTTGTGAGATCATGCCAGGGTCCAGCTGAAATCAGGGTCATGCAACTGGTACCAGCATGATGTGGACAGCCACACACCTAGGGATCTAGGGCACACCCCTCTGGAAAACTCCAAGGACTCCCAGCTATTCAGGGCAAACTACAAATTTGATTAAAGCAGAAAAGCAAGTTATACCAAAAAAAGGGCTCAGTACACCAGTAATGTGAAATGTAACTTGGTTCAAGTATCACAGTACTTGAAACTGTGTATTCACTTACCACTGCCACCTGGAGAAGCAGCAGATATCCCTGGCAGACAAGCAGCAAGATTAGCTGCAGACTCACTGCTAAAATTGAGGCCAGAATGCAAGAAACTCACATGAATCAGCAGGGAGAATTTAGCAAGCACGAATCATCCCAAGCGAAAACTTGCTAAGGCACCCAACTAACACACCTTACAGAAATTCTACTACAAAATTAAAATAAGAAGTCAGACAATTCATTTTTCTCCTCTTTTAAAATTCAAATTAAGCAAGAAATGTCTGCAAAGTTATTTGCCTTTCTACTGAGAAGCTATCAAGTCAGTGTTGGTCAACTCCAGTACACAGAGTAACAGGACAGTCCAAAGGCAGCTGAGCCAAAGTCTGTTCTCACCGGCCAAGATCTTCAAGGTTTTGCTGCTCCTTTAGAAGGTATGCCAGCTGGACAGCCAACTGCTCCTTCTCCTCGTGGATCTTCTCTCTTGCTGCCCTCTCAGCATGGAAATCAGAACAATAAACCTCCATCTGATCAGAGAAATGAAATCATGCTGAGAATCTGTAACTTTGATTGAACCATATTCATATATTATATGTCAAAATCACAAATCTGTGTCATAGCCTGCATCTGCTCAAGACACCCACACGCTGCCAAGACCTGCACTAGTCACAAGGTGAAGAAGACTCAGCAGTTCCTGGATTCTGTACAAGATACTTCAAGTGTCTTACCTGGGACACTCCTATTGCCTCTGCTGCACAGAGGCAGAAACGAGGCCCAAACAAGCAGTGAGGACATGATTCAACCAGTGACACTGACAAATCTGTAGCACAGACAGTGGAACCAGGCTCAGGTGCCAGTTCTGTGCCTTAAATGTGAAGCAACCCCTTTTTAGTCACTGTGAACACAAGCTGGTTTGAATGAAATCATCCTAAAACATACGCAGCGATTCTTAAGCTAGTGGTTTTAAATACACATCTATTCCCAAATTCTGTTTGTTGTGCCAGACTCCAGCAAATAGTTCCTCCTACAGAGCCCTAGGATATGGTGGTAATGGCTCTGCAGGTATCTGCAAGGCAAGCCAAGTAAGGGAATTACGCTTTGGAGTTGAGGAAATGTATTCAGTATTCCAGAGTAAGTCACTAAATACCTCTTGGTTTCTGAGTACTGGGTGGGGGAAGTAGCCAGTTTCTGAGGAGCTGATACCTGAGCACGGAGCACAGACATGGTTTCAAGGTCCTCCTCTTGCTTAGCAATTAGCTGCTTCATTTCATCTATCTGGAGCTGCTTTGCAGCAAGAGCTTGTTCTGCCAACTCCACCTTTGCTTTCAGTTGTTCCACAACAGCTTTATCCACTCTGTCCAGCTGCAAAGAAGAACTCTGATTATGAGAAGAATTCCAAATATGACCCTGCTCGAAGTGCAAGTTTGCTTCTTCCTCCTCCTGCCCTTGAAAAACTTCCAATTTTTTAGGTTATCAAAGGAACTTGGACTAAGGCAGCGGTGGTGACTGGTATTTTGATTAAAGATTAGTTATGAGCTTTCAAATTGCATGGTATCAAGTTAAAATAGAACTCCCTAATGGACACTGCAAAGGTTGCTTTTTCCTAGTTTCCAGAATTATACAGAAGAATCTGGCACTTCCATGGAGCTTCAGTTATGAACAAGACCCCACTGTGGCAGGCATTCTATTTAAGAATACAAAAACGTTTTAGAGATCTGCCTTCCTACACTTACAGACGCTGCAGGAACACTGAAGTGCCTTTGTCTATCACTGCTCTCTAAGGACTGGACTCTACTGCACTGCAGGTTAGACCTTACCTGGAAAACACCGTGGAAGTTACTGATGTGTGGCTAAAGTTTTCTCTAACTGACAACACAGGATCTGTGTTTAGCAGAGCAGCTCTGCTATGTTGCATGTTATTATGTAGAAGAGATGACAACTGGTTCCTGCCCAAATGTGATCTTGGACAGATTCTCCCATCCCTTCCCACTACCCTCTAATAAATTATGATTTCTTCTTGTGATGAGTTTACCTCTTTGAGTTTCATTTCATCAATTTGTTTCATTGCCTCAGTGAGTTGAGGAAGGAGTTTGCTATATGAATCCTGCAGGGTATTGTATCTTGATCTGTTTAAGACAAGAAAGGAGGTGAAAGTTTGAAACACTTAATTCTTTGAAATCTAAATAATGTTAGAAAAAGGCCACCCCAGTTCCTTGCAAATCAATCTGTATTTCTGATGACAAAAATCATGTTCCATGTCTCAACATCTCTCTTCCAATGAATTGTGTGCTGCTCTATCTGTGGATTGAGTGTGAACATACATCCTTACTGATCATCTGCATTTCATATTGAAGAATTCATGATCCAGTATTTTTACATCAAACTCACAAATTTTGTTCAAAATGTAACACCTCTCTTGGGAAGGAATCCAAGTCTTGACTCAGAGTGCAGGAGAATTCACCAGGAGAACCAGACACAGACTCCAGAGATAAGGAGGAACTTCTCCAGCAGCTGAAAACATGCCCTTCAGGAAGTTCAGCCTCTCTGAACAGCCTGGACTGACACTTTCACACTCCTTACATGGACTGCACATGAAAGGGAGTGGGGAGCCAAGGCAAACAGTGAGCCTCTTTACCTCAGCTTCACTGCACACTTGTCTCTCCCACTGCAAACATATTGTAGTAACCACAGACCTTTTCATTAATGTCACTTTCCCAGCACTGTCATCACCTGACTCGTCCCTGCCCTCCAAGATGTGACCCCATTTACCCCTGCTAGTGAGTGGCACAGCTGTTGTCACTCCTCTGCTTCCTCTACTTGTATGTTATACCCTGCTCTATTCCACCTTTGTGATTAAAGGAAGATAAAAGTCCGAGCTGACAGCTCAAGTATTCCTAAGTGAGGGGTTCAGTAGATGAGAGACTACAGTCTTCTAGTTCATAGGCTACAAACACAACACAGTTTCAAAGACTGCAGAACACAACTGCAGTATTTTCAACTCAATTCCCCTTTGGCCAGGCTCACTTGGACTTCCCTACCTTCCTGGAATACAAAACCAAGTCACACTCACTTTTCTTCATGTGTCTTGGCTTGTTCCAGCTTGACCTCTGACTGCATGCTCTCCACCTGAAGTTCCAGCTTCTTGACAGTATATATTAGCTGCTGCTTCTCCTCCAATTCTGAGGCAGCAGCCAAGCTTTTCCTTTCCAGTGCTTGGCACCTGACAGAACAAGGAAAACACGTTGATCCCTCCTGTTCTGGGTTTGGCAAATAAGGCATACAGAAAAAAGAACCCTTGAGTGGGTCACTTTAAAGGCTTATTTTGATGAAGAACATGGAAAGACAAAAATCCATCTGTACACACCCAGCAGAAAAAAAAGCTATTGAAACCAACACTTTCTTACTACTATAAATCTCAAAAAGCTGGAATTTGACAAAAAGCAACTAAAGCGAGAGCCTTGTAACCACTTTTATAACCTACACAATTGCTCTTCAAAAGTCCAATCAGTTCATGCGAGAAAGGTCATAACCAGGTCCCTTGGCTTCTTCCCCTAAAGCTAGAACAGGGATTGATTATGTGAAGTGGTGAACAGGAAAAGATTTGCCTTGACATCATAAAAGGTTAAAACCCAAATTGTAGATTTCAAGGCACCGAGGTTCTATTTGTGGAACTAGGTTGGCAGCTCAGATTTTCTGACAATTGCTGTATTTCTGTATTTTCATCTCCACTTACAAAGAAAGAGCAATCTTTTACAGTATTTCTATGAAACAGTAATTTAAGTTGATGTTTGTGGAGCTGGTGAATTTCCCAAGGTGGGTGTTGTCTTACAAATATGTACTGAGTGCCACGACAGAACTTTTGTTCTTCTGAACCTTACTTTTCTTGAAGCTTCTTCTGAATCAACTCTGCCTCTTTTAACTTCTCATGGGCTTCCTGAAGCTCCTTAAACAGAGCACAAACTTGCAAATTCAGGGCTTCTACTTCGCTGCCAACCTTTCAGAGAAAAAATAAGGAAAATTTCATATGGACAATTCAAGATAGCAAAGCTGCAGGTTAAGAGCAGGAAGTTGTCAAACTTTCTCTGAAGAAAACAGCTTAAGTCAGTCTGCACCATTACACTCCATACTCAGCAATAAAACCCAGCTATAAGGCTCCACAATTATTCCTAAATATGGCAGAACCCCATTTTGACTTAACCCTTTCATAAATTCCATGTAACTCAAAGACAACAAACAGCCTCCCAGGGAGGGCAGAGTGGTAACTGCAGTGGTGCTTTCAAATGACTGATCTCAGGAGACCTGCCTGAGTGTCCAGCTGCTGTTGGGCAGAGGATGAGCTCTGGCCTCTCCTCGCCCAGCCACTCCTCACTCTCCAAACAGAGAGAAAACAGGTTTGAAAAACTTCTCCCTCTCTCCCAGGATGTCTTCAAATGCAGATCCCTCAAAAAAAGTCCACACTGCACACCCCCATAGTTCCAGTAAAGATCTACATTTCACAACAGGGGCAAGTAACATGAGCTCTGCTGACCAGAGCCTCTGCAGAACCCCAGCAGTGCACATGGAATCAGCTGCCATCACAAGCACATGAGTGCTGACCTCAGTATCAGCACTGCCATGAGGAGCATCTGGCTTAGGTCTGTAGCTCAAGCAAAGCTAAGAACACTGGAAAGAACTAACAGAAACATCATTTGCTTTCCCTAGAAAGGGCATCTCTTGGCCTGACTGCAAACTGGATGCGTTTAACCAGTCCAGCCCTGGCCTAAAATACTTGTCTTGGCCTTCAGAAGAGCACAGATCTCCAGCAGATCCCACAGCATATACCCCCTCAGATAACCCACTCTACCTCACATACAAGCATCTTAGTTGCCTGTATTATGCAGATGCACTGAACCAGAATGGATTCCATGGCTATGGGGCACTGCATGCTCACCCCACGCAGAGAGGTTACAGCTGCAAGCACATACGTTTAGGTGTCTGACTCTAGAGCTCAATCCCAACCCCAATACCCTTTCAAATCCTTACTTTAAAACATGAGCACTGGGTTTTTGCCTGAAACCATGTTTCAATCCAAGACAGTTACGCCCCACCATTGCAACACATCCCACTAATAACACAAAAAAACCTAAACCAGGTGCCATGTGAGCTCCATATTTAAAGTCTATTTTAAAGTACGCTGATCCAAAAGCTGACCCAGGCAGCAGCCAGGAAATTCACCCAATCTGGATAACTTCTGGAGCTAGAAGTGTCTGCATCCCTCTCTTGTTTGCTGGGCATGGCCAGGGTAACCAGGTATACCTGCAGTTATGCCACGCCTCCCTAATTCTTGGCTGTCAATCTCACCCCTCTGGCTGGTGTAATTTGGAACCAACTCTAAGCTACATATTGGAGAGTTCAAAGTTCACTTCCATTCCCTGTGCAGGATAATTGCCCCTTGCTCCCTGAATGCAAGTGGAAATCTAGGCCCTGAGGTTGCTGACCTCAACAAGTCAGCTGCACGTTGTTAAATCGTGGTTCAGGAGGACAGGTACTTACAGCCTCTGAACTCTCTTCCTCCTGTTCAGTTTGTGTCCCACTCTCCAGGCAGTTGCTGATTTTCTTCTCCAGCTTTGACAGTCTGGAAAACGGAAGAAATCAACAATGACGGATTTGGCCTATGTTTAAGGTGAGACTATTCAAGGATTTCATGCATGTGATGTGCTCCCTTTCTAACATCACAGCCACAGATGTGAGGCAGAATGGAAAGCACAGACATGCAGGAAAGTCTGCACAACCATGGGGGTTCCTGAAGAACACAGGACACTGAGCATGTACAGTTAATTAAAATGGATGTCTAAGTCTGCAGCTGTGGTGAAGGGCACTGACATTCTGTCCAAAGGGATCAATCTTTGATACAGTCCAAAACTGCCAACCCTTTGGAAATGGGTTTGTTGGACTGGATTCAGTCTTTTTGCCAAATCCAGTGATTAACATTGCCTCTGTTTTCCTGTGGTATTTTCAGAGGCTGGAGTTTCTAAGAATCGCCTGGTTATGGCTCATTACCTCTTCTAGGAAGACCACGTAGAATCAATTACTGTGACACCAACCTTTCATAGTAGATAATGTCCAGGAAGTCTTACTCTGTCTCTGTGAAGTGGAGATCTGCAACAGCTACTGCCTGGGCAATTTGCCACCCCTGAGCAGTTGTGCTGATATAATTGAGCTGAGACAGACCCTCATACAGATCTCAGTGTGAAAACTTTCTCTCTTAAACAAGTTTGGAATTAAACTTTAGACATTTCTAAGGAGCTTTTGCAAGCTCACACACTACTAAATGTTGCCTGCCAGTATCATGAAGAGGACTGTGATCCCTGTTTTAGTTATAGTGATGATTCATACAAACCCAAATAACTATGGAGAAATGAGTGAACATCCTCAACTAGTCATCATATAATTCTGACATAACCTGGGGAAAGTTCAAACGCAAGAGGAAGTAAGTAAATTTTTCTTGAACTGTGATACTATAGGAAATAAAACATAGAAATTCTTTTGGGCATGGAAGAGAGCCTGTGGTTTATCTGTATAAGAACTACCACAATATTAAGTTATTACTGCTGAGTGCTCAGGAAATTCCCCATCCAAGTCACACTGTTATTTAAACTTTGATCAGCCAGAGGCTTGGTAACTGCAGCAGCCCTGAAAGAAAACAGCTTTAAATGTTACCGTGCACCTACTTCATACCTCTCTCTGTGATCCTGCAGCTCCTTCTCAAGTTTTTCCCTCTTCTGAGTTTCATTTCTAAGGGAGCACAGCAGCTGACTCACAGTTAGCTCCTCGGACTCCAAATTCTTAGATTCATCTGCAGATCTGCTCCTGCTTCAAATCAAACCAGATGTAAATAACAACAGCCACAACTTTACCAGAGCATTCCTTTATCCCTGGGATCCAGTCTGAGATGTCACCATTTCACAGTGATGAAAACCAGTGCTCTGAGGAAAGGGCTCACTCCCAATTCCCAAGAACCAAAACCACCAGCCACAGCCACTGTGTGTGCAAATAAAGGACTCAGACAGTTGCCTTCCAGCTGAGGGAACAATTTAGTCCTTAAGCAAGGAAAACAAAAGCAGTCATGTCAATACAAACCCCAATGCGCCTATTCTGACCTATTTTGCAGCCCTTTCTGCAAAGTGCTGCTGTCTGTTCCTAGAAATAACAATTTTTAATTTAAATTTTTAACATTTTTTAATTTTTAACATGGAAGGTTTCTTATCTCTGTCTCACTCCTTTTCAGAAAAAGAAAGCATCTTCCACCAAAAATGGTCATCACTTTCTCAGAAAAAAATTTCTTTACTGTTTCACTTCCCTCACATCCTATAGCTCTTTGCAAAATTACATTATGCTACTGTAAAGTGAACCAGAGCAAACACAGAACTCTGAAAAATAGGGTAAGTGATAAAACACTATTATCTCCATTTTTATGTCCATCTAGACAGAAAGTCAAAATCCCCCAACTATACGGTGAGATAGGCAGATTATACACTCTGTACCAATTTTAGCAGCTCAGCTGTAAAACAGCATGTGGTTAACACTTTGCTTTTGTCGTTCACAACAGAAAGCAAAGCAGAGTCTTCTCTGTGCTCCCGAGAGCTGGAAATCTCTGGTGAGCAAAATTCAATACCCCAAAGAAAGTGTTCAGCCAGGATATTTTAAGTAAATAACTTTTATCAGGGGATTTTTCGTGCAGTTCTACTCTTACAGAAATAAACCCGTCCTGGGTGGATCACATTTCTCTGAAGGTGTTAACAGCACCAGTCTAAGGTTTCAGTGCTGGACAAAGACACGTGGTGACACTGGAAATATTTTAAGAGGTATGTATACCCCCTGTTCTCGTAGATGTGGGCCAGATACTCATCCAAAGGTAAGCAAGTCCCGCAGGGAATGTCTTCTCATACGCAATAAGTGTTCTTACAAGCCACCACTAACAACAAGCTTCATACTTGCAGCCTGGTCTGCCTAGTCTGTGGTCAGCAGCTCTCTCAGTTTCATCCACAACTGTAACACTTTTTTTTTCCCCTCCCCCTTCAACTTCTTAACTGCATGCTGAGGGCCAAATGTCTATGTCATTACACTGTTCTTCCTTGCTGATGTTAAGAAGTGACAACTTGTGCATGGAGCACAGCTTTCTGGCCTGCTGTGTCCTTAGAGCTTTCCATATCCTTCCCTTTCAAAAGCAAAGGCACTCAGTAAGTCCAAGAGTTCAGCCAAAACCATTTGGCTGCTGAACTGGGCAGTATCCAAGATGGAAAGTTTAACAGTATCAGATGTCTATGTCCACAAGGAGTAAAGGTTCAGCCAGGGGCAAGAAAGTCCCTTGTTTCCTGGAGCTGATGTAAAGATCAAATTTTGAGAAGTAACCTAAACAGAATGCTGGTATCCTAAGCCCAGTAACCTGAAAAGCAATGACTCTTGCACTGTCAGCCTACCCCATCGTGATACAGTTCATACCAAGCACACACAAACAGGACAGGCAGGTTCAGATCTGAAAGACTGCAAGACCTCTGACTCTTACCAACATCAGTATAATTGGGTAGAGCACAGATACTCTTAGATGGTCTCCAAAGGCTAGGAGGGAGTGAGTCCCTGCAGCCTCTCTATCTTTTCTGTTTGGCCTTCCTACAAAGCCCAGAGTTGGCAAGTCAGCATGTCCATAAATGCCTGGCCAACTGGCCAGAATGTGCACTCCCTCTCGTCAGCTAGTGAAAGCTGGGAGGAAAAATGTCAGACAACTGAGGGTCTTTCCAACATGGCAGGAAGACTACTGCAATGGAGGGATGCAAAACCACAGAAAAATTGAATATTCTAGCGCGTTCCTCATAGAAAGAAGTTCCCTCACACTGACAACAAAACATTGTAAAGTCTGAATCACACACATCACACAGGGACCTACGTACGTGTAGACAGCAACATTCCCGGTCGTCTCACCACTATTCTCTTGATGTTCCTTTGCAGTTCTATTTATTTCTCCTTCCTAGGAAAGAGAAAAACATTATTAGCTTGGTATTTGGACTAGGCAGGGCAGAGTTTCATTTGTTTGAGTTAAGGAAGGAAGAAAAACAGGGAAAACTACTATCATGGCAATATAGATAAATAAGAAACAAAACTCCTACGAATCATCTTCATGTTTGGAAATTCTTCACTTCAAATACTTCACATGCCTTTCCCTTTATCTCTTCTGGACTGATTAGAGAAGAGGCACAATAATGAGATTTGCCCTTCTCCTTTCATCAGCAACTTCCATGGCCACTCTCCCCTGTAAAGATGACTGGGCACCACACAGCCAACATCACTGCAGCTGATTTAAATCTAAGCCTAAAAATCATTCTGCTGCTTCCTAAAAGAACCACTCTTCTTTCCCACTACAAACCTCACTCCTTGATCTTTGCAGCCCAAAAAAAAAGAATACATCCCTGAAGGTTTCCTGCAGTTGGAAGTTTTCTCTGACAACTCCGAACAAATTTTAATTAAATTCTTTTAATTTCTTGTTGCGTGCCTCCTTTCCAGAAAGGGGATGTGGGGGTTATAGGGATAGCAGAGGCTTGCATTTTCACATTTCACAGTTTGCCTGTGAAGATTTTTCAGACACAAGAATAGCAGAAAAAGTACATTTTTGTCCCTCTAGGGAATACTCTACAGTTTTGCACTTAGTTTTGTTTGCCTCCATCCCTACATGTCTGCCAGCAGAAAGAGAGCTCCATGCTCAGAAGAAAATGCCCCTGTCTATGCAAAGGTATTGCCCCTTAACAAAACATAGTATTGATGTTCCCAGAAATTACAACTAAGACAAGCCTTAACATTCTTAACTAGTCTGAAGCCATCTGATGGACCACATTGTTTTTTCCAGAGAATATTTTTAGTGCAATAGAGGCTCCCTATGAAATTAATTTACTTCGAGCAATAAAGTGAAAGGACAAAAGTAAGTTCCAAGTCCTTTATCACTACATCTTGTAACACACACAAGTGCCCCATGGCAGGCAATCTAAGAAACCAAGCAACCATGGAATCATTTAGGTTGGTACCTGGCTGCAGGTTACTGTGTTCTTTTTATCCCCTGTACTTACGTGCATCCCGATCTCCACAAAGGAATCCTCTGCTGACATGTTCAGCTTGACTTGCAGTTCTGAAATGATGGCAACCAGATCTGCCTTCTCAGCCTGGAGCCGCTGCACCTGGGATTTCAGGTTCCTCACTTCCTTCTCGAGAGCCACGCAGCCCTCCTGGATAAACAAACCCTGCATCAGCCAACCAAAGGGGAACAACAGCCAAGCAGCACAGAGTCTGAACACAACAGGGCCCTGTATCCCTCCTTCTCTGTTCAGGCTTGCCTGGAAAAGCCCATTGTACACATGTTTTGGTTCTCCAAACAGCAAGAAGTGTAAATTGTTAAAACAAGTTAATCCAACACTGGGTATTGTGCTTCTGGAAAACATTAGACTGGTTGTCCAAATACATAGAAAATTAGGATGTAATTTTCCCCCTAAATCTATGCCTCTCACTACCACGTAAGGTACCAGCCAACATACAGAATTATTGTCCAGAATTATTGTATTTTTTTCACCCACATCCTTATTACTCTTTTCCCAAATCTAACCAAGATTCTAGGGAGAAAAGACCTGAGGGCAAGGAGCTTTAAACACACACACACACAAACGTGCCATTTTCAGTCTTTCCCCATCATACAACTTCTCTGTACCCCATCTCTCCCTGACCTTCACACAAAGTCCTGGATCCCTTCCATAAAGTCTCTCTTACTCAGAGATTCTCCCCAAGCTTAATTGCTCCTTCCAATCACTACTGTCTCCTTCACCTTCTTCCTCTTCCCTTTCCCCAGGATCCTCAAAACCCTTACTTAAACCTCTACATAACCAGCAAGACTCATTTTTTTTCCCTCTCTTTTAAATACCTCTCCCCATTATGAAACTTTCCCTGTGAGTTTTGTTCTGTTTCATTTTTGTAATCTGAGCCTCCCACCTCCTGATAACACCTTTGTTACACCACATACCATCCGTGTAAATTCTGGACAGTTCCTGGAGTCTGAATTGCCTTCTCACCTATGATTATGCCAAATCTCCACACTCTCTATGCTCACCCTACCTCCTGCCTTGCTACTGCCTATAATTTTGTGCTTATGCTGTAACAGGATTCAATCAAGAGTCAGCTCCAGTGAGGGAGAGAAATGTTAGATTATTCAAGCAGGTTGGAAAACTCTGGCAATAACATGCTTTTAGTATTCAAAGAACTTCTACAACAGATAAAAGGAGAATAAATCCCCTACTTCCCCTTAAAAACATATTCCAGATTTATGAAATCCTGAGTTTACCTGACAATCCTGAAACACAACTTTCAGCCTCTAAATGTTGTGCAAGTGACACTTACACAATCACACTATTTAAACATGATTTTCTCCCTGCCTTGTAACTTCTGAGCTCATTGGCCAATTTTGAGTTACATGCTGAAACATTTCTTACAGAGCTCCATAAAAAAGTCAGGAGAGGAAAAGAGACTCTAATAGTGACTTTGTTAAGAAAATGCCTAATACACTCTTTTTTCATCAAGCAACACAGAATCCACGTGGCTCCTGGAGGTACCATCAGTTTGTCTCTGTGTGGAACTTCTTATTAAATAACTTTTCACATGACCATGTGAGACACAAAGCAGGTTTTGCTTAAATAGGCTTTGCCCACAGACACCTTAAGCACCACCTGCAAAATGTTTCCTGGCTGCAACACAACCACCTGCAACATTAGAAATGATGTGCCAAAGGTGGGATAGAGGGAGGAAGCTCAGTCAGACTCAAATGGGGCAGCAGAAGCACAGATCTAATCTGAGCTCAGTGAAAGAGATTCCATAAAAGAAGATTGATATAATAAAAATAGATGGCATGTTATTCTTTTGTTTACTTGTCAACTTCTCCCTGGAAACACAAATACAAAAAGCAATTAAATGATCATGAGAGACAGATAATCTAACGAGCGAAGGGAGGGATAAAGTCAAGAGATATCCAAGAGTAACCAAAATAAAGAATGAAAAATTAGCAAGAACTGCTCATTTCTTATTCCTTATGTCAAGAATGTTAATTATTACTGTTATTAAATGTTAATGAAAATGTAAATTATCTCAGGTGTGGCACAATTTTCTGTTACTATGCTCTGAGAGGCTTCACATTATAAAATAAGTTAGAGCTAAGGATAAAAATGGAGATGTTAACCAATTTCCAAGCCTCCCAGTGAGATGAATCATAAAAGAGAGCGAATGCTCCAGACTTTCAGTTCAAAAGCATGTCAATCCAAACAATTCCTTATTCACCATTTCAGCTCCTTCTTCTCTTCCCTTCAAGCTCTGAAGTTGTTGCTGTAGCTGTTCATTTTCAAAGCACTTGGCCTGCAAGCACTGCTTCGCCTCCTTAAACTTTAACTCATAAAATTCTCGTTCTTCCTTCTGCTTCTCTCTCCAGATGGAAAGTTCCTCGTATCGGTCCTTCATAGCTTGGTTATGCAACTTCATGGCTTCTAAATGGTAGCCAGAGACAAGACATTGATTCACATTAATACTCTGCCTGTGAAACAGCAGATTTCCACTACACTGAGCTCAGCATTCCTTAGTATCAAATGGGTTGGCAATAATTGGGTATGAAATGTGAACCTCCTCCTCGCGTACCTTGAATACCAAACCAAAACTAAGTGTCCCATAGTCTCTTAGCACTATAATAAATAGCATTAAATCCTCTCTTAAAATCATATGCCCACACTCTCTGACTTCCTGACTTTTCCCTAAGCCAAGAAGTACAAGTCAGAAGCACTGTTCACAAGAGGTACTTGGTATCCTGCTGCGTGTGTTATTTACATGATCAACCCAAATGAAGCTGCTGAACTGAGCTTCTGAAACTACTGAGACTTGGCAGGGAAAACAAGCACCCTATCCTGGTAAATTACTGCATAAAAAGAGATGCTATCAAACCAAACGTCTCAAATATGCCCAACAACGCTCTATGCGAACATTTGGTTAAGACTTGATTGCAAGCATTGAAAAAATACACCAAACAACTTAGAGCCAAGTTATTTTCTCTTATGTAACAAAGTCAGTGAGTAACATCAGTCTTGCTATTACAAAATGCTTACAAGATTTTGAGGCAGTCAATGAAATTATTTCAGATTTGGTTTTTTTTTTAAAGCAAAAGACTCAAAGTTGATTGCTTAAAAATGTTTTGTATTTTCCAGTAACTTCCATTATGTCCTTATGTCGTATAATAAACTGCCCATAAATCCTTCAGGTTATGTAAATAAATGTAGTCTGGAGAAGGATTCTGCTAGTTATGAGTTACAGCAGCTGTAAATATGTCCCAGAACATTATTTTATATGATACAGAACCTTTTACCAAAATACCAGAGGTACTTCTAGAAAAAACTTTCCTCCTAGATATCCAGGAGACAGAGAACTTGGACCAGGTCCAAAAATGATTCAGGTGGAATTTAAACACTAATGTAAAATCAGAACACAGGAGATATGTGACTTCATGCTCTGCTGTCATGTAAGCAGTGAGATACCTCTGTCTTTTATACAGAAAACTCCCAGATCCCTTAGGTTTTATTCTAATCATTTAAAGGAAGAAATATCTGACACCTAAATTCCTGGGATCCAGAAACAAATCTATTTCCCCTGAAAGACTCACATCATTATGAATTATCAGGGAAAGCTATTAGTTTCTCCCAGATAGCCCCTGCCACAGCTATCACTTCCCTTTGAAGTACAGAAGGTGCAGTACCCACCCCTCCTGATGCAGCTATGGCAAAATGTTAGTCTGTAATGGAGCCAACAGTCCTACCATACAAACCAAAAAAGCTTTGAGAGGTTGATGAGCAAAAAGCATATCATAGGAAGAGATTTTTCACCTCATCTCACCTCCTAAAACACATGCTATATTCTGTGTGTGTATATATACATATACGCTTATATATATATATATATATATATATATAAAAATTCTAAAGCAAGTAATTGGGCTGTTCTCCCCCTAGTCTTCCATACCGATTCAATCTGATATGTCCTACCAAGCATCTTATTTATGCGCCCCATCAAACTGGCCACTTGCAGAGTCCTTTATACAGTGAATACTACCCAGGTATAAAATGTTACCCAGCCAAATGAGCACAGAATTCACAGCACAAAAAAACCAACCCTTCAGATGAGACTTGGGGCTTTTGTATTTCAAGACCAGCTCACATGTGCCTTCACCTTTTAACTCATTGTTCTCAGTGATTAATTCTTTCATCTGCTGCAGCATCTCCTCTGGGGAGTAGGTACTAAGGGCAGGAGAAGCCCCACTGTCCACTCCGTTTTCCATTTTACCCTTGGGATGCTCTCCATTTTCAGCAGGACAGCCCTTCAACTTGCTGGACATCTCTGAAGCAGCTACTACAAGGTTTGCAAAGAGAAAAATCTCAATTTCTTGCTCAATTATGAAGAAAATATGATCATGCATTCACTGTAGTATGACAAGCAGGCCTCGTGTCTTGTCACAGCACACAGACACCTTCAATCCCTCTGACCCCGCACACCACAGTATCCATGAGCGTCCATAAAACGTTAATCCCCCACGGGGCTAAAACACAGGATCCCCAAGACTGCTCTCGGGCTAACCAACCCCCCCCCTCAGGAGCCCATTCCTCTGGGAACGAAACGAGACCTCCCGTCTTACCCTTTCCCTCCCCGCCGCCCGCACGGCCCTGACAGCGCCCCGGCACCTGCCTTTCACGCCCACATCCCATTTCCGCTGATTTTTAACTTTCATTTTCGCTTTCTTGTCCCCTTTTCTTTCCCCTTCTCCGGCATAACCCCGGCGGGGTTCCCGGGAGGCTGCGGCGCCCGCCCCCGCCGCTGCCCGGGCACGGCCGCTCCCTCCCCGTGCCGGTTCGGCCTCCGGCAGCCGCAAGCCGGTGTTTCCCCGCTTGCCCTTCCTTCCTCGCTTGCTTCCTCCCTCCCTTCCCGCAGGCCCACCCCCGATCCGCCGAGTCATCGGCAGAGCCCGGTCACGGTCACGGGCACCGCCGTCCCCCACGCTCCGGGCTGGCCCCGGGGAACCCTCTGCCCGCTCACCCCTCACGGCGCGCCCATGGCGGCGGCGGCCCGGCCCGCCTCAGCTGACCGAGTGACTGCCCGCCCCGCTGTCCCCGTCCCCGCCTCCGCCTCCTCCTTCTCCGACGCCGAGGGGATTTCCCAGCCCCGCTCCTCCCTGCCCTTGGGCACGAAGCGTTCGCTTCCCTACAGAGCATCCCCCCGGGCTACCGCCGTGCGGAGCCAGGAATTCGCCAGCCCGGCGGGAACGGGAGCAGCGAAGCCGTGCGGGGGGCATTGCCCCCCAGGGGGTAAAGTCCTGCGGGTCCGCGGAAGGAGGAAGACTGGAGGAGATGAGGGATCAGAAAAAGGCAGCAAGAGGGATGATGAATCACAAAATGATGGAATCAGTTAGGCTGGAAAAGACCTCTGAGATCATCGACTCCAAC
Organism: Myiotriccus ornatus; assembly: GCA_036023395.1. Lineage (NCBI taxonomy): Eukaryota > Metazoa > Chordata > Aves > Passeriformes > Tyrannidae > Myiotriccus > Myiotriccus ornatus. The sequence continues at coordinate 5,683,192 of JAYRBT010000042.1, read as the reverse complement.
CTGTGATACCTTGTCAACCAGACCAGGGCACTGAGTGCCACGTCCAGTCTTTCCGTAAACACCTCCAGGGAGGGTGACTCCACCACCTCCCTGGGCAGCCCAATCCAATGTCTAATCACCCCTTCTGCGAAGAAATTCCTCCTAATGTCCAACCTAAATCTCCCCTCGTGAGTGAGTGAGGGCAGCGGGCTGTCAGCAGGGGCTGGCGGGGAGGAACAGGGACCCTGGGCAGGGAGCTGCAATCCCTGCCCTGGCTGCACAGGGCTGTGCTCCCAGCAGGGACGGGGAGCTTTTGGGCAGAGCAGAGAGACATTTCAGGCTGTAGTGGGTTTCTGTGGCTTGGGGCTACTGGTGGCCAGCACCTTCCAGCTCATGCGCTTGGGCCCTGCTCCCTGCCAGCCACGGCAAGAGCTGCCATGAGGGATGGCCCTGGCAGGAGGGGCTCCTCGGGTCCCGGCAGATGCTGCCTCTGATCTTGCTTTCGTGCCTTTCTCTTCCAGCCCTGGAAGGCGTGACAGATGAGAGCCCTGCCATCTCCAGCCTGGCACTTCAGAGGCCTACAGAGAGCTCCATCCTCCCGATTCTGGCAGCTCTGAGACTGGCTCTGCAGGGTGTGCGAGTCCCAGCCTTGCCTGCGGGGCAGTCTCTGGCTGTGCTTGCTGGAGCTCTGTGGAGAAGTGAGCCAGGAAGCTTCATCTGCTGGGACCACCTGAGCGTGCAGGGAAGATCCCTTCTCCGCAAGCACTTCCTTGGACACCACATGACAATATTAAATTCTGTCTTCACATACAGAGGCCCAGAAGACTTTGTGGTGCCCAGTGTCCCCAGGGCATTGGACAAGAGGGAAAGGAGTCCTTGCACTCAGCAACTCTCTCCCCCGCCCCACACAATTGCTCTAAGTTGTGAGAAGGTTTATGCAGACAAAAGAGATGTGATTGGGGAGAAGAATAGTAGGATTTATTCCTAGGAAGAGAAAAACTAAAGAACGCTAGATACAACAATTGGAACTAGGCAAAAGTGCTATGTATTTACAGAAATAGCGCTCTCTCCTTGTATCAGTTCAGGAGGAGAAGCAGTCTCTTTTCCATTTCCAGAGCTCCAGCTCTTTGAAATAATTTTGCAGCCCCTGAAAGTTCTTCTCCTCTCTCTCTCTCTCTTCGATGTTGACCTCAGGGCTGGGCTTACCCCCTCCTAGGCTAAGACTGGAGGCTGGGGGTTACCCAGGCCCTGTGGGGTCTTCCATGGATTGCAAGGGGACACTTGCCTCCCATGGTCTTCCCCCAGTTGCAGGGGATAATGGCTTTTGAGTCTACCCCTGTTTCTTGTGGGGTCCCTCCTCACGACAGACAGCCCTTGATGGACCTCTCTAGCCTGAGTCTACCTTTGGGCAACAGGTCTTCCATTCTTTGCTGTCCTTTAGGGTCACAAATTCAGGTGCACCAGCATGGATTGCTCACTGGGATCACACAAGTCCTATGCAGGCCGACTTGCTCCAGCGTAGGTCTCTTTTTCCATGGGCCACAGGTCTCCAGCAGGACTCTGTTTCATCCTAGGCCTCCCACGGAGTCACACTGTCTTCAGAAACTCCTCTGCTCCAGCATGGGCTCCTTCAGGAGCTGCAGAGGGTCCAGCCAAGCCCAAGTGACTGCCTTGCCCAGCCCCAGGCTGCCAGCAGGGCTTCAGCCCGCTATCCCTTTCTCACTGTTGATGGATCCTTTCTGAGCACCAGCAGCATCCGGAGTGCCAAGCGATGCCTCTCTGGGCACTTGCTCTGCAGGAGCCTAGAAAGGATGTGCAGGACTCTGTAGCCGCATTCCCTCATGTCCAAGCAGTCCAGGACCTGAAAGGCACAGAGCAGTGACAGGGTGCCCAGCTGGCAAGAGCCCAGACATGCACAGGGCTGGCCCCAGACAGCAGCCCAGCGCACAGGAACCGTTCCAGGCAGCTGTGGCCGTGAGAGGGCAAAGAGCTGGAGGCAGCCGGGCATGGCAGCAGGGGCCACCAGGCTCACCTCCACAAGGAAGGCCATGGCAGGGAACTCCCAGCGGAGTGCCAACACTGCTGCTTGGCTGAGCAGCTGCAGGAGGTAGCGGCCCATGTGGCAACACAAGGAGCTGGAGACACGGCGCATCTCCCTGTCGGGGCAAAGAGGCACCAGAGACCCTGAGCTGCGTGGGCAAAGGTCTCCTTTGACAGACTCCCAGCGGCCTGCTCTTTCCCCAGCAGACTGGGAGGGGATGGGAGCGCTTTGGGAGGCGGCTCCTCCTGGGCACCCTCCTCTCCCTGCTTTTTGCACTCCTTTCGGCCACCCCTCCACAACAAGGCCTTCTGGCCCACGCTCACAGGCACTGTGCGGGGTGCCCCGTTCCCAGGGCAGAAGGGACGGGGCAGTGGGGACAAGGAGGTCTCACCTGGCCAGCAGACCCGCTGCATAGTGGTGGGTGTCCATGTGGAAGAGCGTGTCCCAGGCAGCCTTGCGATCCATCGCCATCACCACGTCCTCACACTCCAGACGGAAGAGCAGCACCTTGATTACGTGCACTGCAAACCTGTGTGCAGAGCAAAGCCCAGGTGATGCCGGGAGGCCTGGCTCCACCCCAAGGACATGGCAGGGACGAAGGGACTGGGATGGAGCACCTCTTGGGGTTCCTGGCAAGTCCCTGTTCCTGCCAGCATTGCCTCCAGAAGGTGTCGACCTCCTCTGGCATGGGCTCTGTGCTGAAGAAAATGTTGAAGAGCAGAGCCACGAGGAGGCGGGGGGAATTCTCCTTCCATGTCTCTGGACACTGGAGCCTCTGGACAATCTCCCAAACCACCCTGGTTGCCTACAAAAGACAAAGGAGCCAGAGAGAGCTCTCAGTGCCCAGATGTGCATGTGGCAGAGCCCGAGCATGGCAGAGAAAAGGCCAGAGGAGAAGCAGAGGGAGCAGCTGACCGGGTGCTCCTGAACCAGCCCCTCTGCCACATTTGCAGTCCAGTGCCTAAGGCAGGGAGGGAGACTGGTGGGAGAGGATGGAGAGCCAGTAAAGAGGCAACGTGGAGGCAAGCAAAGGCTTTGTTTTATTCTGCCACATGAGTGTCTGCAGGTCTGTGGAAGAACTACTAACCTTGATTAATACCTGGGCCTCTTGCCAGCATAAACGCTGCAGTGTTTGCTGTGACTTCAGATTTGCTGATTAAGCTTAATTTCCAATTGACAGGTAATTTGAAAACACCATAAAGATATGTTCTTTGCAGGCTTTGAACAGATTAAGTGGGGGAGAGGGGTTATTATGAAGCACATCCACCTTCTGCAGTCAGCAGTACTGTGTGATGAATGTCACCATAACCTAGAGAGAAGTAAGATAATGAAATGCCTTTGTTTCTTCCAACAATTAAATGCTACCATGGCCTGGAGAGGGCTCAGAGCCAGCTGGTAAAATTTACATTAAGCATTGTCAGGCCTTAGATTGTCACTTACTTACAGTAAAACAGCTACAAAGAACATCAAAAACAGATATATGACCTTAATGTTTATCTGCCACTGACAAATGGTATATGTTACATCAGGGATCATCATGGATTTTTGATTATCAGTCCAGTATTGAACCTCTTGTTATTGATACTGTTATTACCTTCAAAGGAAAAATCATAAAATCTGAAGTCCAGGAAGTCAAGAGATGACAGAAATAAAACAGTAGGAAAAAAGTGCCCCAAGGTTCTGTTTTCAGTCTGATAACCCTGCTGTGGGCAGGATGTATGAAGGAAAGGCAGTGCCAAAGAATGTTTCCAAATAACTGCTTTTGGCCCATTCTGCACAGTTTAATCCAGTGTGTCATGTACCCCTTTCCCTCCCATATACAGCCCAATGGATAACTTCTTTTACAACTGCAATTATATAACACCCCTGTGCAATGACATAGAAGAGTAAAGAAGCTCTAGCAGAGCTTTTAGATGATCCAACTCAGAGCCTGATGGTATGCAGAGAAATTGTAAGGTCACGGGTTTATTTTTCAGGTTTTTCCTTCCTTGAGTGAGTTGCAGTTTGATTGTGCCAAGTTGGTGGAATTCCTCACCAGCAGCTCTGATTTCTTTCTTGAAACAAATCCATTCTGTCACTGATCAAAAATATTATCTGTGATTTTTTTTCTAATAACTTTAGTGATTTGAGTCAAGCTGGCAAAAATATTCTCTGTCTAGCAAGAGCAGTAAAAAGCCATGGAAAGTACTCCATGCTATTTCCTCTAGGTACATGGCCCTGCATTAAGAGCTCTGATGACAATGTAATCTTCTGCCTGTCAGTAAGATGCTTCAGAGTTTTGCAGAGAAGAAGAGCAAAATGTTAACCACAAGCCTGGTGGTTTTGTGATTTTGTCTCTGTCAGTGCAGAGGAGATGAACTGACTCATGACTGCGGAATAACTGCCACTCACGGCACTATAGGATCCTTGTTTGGCTGTCTTCTCCCTTTGTGACCACTCAGCAGGTACTGCTGTTGACTCAGGATGCAGTACATTTCACTCAACAGCTGCCATGCCAAAAATAAGATGGATAAATGTGCAGAAAAGCTAAAAGCCAAACTGATGACCGTCCTTATTTTCTCTTTCCAATAGATGGCACCAATTCTCTTTCCAGATCATCATCGGTTGAACAGGTCGGGAGTTCCAGAATACCACAAGAGTTTAAAAATACAGGCATCTTTGCCCTTTTCTTTTGCTCTTTCTGAGTGTGAAATTTGCACCAAGAAGGCAGCAGACTGAGAAAATGTCTGAAGCCCTTGGAATGTGGCACTGCTGCCAAGAACAGCTGTGCTAGGAAAACACAGGCAGATAAACAAGCAAATGTGACCCAGGGCTCAGAGATAGGGGAGGGAGGTTTACTTTTGCCTAAGGACAGTCAAGAGTAAAAGTGGGACTATTTTAGGATATTATATTGAGAAGAAATTGGAAAGCCATGGAGAGAGGAGAATGGAACATGAGAATTCCAGGTCAGATAGAGAAGTCTTGGACAGTCAAGGAGCAATGACAATGCACCTTGTGAAGGGAGAGCAGTGTTCTCTCCAGCACAGCATACTCCACTTGGAAGAAGTGACTTCTCGATTTTTATATAAATCTACAAGAGGAAATTAAACCAGAACGGAGCTGAGGAAGTCTCTACTCTGAAATTACAGAGACAAAAATCTCTCGCAGATAAGACTGTTTTCTTTAGCCTGAAATACACCCATGTTCATCATTAGAAATGAAGAGTGCCTGCAGCTTTGTGCCACCATATGTGCAGAGGCCAATAAAGGATCCCAGGGAGGCAAGAAACTGGAATCCTTTATTGGACTTACAAGTTCATATTTAAAGAGTTTAGGGTCTACATATTCATCAGGGCGTTGTGACTATTACAATTTATTACAAACAGGGGGCTTCAGGGGATGACATAAGGGAAAAATCCAGATTAACAAATCTGGAGTCTTAACAATTACCTCATGGGAAAAATCCACTTTATCTTAGGGGATTTTACAGGGGGGAACAGGTATTTGGGTCTACAGAATGCAAGGATTCAGGGAGCACAAAGGGACAGATAAGGTACAGTAGGTCCTCTGCACAGGTTTGATGAGATGAGGGTGGGGACTCTTCAGCTTGGGCAGGGCATGTGATAACATCATGCAAGGAGTCTTTTCACAACCTGCTGCAGGAAAAAAATCCACAGGGATGAAGTCAATGAAGAGTGGTTTTCCCAGCTTCTGTAGCCCATGGCCTTTTACAAAGGCCACTCAAATCTCTCTCTGCAGATATTATATTTTGGGATCCAACACATACGGGCCATGGGAGAGATGAGCCAGGCTCACATCATGCAGTATAACATAAAGGAAACATTGCTTCCTGGCTGTAAAGAGTTGGTCCAAGCAAAAAAATATTTGGGTGAAAGCATAACATTATTTTAAAAGGTATAACTCTCAACTAAAGCCTGGAGGCAAATGGGTTCTTCATTAATTTTACCACTTATATCCCTTTTATAAATCCATTTCTAATACTGTCAGTCATACGCAGCCCTTATTTTGTTTGTACCTCAAATGTCATGGAATGATTTTTGGTTGAAGGGCTCTTTGACTCCATAAGCTGCTTTCCTACCAAGTGTGGAAAATATCATTCTGGTGGGTTGTGTAAGTGCACTCATCACTATTTCCCTTTTTACACAGTCTGGGGGAGGGAAATTCTGCTATCCCAGTGATCTGAGCTGCACTGAAATTTTTGATGGGACCACTAAGAACACAATTCCAGAGCACTATGGAGGTTGTGACAGCACAGATTTTCCCAGTCAGAGACCCCAGATCACACTTCTGGTAGGAGTTAGCTGAGTTTTTTTCTGGGACATCTTCTGGCTGAACAAGCCATGAACCCTAAACAGTGCTCCAGAGGAACAGGACCATATCCTTATCTTGCTCTTGAGATATTGTGGCTGCTGCTGGGTGGAAATGAAGCTTGCAAGCACATCTCACAAACTGCAGTATTTCTCTGATCACCTGGGGGACATTCTCATGTTGCAGCCTTGGCTTTTCTCTGTGATGACTGCAGGAATACCCCAGCATGCCTGGGAATGTACCTCCTGCAAGGAGGCTTGGGGTGCAGTTTGTATGATGTTAAACCCTGTTTAAGACAGCACTGCTGTTGAAAGAAGTACAGGTGGAGACATACAGACATCCAGATCAGAGTGAACCAGATAAAAGATTTTAACCTGGATCAGTATAAGCCTATATCAGTTTCCCTTGTGCTGGCTTACCACATGCTCATGCAACTTTGGTGGAATATTGAGAGGTGGCCTTTAGACAGGTCCAGAAGAAGACCATGAAAATTAACAGAGGGCTGGAGCACCTCTCCTATGAATTCAGGCTGAGAGAGTTGGGATTGTTCAGCCTGGAGAAGAGAAGACTCTGGGGAGACCTTATTGTGGCCTTTCAATACTTAAAGGGGAAAGACAGAGAGAAAGACTTTTCACCAGGACCTGTGGTGAAGGATAAAGGGCAACAGTTTTAAAGTGGAAGAGGGTAGGTTTGGATTGCATGTAAGAGTAATTTTTTTTTGCAAGGAGAGTGGTGAAAGACTGGCATAGGTTGACCAGAAAAGCTATGGATGCCCCATTCCTGAAAGTGTTCAAGGCCAGGTTGGATGGGGCTTTGAGAAGCCTGACCTAGTGGAAGGTGTCCCTGCCTATGGCACTGGGAAAGTGGTGAATACTGGGAAGAATTTGGCTTTCAAGAGAAAGTAGAGAAGGAAAGTTTTCCTGAGGCTGTTCAAAGCAGTAAACAGAGACTTGAAATTCTGGCAGAAATCAAATTGCTTTTCAGACAGCTGAGGGCGCTCAGCACTTCCTAAGTGAGGTTGGTGTTTTGCAGTTTGGGCATGAAGATACAACACTAAAATGCACTCGTGCTTGAATCAAAGATAGTGCTGCTGGTGAGCAAAGCTTGGGTAGGGGCTCAGGCTCCAACACTGCCAACAGCTGAAAAATAAAAGACCCAGAGCTGGTTTTAAAAAGCTGCTTATGTGCTTCAGCACAAGCATAAATTTAATGCCTTAATTTTAATGGCACTTTGAAAGAACTCTTTGATCACAGACTTCCCTTTCTGAAGCTGCAGGGTTTTATTTATTTATTACAATTTCAGTATCTTTGTAAAAGTAGAACTGGAGAAATGTTAGAAAGATGTTAGGCTAATACACATGGATATTTATTTTCTGATCATCTTGCAGTTTTCTCTCATCTTGATTTTATTCTTGTCTTCAGGATCTGCTTCTTGGCATGACACACCTTTGCCAGAATCACCACCAATATCCCTCCTGAATTTCCCAAGAAATGACCTGTGTTGTGATGGGATCTGCACTGTGGGCACGTCTGTTCAGTTCTGGAAAAAAGACATGCTGACTTCATTTCACCCAGACCAAGAATGTTTTTAGGCATTTTTAATATAAATCAGATTTCTCTGGTTTCTCATTTACCTTTCATTGATTTCTGTCGCTCACTAAAACTTCTTAAAATCTTTCTGTGATTTTTGTTTATTCACCACTTTTTATTAGAAAATTCTTAACTCCTTAGTGCTTCTAAGGGTCCTTAGGACATGAAACAATGCTTCTGATTTGTTAACTGTTATTATTACCCTAATCGTTTGAATAAAAATTAGTGTATTTTGCTGAAATATACTTAATATATACACTTATTTTATTAAAGTCAAGTAACAACTGCTGCTAAAGTCTTGCTTAGTTGGATGCCTCATGATTTTGGGAAGAAAGATTAATCTAGTTATTGTGGCAGTGATTTCTGTAATTGTTTTAGCTCTAAAGGGCCATCTGGGCTTAGGAAGTTAGGGATTTTTATGTCAGTCCATTGCCATGTTTCTCATCCATGGAAACTTTGATTTATGTTTTCAAGCACTGGTAATTAAATTAAAGCACCTGTGACTAGCCTTTTGACATTGTGCATTTAGCTCATCTCTCTCAGGTACATGTGTGTGTGCTGATTTCCCCTCACAGGGAGATAAAGTATCTTAATTTAGGGTTCACATGTGACAACGTGGCTGTAATGGTGGTTCCTAACTCGAGCTGTGCAGAGCCTCATAGGACGGGCTGGCTCATTTGCCTTTTTTACAGATGCCTTGCCACTTAAAACTGCATTGTGTTGTGGAACAAATGTCTTTGTCCGGTGACCACACAGTCAGGCTGCAGCTGGCATGGACCCTCTGGGTGGGATTTCCCTTTCACCCCTGAGCTCCTTGGTTTCCTCACTGAAGCTCAGTACTGCAGAGCTCTCTTGACTGAGAAAACATCATTTCTCAGTACTCATACTCTGGAATTCCCAACCCGTTTCAGCATTTCCAGTGAGATAAAAAATGGCTTTGGCAACACCTAAATTCCTCACGGCACAGCCAGGCAGCACAGGAACCATCTGTTTTCTCCACAGAAGGAAGTACCTGGGTATTAAAGGGAGAGATGTTGATGCATATGGAAATCAAGTCCGGTCCTGATGAGGTGCAGACTGACACCCAGGTGTCAAATTGTTGAATGTTTCTGCCTGTCAGTTCTGCCAGGGGGTGATTCAAACTGGATTTCTCAAGGGATAGCCTGTGGATATCCCCAGTACCAAGTGATCCCTCTAAGACATCTCCTCCTTAGTGTATTGCCTATCTTTGGCTTTCAGGTGCCCCAGGCAGCATCACAACTCTCAGACCCAGAGGGCTGTTTGAAGGGCATGCACTTCTGGGCAGGTCAGTGTCTCACAAGTGTGACCCATGAGGATTGTGGGATGCAAGAATACAGGACAGAGGCATTTTATTTTATCCCTCCTGCCAGCCTTTCTGACTCCCTCCACAACTTTGACATTCTCTTTTCAGCCAGGACTAGATCCAGGTGAGGTTGATGACTGGAGGCTCTGTAACCAGGACATCATCAGCCACTCCACTGGAGCCAGACTGTGCTTCCTGGATCAGGCAGCATTAATGGCAAGTCAGGGAGGGGATGGATGCCACAGACAGCCACCACCCTAAATGCTTTCGAAAGTGACAGCCAGCCAAGGAACAAAGCAGATGAGGGAGCAGACCTTGTAATCAGGTTTACAATTTTATCAATTATTATCATAGCTGCAATAATAGCTGGTTACAGAGATGGGAACAAGCTGGTGTCACAGAAAGCCAGCTATAAAAAATATGTTTCTAGACATGGTTATTTCTGTGAGGAGACAGCAAAACAACCTGTTAAAAGATCTTGTTAACACATAAGTTGTAGCCTCAAAGCTGTTTCTTGCCTTATATGTGTTTTATTTTTTTCCCTTGCTTTCTTGTCTAAAGAAATATTGTCTTCTTTGGGTAGATTATTGGAGAACATAGTGTACAGGAGGTAAACACTTGTGGTTACTTCTTCTTGCTCCTCTCCCTCAAAGTGAACAGAGTTGTATACAGGGCATGATGCTGACCCAAATGGGAACCCAGGCAGTTTCTTTGCAGTAATTTCTGTCATAGAATCATAGAATATCCTGAGTTGGAAGGGAAACACAAGGGTCCTTGAGTCCTGACCCTGCAGAGGACACCCTCAAAAATCACAATGTGCTTGAGAGCATTGTCCAAGCACTTCTTGAACTCTGTCAGGCTTGGGGAGCCAGTTCCACCCTCTTGGTGTGATGCTCACTGTTTCACTTGCAGCCATCTCTTTTAATCTCTTCCTTTTTTACCCTGGCTGTCTGATTTTTCTGGCTGGCCATTTATTTAGAGGGTACAAAGGAGAAGGGATACTTGGCCTCAACTATATGCACTGAAGAGAAAGAAAAGTCAGTCTTGTGCTTGATTGCATTACATCATAGCTTCTGTCTAATAATTTATGAAAGAGACAACAAAAGGAGAAAATAAAAAGTAAAGATTTTTAGGGACTTGCTCTCTCTGAAGGATTTGGATACTCATTTAAGATATTAGTAGTTTGACATGTTATTTTCACCTTATATATTTTTTAGCATTGCAGTGTCAGAGTAGGGCTCAAATCACAAAGTTGCTGTATCATTGCTTTGGTTTAGCATATTCTTCCCCAAGAAAGGAACCTGTGACAAAATCTGAATCAAGCCCAGTGTCAAATATGACTAAGGCCTGGCACCATTCCCGATAGGGTTTCTGTTTAAGAGATCATTTCTACTTGCAGTTTTTTCTATAGTGCATCACTATAGGATCTGGGCTCCTTCTGATACCATGGTAAAACCCTATATACAGACAGTTGTAATTTCTGTAAAGATTTTTCCTTGGCCTGATAACTTTCCTTCTGAAACCATTGTCTCTGTTTATAGGCTGTGCTCTGGGTGGGGATTTAATATAAATCTCTTTAAAAGCTCCAGTAGTTCCTCCTCGAGGCCAAATCTGGGCTCTAACACAGCTGCTGCTGCCCCAGCTGGACATGGTGGGTTTTGGCAGCAGAAGTGTGTTCCAGAGCAGAGAGAACATGTGGGAGGGTGCTTTAGGGTCCTGGAGGATTTTTGTGTAGGATGGGTGAGCTAACAGGTACCTTAGGACTGGGGTTGAATAGCTCATGTAGGTAAACTTCTTAAAGGGCATTTTCTCCTCTTTGTTCTTGGAAAGCAAATCTGAGGTTTCAGATTGCCTCAGACTCTGGCCAGTAAAGTAAATTTTGGGATGGAGTGGAGGAATATTCTCTCTGAGGGTGAGAGTTGGTCTAATTTATTGCTTTGGTTTTGTTCCTTGTTTTGCCTGTAAGCACTTCAGTGTGACATCCATATACCAAATCTCAAAGAACTTCCCAGATTGCAGCCAGTTGCTGTGAAGGTTTGCCCAAAGACATTACCCCAAAAGTTATGATCCTTGAACCTGGGAAATGAGGAGTCATGTTGAGTGAAAGTAACTAGAGGAATCTGAGAGAGAAAAAATAACTTCTGTGGGAATGACTTTTCACAGGTTAACATATTTCACGGGCCACTTGGATTTCAGGTGACTGAACCGTGCTGGAAGCAGATGCTGTTTTCTCCTTGTTCTCGTGTCTGCCACTTCCATTTTTCAATACTTGTTCTCCACTAAGTTCAAAGAAGCAAAATCAATAGTGCTTCAACATTAATAATTGAGCAAAGCAGGCAGCCAGCTGAGTGAACCTCATCTCACTTGAAATCAGAGCAGTTACTTCCAGCTTGAGCTAATATATCTGAGAATTAGGTGCAGACCGAGGCAGAAAATGGGATAAAACAATCAAAATAAAATAAAAAAGCCAAACAGCTGCCCCCCCTCCCACTATGCTGTGCTGTCATGATTCTCACCAAAGGAGAGACAGAAGTGAATAAGGATTGCTCTCCTGAATCATTCTGTATTGGGATGCAATCAGGCAGAATGGTTTGAAAGCATCTTTAGTTTGTAGGAATGAACTCTCCAGGGGTCCGAGTGCTATTTCCAGGTTTCATCCTAAAGCTTAAATGATGCACTTATTGAGAGCTGATCATATAAAGTACATGAAGAACAACAGAGTCTGACAAATAGCTTTTAACTTGGGGAGTGGAAAAAAAAAAGGGAAATAAACATTCTTCTGAAAGTGTTTCTGAAGGACATTTGGATACTCTCGCAATGCAAGGTGAGAACCCCACTAGAATATGATGTTCCACAGCATCCCCTTACTGAAACACTGTCATCTCTGGAAAAATCTGGAATAAACTTCCAACACCCCTGGTGAAATTACACAGTGCTTAAGGGACAGGGTCTCCTAATCCCAGTAAATCATCGAGCAGTAGGATGGCTCCACTACTCTGGTGGCTTGTGCAGTTTATGACGAAAGTTGCCCACAAGGTGCCTTCTTTGAAAGTACTGTGTTTGGGAATATCTAGATCAAACCTCCTCATAAATATTCAGAACAGGGGTCTTTTCTGAGGGATAGTCTCATTTTAGTGGGGCAGACTGTCTATTGATGGACTTCTCAGTAAAGGCATAAATCATATCTCAGACATCAGGATACAGCAGGCAAAGGAATCCAGTGAGGATTAATGCCAAGATGTCAGCAATCCAGGAGATACATGATAGCATCACTGCGGAGCCAACAGACACAAAATACTCTGTAAAGTTTTTCTTTCTTTCATGGGCTCTCTAGGGTTCCTTCTGCAGTGTGTCCAGGAGAAGTGCTCTGAATCCTAAGCAGTGTGAGGAGGCAGACAGCCTGTTTTAAAGGTTTGTAAATGTTGCTGAAGGATGGGAACATCTGCAAGGAGACCACTCTGGGATAATGCTGAACACCCACCAGCCTTTTAGGTGCTGTGTTGAGGACGAGCAGTGTGATGCACCAAAGCAGTTATCCCAAGAAGAACTGCATGCCATTTCTGTAAGGAATAAGAATTGTGTGCCATTTCTGTAAGGGATAAGAATCAATAAAACATTGTGTACTTGTGTGTGGGGGGGGAAATCCCACGACTGTGTATCAAAGTTTTCTTGAAAGGGAAGACACAAGCTCCAGTTGTGGACCCAGTTTGCAGTTTGGATAAAGCCTGTGAGTTTCCTAAAAGCTCAGGTAGCGCTGCATTTCAGCAGAGTGGAGTTTGCAGCCTTTCTCCTGAGCAGTAGAACAAGATTAAAGCCTTTAATTTTCATGGCTTGCTATGTGTTTTTTAATTATTTCTATTCAATGTCCTGTAACACAACAAGAGTTGTAGCATGAAGAGATTGTGATATTCACAAGCAAATGAAATGAAAGCTTTGCTAGACCCATCTTTATCTCCTATCCCAGCTCTATCTTTCGCCTTTGGCTTTCTGTGCAGCAGTTGGCAATATGTGTGAATCCAGTAAAGCCATGCAGAGCCAGGGAAAACCCAGGAGGCAATTAATTCATCTCGAAACAGCACGGCCTAAACAGTCACCGTGATCTGGAGTGCCTATACAGAGAATTTAGGTAATTGTGCTGCCAACTTGCCAGCAGAGAGGGGTTTTTATGAAAAATTTTTTGCAGTGAGCAGCAAATATTGTCTTCAAATGTGTCAGTGAAGGAGCAACTGCATGGCTCTCAGCTGCAGCAAGCATTTCTGGTCTTGTAAGTGCTGCCCATTAGCCTTTGAGACCAACGTGGCTCCAGTAGAGGCCACCAGGTTGGATAAAAAGCTCCAACCATGAACATGAGGGCCAGAGGAAAGAAGGGAAGAGTAGAGGCTTGTTTGTCCCTGATAATCTGCTTGGATGTCTGCAGCCTGGAGGTGTACAGCTGGAATGAAAAATAAGACCATATAACATGATTCAGCTGATCCTGAACAAAGGTTAGGGGTGAGGAATTCCTACGTGAGCAGAGGGAAGCTTCTCAGGGAATTTCCCCTGGCTGCCTTTCAAAGTTCTGGCTGCTGCATCGTGACCTGTGAGGCATTTGTTTGGTTTGGCTTTTCTTTTCTTTTTCTTCCTTTTTTTTTTTTTTTTCCTTTCAGTTCTTGTCTGTTTTGTTTCTGGAAGAATGACATCCTGGCCCCTCACATTTCTGGAGGCAACACATACATTCCTTGCAGCTCTGTGTTACCAAGAGGACAGAAAATATTCTTCATAATTACACATGATTTGATCATTCCAACATTTCCACCTCTTCCCAGAAGTTTTATTATCATAATTAATTTCTCTGGCATCTACTTACAGCTCTAGGCATTTTCCCAAACCTTTAAACACACAGTCAGAAGTTCTGAACATTTCTCTGCTGCATTTCTTTTCCTCAATTTGCTAGTTATAAATTCTTTGCTAGCAGACTTTCCTATAACATGAGCTTTATTGATGGTAGTCCCCATTACTGTGGTATCATGACACTCCAATGAATCTTTGCTTCACCACTCCACTGTGTTCAAAGAAAATGGCATTTTCTCTAGTTACAAATGGAAATCTAGGGTACAGTGGGACTAAGACTCATATTTTTAGGTATTTATTAGGTGACTTGCCCAAAGTATCACAGTGTGAGGAAAGAGAATTACACTCTGGCATCCCAACTCCAAGTCCCTACCTGCTGGGCCAGCTTGGTATTACTGTCTTTCAGTGCATTTCTATTTTGTGTCAGAAAACATTCTGCAGTTTTCAGTCTATGCAGGACAACTCACTTTCTCAAATGGCTTTAAGGAAAGGTGAACCAAGAGGAAAGTGATTTTAAGAACCAAGGATTCCTATTGGGAAATTATCTTCTACCACTTCTGGATATTGCATAGAAAAAGATCTTTTGCTTAAGAGAGATCTGAACTCTGATCTGAACCATGGAGTATTAATCTCATATCTATGTGTGATTGCACTTGTCCATAATAAATTTCTTTGATGTCAGAGGGATGTAAGAGAGATCATCTCAAACAATGTTGGGTTTTAATAGCCAACCCAGCTCACATTAAAAACATCAGTTTCAGCCTCCCGTTGATTTCTGTGAGAGCTGGTAGATTATTGAAATGAGAAACTCCAAGCACAGCTCTGGGATGATTCAGTGTAATCCATCGGTCACCACAAAATAGGCAGAGCTGTTCATTAGCCTGAACTTCTGCATGTCCCCTGGAACAGTCATGTGCTGCAGTGGTGGAATTCATCCTACCTCCTACCTATGCAAATTCATTGCATAGGCTGCCAAAGTCTCACAAATTCTCACTTTTCATCTATTTAAACCCAACCTCATGTAATGCTCTCAACGTGACTCACAAGACCCACAGGTATCCTCAGTCTGAATGCAAGCCATCCATGTCTGGAATGGGAACAACAGCCCCAAAAGCAAAGCTGCCGACAGAGACACCAAAATCTTGCTCTTTGTCAGACTGAAACTGAGCCAAAACTCAGGTTTCAACCTATGCAGAACTTGGCCAAGCCTTACTATTAATTTGGCTTCCAACACAAGCAGCACAGCACAGTAATACAAAACTCCCTTGGTGGGTAAACCATTTTCCATGTACATTTGAATTACAGCTGAGTAGGATTAGAAATGTCCTGGTGTGGGCAGCTTTCTCCAATGTCAGAGAGAGAGCAGGGTCTCCTGGCTCAGCACCATGAGTCCTGGGGTGGTTCAATGTGAGAAAGTGGTGAGCAGTCTGGTGGGGTCTCCAATCCTATCAGGTTGTGCTCCCAAGACTGTCACAGGAGAGAAGTGGTCACCAAGTCCATCATGCCTGGAGAGAGCAGCTTGCCAGGTTTAAACATGGTGACTGGTGGTACCCAACACTGTCCTAAGGAATTTCACTTCATTTACTCCATATAATAGTTTTACCTGTGAACTGGACAAGGACTTAAACAAAAAAAGGAATCAGCCTCAAAAGAAGAATAAAAAGGACTTCAAAGCATTTTTCCTGTATTAATTAAGCTATATGTCTGTGTCAGTCTGTGTCAGCCAACATATTCAACAATCCTTATCTCTGCACCTGACAAAGGTCTAATTGCCTGAGAAAGGTACAGCCCTTGGGACTGCAGTGGCAAAAGCAATTTCCTTCTGCACAAAGGAACCTTAACGAAAGCCCCTCCTGCTTAATAAGAGCAGGAGAGATTAAGGGACGAAGGTAGGGATGTGGAGCTGGGCTGCAGCCAGACGGGGGCTGCATGGAGTGGGTGGGGGCCAGAGGAGCCCCAGGCAAGGGAAGAGGTGTCTGTGCCATCCCTGCTGGTCTGGGGGACCCTGCCACATGCCCCAAACACAGATGCCACCTTGGGGCAGCCTCCAGGATTCCTCGATGCTGTCAGTCACCCGGGGGGCAACCAGGTCATCGCCAGCAAAGATGAACTCGGGCCCCTCGACTGCCTCCGCTTGCCTGAACAAAATTTGGCCACTTGTTGCCAAGGCGTTTGGGGATGAAAGCGCCGGGATTGAGGAGAGAAAAAGTGTTAGTAACAACAGTGTTTCTTTGTTTCAAGAGTCAAATTTAATGCAGAATACAAAGCTGACCCTGGGGTGAAAGACATCACTGAGCGTCCTCAGAGGCTGCTCTCCCACGCCTGAACACAACCCAGCAAATCTTTGATGCATTAGCATTTAAAAGTGAGAGAGAGGGAAACTCCCCCCCTCACAAATTGATAGAGGGAGCGAATAAAACAGCAGAAACAGCAAAGCGTGGTTAATGTGGATTTTGCAGCAGATACTGATACAGGACAGTTTCCCCATTTCCTTTCTGGTCTAGAAATAAGACTTCATGGACACAGAGATGGTTCTGAAAGAGCTAATGAAGCATAAAGCTGAGTGAAAGGAATCATGTTTGGGTCTGTTTGTAACAACTTTTTCTCCTTCCCCTCCTCCCCCCCCCCATTAAACAAAGAGGAGTCATTGCAACACCTGGGCTTGCTTTGCTATGCCATTTTTCACATTTGGAGTTGTTCTCAGGGGAATCAGAGTGACAGATTTATGCAAAGGTGTAGTTTGGATCTTTTCTTGCCCTGGAGCAAGGCTTTTATCCAATACTTTTCTTCTCCCCTTCATGAGGGGATGGTGAAGAGGAGGAATGCATCACACTTGGGAACGGCAAAGAAAAGATCTTTCACAGCTGTGTCCAGCAGCCGGGATATATTTAATCTCAACTAGAGATTAACAAGCACCTCTGTGAAAGAGGTATTTTCCTGCTCTCTGTGGTTGTTATCACCTGTGCAGCAGAGGGTGATGAACCTCAGCAGTGAACTCGTGGTGAGAGGATGGAGGGCTGCCGTGGGAAGGCTGCAGGCAAGTGACTTGGTGGTCTTAATTCACAGAAACTCCTGCAATGGATCGATCTTCCAAGAAATATGGACAACTTCTTTGGGCTGTCTGCATTGCAAATGACACTTGTGAGTGCTTCAGAACCTCAGGCTGTGCCTGTGCCCAGCTCCAGCTCCAGCAAGCCTCTGCACAGCAGGGTTTTCAGCAGGGTATCTGCAGAAAGCAGCTCTTCTCTAATTGTTGCACCGGAGACAGGATGAGCAGAGAAGGTGTCTCCTGGTGTCTCAGTGCTACATGAACATGGATGCAAATAAGCAATGGTAAATGTTCAGGAGCATGAGAATGCCTACTGTCTCCTAAGCCTTCCTTCAGGTTGGTGAGCCATGAACAGCAGTTTGGAATGTTCCCTCCTAGAGAGCAGTTATGTTTTCTCTCCACTACTCAGTGTGCAAATGCCATGAAATCCCCTGTCCTTGAATCGGTAGGTATTTGAGAGGCAAAATGTGAGAGACGGAACTATTAACACCTGTAGGGGCTTTCCTCTGATGCATGTCTCCATGTCATCTGAGTGCCACAAACACATTAGTGGATGTGAATTCACAATCCCTTTATGTAGTAAGAAGCTGGTACCTGTGTGACCTACCAAGCCTGGCATTTTTGTCCCCAGATCTTATCCTTCCGGTCAATCTCTGTCTCCATCATTGTGTTTCAGTTCAATGTGAAAGTCTTGCCTCTGCTCATAGAAACAGAGTCTTCTACACAACTGAAAAAAAAAATTAAATAGACTGCCCTGGGGAAGAGACCATTGAAACCTTTTCTACAAAAATCTTACCCAAGATAAACATGTTAAATGTGATATTTCAGCCTGAACACTTAATGCAATCCAAAAAGGAGCCAGGCATCTCTGCTGACAGGTGATATAATATAGCAAATCATTTGCTTTGGCTGCTGCTGGGCCTTGTAGCCATCACTGGCTCCAACACCCTCTGCTTTGTACACGTGTCACCAACACCTCAAGTGGTAGCCAAGGGACAGCTGTCCTGGCTTGACATCTGACCTTGTGCTGGCTGCTGTGTGTGTACAAATGCACTGATTTAAGCACAGCAGTGAAGCAGTCAGGCTCTGCCACTGGGTCATCAGCAATGGCATGGATGAGTTGCGCTTGGCAGAGACACATTCAAAGGTGAGACTGTTCCCTCCTTGGGAATGCTGGTGGTGTGTGTGAGCATCTCGTTGCCAAGGAAGTCAGGAGCAGGACCGAATGGCCAACTGTTACCCACCAGCAGCACTGCCCTCATCGCTGGCCTTCAAGCAAATCCTTCATGAATGTTGGTCACATTGCTAACCCAGTTCCTGAGGGAAGCAATTCCCCTGAGTCAGGAGGACAGTTGCGCTCAGCAACAAGCCAGCTGATTGCCATGAGAAGAAGGAGCGATCTCCAGTGTGGGAGGTGGATCAGAGACCATTTCACTGCCTTGGCCATGTGCTTGGGTTAACTCATTGGGTTAGGAGTAGTTTTTTTATCCTTTGGTAAGGGTAATTTCTAAAATCCAAATAAACCTCCTACACAACAGCAGGAGGGATGTGCTTTCACATCAGCTGCTCTGTGGATAGAGTGACTGTGTCAAAGACCTGGAAAACTCTGTTCTAGAGCACACCAGAGAAGAACAAAATCTACTCCAGGTGGAAAAATACAGAGCCCATATGCTAATGGAGCAGGGCCTTGACCCATTTTGTGAGGTTGGTCTAGATGGTTTGATGCCCTCTTGGTGTCTGTTAAAGAGAGAATCTTGCTGCCTGGTGGTTGGGGAATAGGTCATTTCTGGGGAGTGGGCACATTTCATGTGAGTGTTGCTGGATACTGGTGGGAAGGTTATGACCCTCCACTGGTAGGGACACAGCTTATAAGGCCACTCCAGACAAGGAAATTTACACTTCTCCTTCTCTTAGTACTTCATTTGAAATGGCCCAGAAATAGAAGTAGGTGTGGGGATGCCCATGAGACAAAAGGTGGGGGCTGATGGCAGGGCTGTGGTGGGGCAAGCAGAGCAGCTCTGTGGCTTCAGGAAGGTCAGGAGCACAGGGGGCAGCTGAGAGGGAGGGCATGGCACTCAGGATAGACCCAGCTTTCTGCAGGACAAGGGGCAATGCAAGCTGGCCAGCGTGAGACTGCTGGGCAAAAGCTGGCATTACAAAAGGGCTGAGGGCTCCTGTGTGGATGTGAGGAGTCTCTGGTGGTGTTTGCACTGGACACCTCCAATCAGTGGCCAAGGCAAAAAAAAAAAAAAAAGAGGCTTAGGATTGTTATTGTACCTTTTTTAATTTTTTTGTCCCAGTTTCTCAAGTTGTATCATGTACTGGTCAATTAGTTAACTTAAATCCTTATTTGGCTCCTTCTTTGTCTAAAATTTTCCTTGACAAGCTGCTTCCCTCTCTGCCCTTTCCTTCCTGTTCTGAGTCTCTTCCTTCAACTTCCTGTGCCTTTTTCACAGTTTCTAACTTTCTCTTGGACTCTGCATCCCTGCATCTGCCCTATCCTTGTGTTATTTCCTATCCCTTCATCTGTGGGACTTCATGGGGTGCAGGGGCATTTCTAACCCCTGTAGGAGTCTACAATAATCTACCAGCCCTACACAGAAGGGCTGCCTTGCCCCTCTTTCCCACAAATCTCCCCCTCCAGATGTGCATGCACATCTGTACACAGGGCATACATAGCCCCAGAACCAGGAGATTGAAGTCAAACCCAGCTCAAGGAAATGCCAGCTTCAGTGGGATTCCCCCTTCCAAATCCAGAACTCTTTGGGTGCTGCATGAGACATGGATGGCACAGAGTTGTTTTCCTTACCACATCCCTGGAAAAAAAACAACAGGTACTTCATTGACTAGTGCACTTTGAGAGAAGAGAATTGTGCTGAAAATTAATCATCTCTTAGTTTATAATGAAAAATATTTTAAGTAAAAATGCTTTAAATTACATAAAGGTGTTTTGTAAGAGAACTGTCATATACCATAAGACAACTTCACGGGAAAAACATCTGTAATGAGAAACAAATCACACTGACCTTTGCTATAGGGCTTGAAAGCAGGTTTCTTTGGGGTTGTGGAGACTCATTTGCCCTCCAGCAGTGGAAGAATTAAGATGTTATGTTTAACATAAACAAGAGAGGTTTAATCCCAAATCCCTGTGTGAGAGCACTTTGTGTTCTCTTAAAAGTTCAGTAATTCCATAAGCAAGATAGACAGTTGGGTTATTTTAGTCTCAATGAAAGCAAGGGAGGGACAGAAGGGACGTCAAAGGGAATTAACTCATCAGAGTAAGAACCCAGTTGTGAAAACTGAGCAGAGTGTGAGTTCAATTGCATTAACTGTACATGCTGCCAAGGTCTCTCATTATAAGATGCCCTTTTCCCCTATTTGTTCTATCCAGGCAAACTGCAGGAAGAAAGGTTGGCTTGCATGGGATCATCCCAAGTCAGGGCTGAGCAGCCTCCTGGACACACATGCCCGTTGTTGTTGAGTCAGCAATAGCATGAGAGTCATGATTCTCATTACCATGTGGAATCCACACAAGGTCCTCTCAGGTCAGATGCTGGTTTCTGAATGATGAAGGAAAGGTAAGGTGGCTTCTGTGAACTGGAAGGGCACACAAGAACACAGCTCAGGGTTGTCCTACCTCTCTTCTGCTGGGGGCACAGAGGGGAGGCAGCCCTAGCAATCTGTTGCCATTCAGCAGCACTAAATTAATTTCAGGAGACCGTGTCAAACATGTTACCTCCAACTGTGACTCAAAAACGCAACTCTTTGAAAACAGGAGAGACAGGATATAAATCCAGAAAAATTGAGATATTAAAGCAAACCCAAAACATTTCATATCTCCATCCTTTTGTCCAGACAAGAAGCCAAAGTCCTACGATATCGCTGTTGGATTAGGATTTACACACATGGCATCACTTTTTCCATCACTCGCCTGTCATCCTGCAGCTGAAGAGACCATTGTGAGTAATGGGGTGCTGGAGGGATTATTGCTCTGGCCCAAAATCAGGCCAGAATAGTTTTCACTTGGTGGAGTTAGGATTGAAGTGCAAATTGTACTTTGCTAATACAGTTTTTCTTCAGGAGTGACCAATGAAAATTGCTCCATACTTGTGTAAGGCTGGCCAGCAGAAAAAATGTGGTTCTCGGAAAAAGGAGCAGAAAACCAAATAGAAGTGGTGGTGTTGCCCATTCCCTGGCTCTCTGGAGACCAGACTCTACAATCCTGAGTTCATCTCTGGTGTCTGCAGGAGAAAAGGATGTTGAAAATCTGGGGCAATCAAGCTACAACAATGACTGATAGTCTGGTCATCCAGCCACCAACTGAAAGAAACTGTATTCAGTTTATTCAAGGGGATATCTGATTATTGGATGTCGTGTTTTTGCCCTGGGTCAATTTGCTTTCACACTCCCCACACAATTGCTTTAAGCTGAGAGAAGGTTTATGCAGACAAAAGAGACTGGATTTAGGAAAATAACATGAACATTTATTACTAGCAAAATAAAAA
>JAYRBT010000042.1:5650519-5661468 GCA_036023395.1 Myiotriccus ornatus | reverse complement strand
CTATGAGTTGTGATTGGGTTTTGTCCGGAAATCTACTTGGACAAAACCATTCACAGCCCCAGGGACGGGCTGGTGGGAAAAACCACGACATTGGATTACTGGGTTCCTTTTTCACATGGCAGACAAGAGCACAAAATGAACCCATGGCTGGAAGATAAAGCCAGGCAGATCAGAACGGGATAAAGCATAAGATTTTAGTGTGGAAACAACTGACTGAGGGATGATCTAAGCTTCTTCTCCACCTGAGATTTTAAAGTGAGTGTTGTGTGTCTTTATTCCACTCTTCTCTAAGTTCAGTTATGATTGTGACACAGGAGTCCCTGAGTGACATCATCTAGCCAGAGTGGTCAGATTAGACTTTTCTAACAGCACCTCTGCCTTTAAAACCTCTGATGTTTAAGAAGTGCATTTACCTGAACCAGAGTTCACCCCAGGGACAGGGGAATTGAGACATCTTTATTCAGTTCTCCCCAGCTGTGGGAATGATCTGTTTAGATATTTTTCCCATCGTCAGTCGTGTCAGTGGTATGTGTTATGCAGATGTGTGTCCACTGGGAGCTGCGCTCAGACAGCACATTTCACATTGATTTATGAACAGACTTACGAGCGCAGCAACGTCTGGCCTCCACTGGCTTGGGCTGGAACCAGCTTGCATGTTGTTGCTATTCTTTATTCTCAGACCTGCAGCCATGGCTCACGAACCAGATGCTGCAGAAATGCGGAGCTGAGGAGGGCCTTGCCTCAGAGCTCTTCAGAAAGAGCCTGCCATGAAGCAAGGGGTGGATGTTGGTTGCCAAGGGAGTCCAGGGAAAAGGCGGGTGGTAAACATGATCAGACCTGATGAGCTGGAAAAGCAGTGGGTGTGGCAACAAGTTGGGTAGGCAGTGGTGGGCCAAGGCTGGGTTTGTCCAGAAAAAGTTGCTGCAGGACTCAAGGCATGAGAGGAAAGAGCATTTTTGTTGCGTGAATGATAGGAAGGGCAAATGTGGGAGAAGCTACAGGGAAGGTGTCTAGACAACTTTGAGAATAGAAAGTCTAAGGTGAGGATGACATCCAGGTTGTAAGTCCAAGTGATGGATAAGAGGAGGTGATAGTACCAATGATTATGAAAGGGATAAAAGGTCACTTGGAATGAGAAAAACAGTTCACCTTCAACCATGATGTGTCAGATGTCAAGGAGCCAGGCTAAGATGAGAGTTTTGGTAGGAGATGCTGTTAACAGGAAAGAGGTCCAGATTCAAAGGAAACTGCATTTGAATTGTTGAAATTCGTCAGAGATCAAGGCAAAGGGAAAGGAGAGCAAGACCCTGGGGCCACAGTGATGGCAGAACAGAGAAGGGGTATTGGCTTCAAACTGAAAGAGAGTAGGTTTAGATCACATGTTAGGAAGAAATTTTGTACTCTGCGGGTGATGAGGCACTGGGGCAGTTTTCCCAGAAAAGTTGTGGATACCCCATGCCTGGAAGTGTTCAAGGCTGGATTGATGGGGCTTTGAACACCCTGGTCTAGTGGAAGGTGTCCCTGACCATTGCAGGGGGTTGGAACTTGATGATCTTTAAGGTGACTTCCAATCCAAACCATTCTGTGATTCTCTGAAGATGGACAGGGGAAAGTGTAAAGGTCAGAGGGGGGCAAGAAAGGACAGAAAGATAGAATGAAGGTGTAGGTAAAGATCCCCATCTATATCAGTTCTTTGATTCTTCTACTCACTTCTTCATTCAAATTCTAATTGGTATTGCAGAAAGTCTTTTTACTGCTATACATAAAGTAAATCTTTCCAAACTCTTTAAGACAGCAGTATTCCCGGCTGATCCCCAAAGACAGATCTTGTTTCTTCATGGTCATGACTACTTCAAAAGAAAAAGATACAAAGAACTATGACCAGGGAATGTGATTTTTTTAAAAAATAGGAATCACCCAGCCCAGCCATTGGTACAAAAATAGTTAAATATGATGGACCAAATGTCAAACTATGAGAAGAATGACTCGAATTAGAGAAGCATAGGTAGGAGAAGCTAACAAAAACATCTCTTCCTGTGGGGACACTAACACGGCCAAATATTCATCTTTGTAGGTCACCCAGTTTAAAGAGGGATGGGCAGGGGGAAAGAAATCTGGGTTTGATATTTTGTACCCTGGACTACAAAGGAATCACTGCGGATATATAAATAAAAGACAGCTGGGCTGAGGTTTCAGATCACCTACACCCATCAGAAAGGCAGCCAGACGTCGAGCACAGTGCTCTCCTGTTTGATACCTGGCCTAATGCTCAACTCTGTCAATACTTTAAAAGCAAAGAGAGAGACAAAGCAGAGATATGTTTTATTAAAGGGCTTAAATCACGTGCATTGCCACAGAAACAACAAAGAAAATTACGTAGCCGAGAGGGAGAAACCTTTGGTTTAAATATCTGTAAAGATGTTGTGGCATAAAAGGAAGAGCTCCTGCCTGGGAAAACCATGAGCCTGTCACAAAGTCTACAAGACTATCTAAGAGGAGGAAGTGAATGAATGACTGTGGCACATGGATGAGTGGCTCAAAGTGCAGCCTGAGCAGTAATTGGCTCTATTGGTGCTCCTCTGATTAGCTGGTTTTGGCTACAGCACTTGTCAGACCCATGCTGAGTTCACAGCACAAAAGTATTCACACTGCACTGAAGGAGGTCTCAGATCAGCCGGTGGATCCCTGCAGAGAAACAGCAAACACAGATCTGAAGGATGTAGTCTCCAGGGAGGGTTTCCAAATCTTTACTTCATGTCACTAATTCCTTGTTATCCAGAGCTGGAAAAGAAAGGACTCCTGGAATGGATTCAGATGCTTCTGTTACTTTTCACTACCTCAGAAATGAAGGAAGAGATGAGAAAATTGATGATGCTTCTGTGGAGAGAAATTTAAAAGCAAAATGACATTAATCACTGTGATCTGAATATAGATAGTTCAAATTCTTTACCAAAATACTGATATGAAAGTTGCTAATGATCTAAAACAACAAAGGGATCAGCTTGTCGGGATGGGAAGAAAAGGTTAGACACTGCTGAATCTCCAGAGAGACTTCTGACAGGGAGAGGTCTCAGCTGAGGACATCTCACAGAGGGCACAGAAGAAGACAAGCCCTTACAGTGACAGTGGGCATAGCACCAGCAAACACAAAAGGAAGAGAACAAGGAAATCAGGCACTTTCAAGTGAGAGATATTTTTATGTGCAGACTTGCACACCTGCTGTGTCCACTCCAGAGTTACGGCTGAGACCTCCTTTCAGCTCATCCAGCTCATTCAGCTCTGAACTCATCTCCGTGAAGTCCTGCTGTATCCTCAAAATGCCAGCACAACTCAGCAGAATGATGGAGAAATTCCACAGAACGTTAATTATTTACTTCCACACTGTGGTAATCACCTCCGAAAAGCATATTGGAGAGGATCAGCCAGCACCAGCATATGCCAGCAGATGCTGTTGTGTTTTCTGAGCCGGCTCACTGATCCAAACACTCTGCTCAAATATAAGCAGTTTAGACTATTAATAGTAGTATAAAGGAAAGACATCCATATTTTGCTTGTGAGCTGCCTGTGTCCCTCCCTTTCTCACCCTGTCCTCTTTCCCAGCTGTTACGTGGTGGCTAAATTAAACGTGAGGAACAGCAGAACAGGTCACAGCTTACATCAGATATTTCCAGAGTGGTTCGAGGACAACTGACCATTATGCACTTGCAACACACAGTAAGCAGAGATGAAGGTTAAATATGAGGCTTTTCTACCCAGAAGATACCAATCTTGTATGCATACATAGAAAAAATAGCAATTACATTTCAGGCAAGTTAAGAATTTGGCTCCTCAGACAAAACCAAGCAACCTTTGGTTATAAACATCTCATCAGCTTTTTGGGGCTCTATCTCCACAGGAGTGGCCCTGATAGTAACCCACCTGTATGTTGCTGCCCACACTCAACATGAGATTCGTGTTGCTGAAGCTGCCAGGGTCTCACAGCAGTCATACACCTTGGAGAGACATGGAAAGACCACCTTGGATGGGCTGAACATCTCTCCTACCACTTGCAGCTCGTCTCTTTTTCTTCACACGACCCCCTTGTCTTTGCCAACATCTCGAAGGACTCAATAGAAACCCGAGGCTTGTACGGGATTGCACAAAATGCCTCCAGAACTGCTCCACCTTTGTCTGAAGTCAACATCCACCTCAATTCTTTGTGTTTCTTTATACCCCTTATTTTTTTTGAATGGGGCTCTGAAATCTTCTCTACCACAGTCTAGTCCCTTCAGGTCCCAAAGGAAAAAGCAGTTTTTCCTAATGGTTAACATTAAGGAAATTTGAGCTGGTTGGTCTGTTGGGAATTAATTGTCTTTTAAGCTTTTTTCCTGAAAGTTGGAAGCAATTTGTTGATCTTCAAGAAGCAGATTATAGGGGGGGAAAAAAAAAAAGAAAGTTAGAAAAACTCTGTCATTCTGAGATTTTTTTTTTTTTAGGAAAAAAAAATTCTAAATCTGTTTCTGTTTTAGCAAGAACCAACTTTGCTGTTCTTGCATAAAGCTATGATAAAGTATATTGTAGGATCAAGCCATCATGGAATATGAATATTACTTTGTTAAACTCTTCAGCACACAGCTGAGTCTGATGAAACTGCTCCAGAGGGAGACACTTGTCACTGAAGACATTTTGTCTCTCTGTTGTGAAGTTGGCTCAGCATTATTTAACTGATGATTCATTTTTTTTGCACATTATTTCAAACCCCAGTCATGCACAAGGACCCTCATAGCAGGCACAGCATGAACATGGAACAAAGAGGCACCTTCTGCTCCCAAGAACTCCTAGTCCTTGTAGAGGACTGGAGGGGCAGAGGAAGACAGATGGAGAGTGAGATTAAAGGAACCAGCCAGGACGTGCTGTCAAACTTTGAGTAACCATCACAGCTAGGAAGAGATCTAACTGGGACTGTGAGTCTGTGATATTCATACCAAAAAAAACCAAACCAAACAAACGAAAAAACCCAAAAACCCAAAAAAACAAAGCTCCAAATGATTTTAAGCATCCCATGCCCATGCCACACTATTATTCTGAGTGAGATCAAATGTGGGAAAAGGAGAATAGTGAAATAGAAAGAGGCTCTTTGGGGCTGTAAGTGTTGCAGTGCCCCCAGGGATCCTTGGGAGAAGCTCTACAGCATTTCATATGTGGGGAGAGGATCAGACTTTGAGCCATCAGCCAGAAATCCGGAGAAGCTAAAGCTTTCTCAGACAGTTCTAGGAGGAAACAGCGGGAAGTGAAAATAGATCAAGATCTGACTTACAACTTTTACCTTGCTCACCAGATGTATTTTGGAAAATGATTGGAGGAAGAGCTGTTTTCCCTTACTTGCAAATTTTTCTCCAGCCTTATTTGAAGTGGTAGAAGTGGGTGACCAGGGTAACAAGTTCCACTTCCCACCCTTAATCTTCAGTTTCCCAGGATTTCCTTTCCCAGCAGAAGCTGTGCACCGCCCTCTTCTCTACTGGGACCATTGCACTTCCAGCACCCTACGAGCCATACCGTCACCTTCCAAAAACCCTGGGTGTCACCAGTGCCCACCCCGGGGCCAGGGGTTCCCTGGCAGCAGCTGCTCTCACCCCGGAGTGCGCCTGCCCTTCCCATCTCTGCTCTTTTACATCTTGTCTCTTGGCACTCTCCGTCCCGTCCACCTCTTCCCTTTGCATTCCTCCTCTTCGCAACTCTGCCTTTACATCCCTCCCCTTTGTATCCCTCCCTTTTCACCTCCCCCTTTGCACCTCTCTCACTTACATCCCTCCCCTTTGCCTCTCTGCCCCCTTGCATCTCTGCCTTTTCCCATCCCTCCCCTTTGCATCTCTGCTCCTCGCATCTCTCCCCCTGCACACCCCTGTCCCTCGACCCTCTGCATCTTCGCCCCTTTGCACCGCTGCCTGCTCGGACCTCAGCCCTTCGGGCATCTGCCCCTTGCCCCTTCCACTCCTCCCTATCGCCCCTTTGCACCCCCCACCCTTTCGCTCCCCTGCCCCTTCGCATCTCCGCCTCTCTGCCTCCCTTCCCTCTGCCCCCGGCACCTCCTGCACCTCTCCCGCACCCCCGGTCCCCCGCAGCCTCCGGGGCAGCCCGGCAGCGCCCCCGGGCCGCTCCAGCCCCCCTGATCCCCGTCCCCTGCCCTGCCCGCCCGGCCCGGAGCCCCCCGCGATGCCGCCCCGGCCGCGGCTGCTGCTGGCGCTGCTGGCGCTGCTGGCGCTGGTGCTGGGGCTGTGTCCGGGGGTCCGGGGGGGTGCCGGGGGGGGCTGCCAGCTGCCCGCGGAGTGGCGGCCGCTCAGCGAGGGCTGCCGGGCCGAGCTGGCCGCGATCATCGTCTACGCGCGGGTGCTGGCGCTGCACCCCGACCCCTACGGCGCCTACAACTACCTGCCCTGGCAGAGGGACCCCCCCGGCGGCCCCCAACAGGGAGCGGGGGGGCTCTTCTACTCGGCCGAGATCGAGCTGCTGTGCGACCAGGCGTGGGGCAGCATGCTGGAGGTGCCCGCCGGCTCCCGACTCAACCTCACCGGCCTCGGCTACTTCTCCTGCCACTCGCACACAGTCATGCAGGGCTACGCTTATTTCTTCTTCCTCCGGTGAGTCCCGGGATAGGGGGGTGCGGGGAAGGGGGTGGGATGCCGTATCCCAGCTCCAGGGCATCTCTCCGGCCGGGGGGATGCGCGCCCGCCCCTGCCCGCAGGGTTCTCTCCTCCCCGCCGCGCTCTCCTCGCAAGCGCCTTCTGTTCTGCGCTTCCACCTACAGTTTCATTGCGGGAAAAAAACTCCCGAAACTCCAAAAGCCCATAATATTCCAGTATTGCCGGGCACCAGAGGCACGGGGAGCTGCTGCTGAGTAGGTCCTGGATGCTGCTGCTTTTGTTTTTACGGCGGGACGGTCACGGAGCTGGAGAGAGGCCAGCTCTGAAGTTTGGCATTGCAGTTTAAAACCCATCCCCAAATACTCACCCGATAGCTTTCCATCGACTCTCTCGAGTCCCAGCCAAACCCTGACTTTGGGCTCATCGAAAGACTCAGAAAATAAACCACAGTGTTGGAACAGAGCCATCACCGTGACCTTTCAATACAAGAGCGTTTGCGAAATACTACTCAGTGGCTTGTTTTGAAATAGTCGATATATTCTTACACTGGGTGCATAATGAAATTCATTTTGATGCTGTCTAGGGCTTAGTCTGTAGTAATATCTTTAAACACGTTTTACAGAAGTTATTTATTGACTGTTTGAAGGAGTACTTAAACTCTGGGATCAAGGGCAAAGTGATGCAAATTCAGTAGGAGCTATGGCTCAAAATACAGACTTGCCTCCTTTATGGGGTTTCACTGGTGTCTGCAGGGTGGTAGGAGCCTGTTAGTTCATTCCTGCTGCTGCCTGATCCAGTCCCCATGGTAGAAATTGCCATCTTGGAGACTTAAGTGCCAGGAGACCTGAAAGCCACTTGTCAGCTAAAAGTCTGTGTGACTTCGGTGGCACTTGTTGAGCCAGGCTGAAGTATGATGGGTGACTTCTGCAGGAGAAAAAGTGCTGTTCATTCTCACAGTGCAATTTGTGTTTCAGAATGGATGAGAACTACATCCTCCTGCCGCACGGAGTCAACTTCCAGGAGGCGATTTTCCCTGATACCCAGGAGAACAGAAGGATGTTTGCCAGCCTTTTCCAGTTTTCAAACTGCTCGCAGCCACAGCATGTGCTGAGCTTCTCCAGTGACTGGGAGATTCAAGAGGATAACCGGGTAAGGGATTTATTTGCTCTCCAGGGCTTGTTTTCTAAGTGGGCCACAGGCATTTCCATGTCCTTTGTGAACATACGTATACAAAGGTAGAGCAGCAGGTCCCTGATTTTCCTGTTCCTTGGGTTGTGGTATCATTGGCAAGGTAACACACTGGTGGGAAGATATTAAACTCTGTTTTCAAAGCTGGCCTCTGTGTTAGCTCTTTAGCTTCCCAAGGACCTGTGCAAAGCTTGGTATCAACTTGCTCATGAGCAATAGGCTGAAAACCAGTATTGCTTGCAATCCTGTCCTACTGCACCCAGATCATTCCTGGGTTTGCTGTCTCTAGACCCCATTCTTTAAATTCAGCTGAAATGTTCAAGAGCAGAGCTTCGCTTTTGTACTTCTGTGTTCATCTCATGTAGTGAGAGCAGTGCCTGGACCACGACAGACTTTAAGGGATTATTCTTGCCTGACTCCACATAACAGCATAAACATCTACTGAATTAATTGCCCTAAGATGTCTTTGTAGCAGCTGGGGGAAAAGAGACTCTTGAAGGCACATTTCTTCTGAGCCATGAGGGCACAGTTCATCTGAGTGATGCCAGCACTTACTTTTGAACAAGCTGAAAGAAATGTCTCTCCTTTCAAGGGAGGCCACAGCAAATAGTGCACCCCCTAGGCAATCCTCCCTTAAGAAAGTATGAAAAGTCCAATGATGCCCACTATTAGTGGCTTCTGAGCTCTTTTATGGGACTGTAGTGTGTGTAATAAATGCAGGATTTGGCAGAAAGCAGCAACCTGTTGTTATGTGTGTGCATGTTCTGGATGTGCATGTACTTTTGAAGAAGTAGAACTTGGAGAGCTGGTTTAGTGCCAAACCATTTTTTGTGGTTTCCTCTGGTAGCTGGGAACATGATAAGCATCTCTTCAGGTCAGGATGGACAGGACAGGTGTCATCGCTTGTGTCTTCCGTGGATTCACCCAGGGCACAGTGTTTGTGTATGGCAGCAGATGCACAAGTGGCTTGTTTGGGAGATGGATAGAGGGAGTTCAGTGGCTGTCTGAGCCCTTTCCTTTCACCAGTTGGCTGAATGCCAACATACAAAGTTTGAGCTGCTGTGTGGCCATCTGGCTGGTGACACAGCCTCTCTCCTTGGGATGCCCCATGAGTGAGTGTTTTCTCACTGCTGATATTTTGGGGAGGGAGCGGGGAACAGTGCTGTTCAAATATATATTTGGGGACAGCAGCAGGAATTGATGTTTAAGAGAAAATTAATCATCTTACAATTAGATCACAGAGCTGTAACCCTGGCTGGGGAAGAAGGGGGAGGTGGAGAGCCCTGGTCCCAGCCCTGCCTCCTCTATGCCAGCCCCCAGGCTCCCCAGTGCCCCAACCAACAGATTTGGCAAGTAAAAGTTCTGCTGCTGCCAAATCCACAGATTTTTCTCCAGGGGAGCAAAGTGGCATTGGGGGACCACCAGATACAACTGCCAGTGCCCGATTGTGATGCCTCTGCACTGTTTATTTAGTCGTGCTGAGCCCATTGTAGGGGACCTTGATGGGTTGGTGCTCGTTTATGCCAGTAGTGACTCTTGCCAGTCAGATTTAATGGAAATCACAAGGCAGAAGCCCCCAGGGTAAGCTGGGGCAACCCTGAGCACATGTATCAAAAGTGCATTTCAGCTGTTGCTCTCTTTGACCCCGCAGCTGTGACCAGACCGGGGGGGATTAGAGCTGCTGGTCCTATAGACCGGGGCCGGGGGCTTTGCATGCTTCAACACCCACCCGTCCAGGGAATAAATTCAGCACAACTGATGGACACTTTGTCTCCCCTTCGTAATGAAAAGTAAAAGCTTCCTCTGCACCAGTTAAAAATAGTTCAGGCTGACTGTGCTCCCATTCAGCTCCTGCATCTGTGTTTGCCCAGCCGAGCGCCGGCTCCTGGCGCCTGCGTGCCCCAGCCTGGGAAGGGGATGACATTTCTGGCTTCTGTGATATTAGGAAGTTGTTCCCCAGATCTTCCCAGTGCAGGTGTCCATGCCCAGGGTGCATCTCTCTTTAGTGTTTTGCTTCTCTCTCTGCCTTGTTACATCTAGCGGTGGCTTTCCCAATTGGCACCGTGTCTACTCACATCCCAACACAGTGTGAACAATTTCCAAATGTGCTCAGCTGAGCTGCCCCATGGTGGCTCCTAAGCTGAAATCTGTGGCATGTGCCAGCTTCATGGCACAGAAAGTGAGCATAACTCAGAGAATTATTCTTTAAGTTTTTTGAAAAGAAGGCTCTTTGGGAGCCTGGGCACATCCAAAGAGGGGTTCTGTGATGGTGTCAAGTTATGGAGAGCTTGGACAGAGAGGGAAGGGTCTTCTGATGAGGCTCACGCTGCAGTGAGGAGTCAGGGGCCTTACCAGCCATGGTGTACTGACAATAACTATTAGTTAAAATACATCATGGATATTTTGTGCAGTCAGAGAGAAGAGATGGAAATGTTGAGATCCTCAGAGCAGAAGGAAGCTGAAATGAAGGTCTCATTTCAGGAGTTAGTAGGTAGGGTCCTGTCTGTGGGTCTTGGAACAGTGGCATGCAGGGACATCTTAAAAAGCAGCTCTGTCAAAAACCAGTGGGCCTGAGTAGGTTTGGATGAAATCTGTTTACAGCTGGGTCCCATACTCTGAAAGACTTTTTCAATCCCTGTATTTGCTTATGGCCCTGTGCCCTAGTCTTGATATATTTCTGGGGTGGTAATTTCAAAGGAGTCCAGCTCTGTGCAGTTGCAATGAATAATTCATGTTTGTAGCTCTGGGGTGCTCAGCCAGAATGTGAGAGAGCCCTGTGATGGATGAGTGTCTTTGCTTCATGTGATGCTGTTCCCAGCAAAAGGTCCCTTCTGCAGGGTGTTCCTGAGCTGATCACGGAGCAGGTGACCCACAGTTGACCACTGACATCCTGTCCTCCTGCTGGCCCTCTTCTCTCTGCTGTGCTCCTTGTTGCACCTAGCCTTGTCGGGGCTATCCCAATGGGTGAAAGGAGGAAAATCCTGACAGCCCTTTTTCCTCCTTCCAGTAAATGTGTCTGATGGTGCAAAAGAGAGCAAAGAGATGTGCGGGAGTTTTTGATGCGCTGGGATGTGCCACTTGCCTCACAGGAAAACCCTTCCAGTTTTTGGAAAGCCCCATGGCATGTGGTGAAAGGAGGCC
>JAYRBT010000042.1:5636899-5650419 GCA_036023395.1 Myiotriccus ornatus | reverse complement strand
CTGGGATGTGCCACTTGCCTCACAGGAAAACCCTTCCAGTTTTTGGAAAGCCCCATGGCATGTGGTGAAAGGAGGCCAGACCCAAGGCACATCTCACTGGGGATAATACATTCCTCATCCTGAGCCTGCTGCTCCTGCTGGAAGCTAATTGCAGCTGCCTTTTTAAGCCCCTTGCAGTCTGGGCTGAGGGCCAGATGCTGCTTTCCACAGTTTTCCAATAACCCCACAACCTCATAAATTCACTCAGGTGCTTCTTATGGCCACTCCAGAGAGCCATGATAGCTCCTGCTGTCATTTCTTTTGACACTTGCATTTTGGCTTTGGCGTTTGCAGAAGCAATAATTAACTGAGCTCCATCTGGACTTTTATCTCAGCTCCTTAGTGATCTTTGTAGACCTCCTGCTTTACTCCATCTCACTGTTGTAGTAATTTCCACAAGACTGTTGCTAAAACACGGAGGTCCCACCAGGCTTGGGTTTGGAGATGAGTTTGTAATGAGCGGCTGCAACTTCTTGCAGAGTGAGGGGTTCCTTGCAGCACACTGAAAGTGAATATCAGGTTTGGTCCAGTCCCAGAGCTGATGTTCATGAAGGTGATAACACAGGAAACACTTTTTATTCCCTTTTGGGATTACAGTTTTAGATGTTTTTTCCCACCCTCTGACCATGGGAGAAATGCATTACTCACCCATCCAGGGAACCTTGCAGCCTTGTGACCTATTCTTGCTCAAAAGGAACCCAGGGGATCAGGTTTTTATCAGTGGTTCAGGGATGGAGAGGGGGAATGGGAAAATCCCAAAGGACCGGGTGGCATCTGCATATTCCAATACCTCTTTCTCACAACAAACTTTTCATATGGTTGAAGTGATAAAGGACATTTTTCTACACACAGAGGATTGATTTCTGCTTGCTTAAGTTGGGGGGTGGGAACTATTCTTGTTGTTTTTATCTCTCACAGTGTCTGCTGCTAAAGCTGGGGATGATGCAGTAGATTGGGATTGAAATCTTGCCCCCCCTGAGGAGTTTTTAGTGCAAGTCTAGGGGCTATAATTTCTCCTCCTGACTTGGCCTTCTGCAGAGTTATGTGATCTCATAAAGAAGACCTGGTTGCCCTGCCTGCACATGAGAGATTACACCAAAGTCACTTGAGGTGTGGTGTCAATAAGAGCTATAGAAGTGTGTAATAGCATTTGTAGATATTTATTATTCAGGGGGGCTTTAACTCCTGGTTTTATCAACAGATTGATAGAGAAATGTGGTCTTCTGGTCTCCCCTTTTATTCATGCAGGAGCATTGCAAAATGACCCCAAGTGCATCATAACAAGGGAATAATGGCAGTGTCCAAACAGTCATGAGCAACAGTGAGAGCCCTAGCACCGAGATAAAGCCCATGAAAATTAAGGAACCCAATAAGTTCAGTTAAGCTCAGTGAGATTGCAGGGGGAGATTACACTTTTTATTAAGTTTCTCTCTGTGCACTGACTTGTCTCCTCTCAAGGAACAGAGCCACAATCATGCTGTTACCTCAACTGATTTAGATGAATGGACGTGCCTTATGAGAGACCTCCAGAGCTTTATCTGGGTAATAATAGAGCTTTTATGAGAGTAGTCAGTGTCCCAAATAAAAAGCAAGATAATTACTGGGTTAGCCTGGCAGTCTGCAAATATCTGCTCAGCATCTTTGAGCCTGGATCCTCTTCTCAGGTGGCTCTCTGGCTGCTGTAACAACCAGATGACCTGACTGGGACACCTGCAAGGTTTTGGAGTAACTGAAAAGGGAACTGGATGAGAAAAGCAATTGCATAAATGGCCTTGGCATTATATGCAAAGCAAAAATTAAATTAAATGGCATTCTTGCTCTGAGGATGTAGAGGAAATAGTTTCAGAACTACTTGTGTCTCAGCAACAACCACGCAGGTTGGATCCTTGAGTCCATCTGTAGGAAACAACACATTTGCTTGGCATTGGTCTCAACCTGTCTCTTCCCTGATGCTCTCTACCAGGTGAATCTAGTGGGTCTCATTCAGTGACACTTCACAGCACATTTTTTGCCCTGCTATTTGTTAGAGGGGTTGCTTCTCTGTTGGCCTAACAGCGTGATAGAAAGTGCCATCCCTTCTGGGTTGCTTTCACAGTGATTTGCAGTGCTTTTGTTTTCCTCACAGAAACCCACCCAGATCGTACCCCCTCCCTACGATCTGTGCTTAATTTGAGTACATGTAAGCAATACTGGGTGAAATGGAGAACTGCTGACAAGTGTCTGGGACAAGGGAAGACCACGAGACAGTTGATACATTTGGGTAACATCCCCAAGAGTCTTTTGGCATGGAAATGGTGTTGACTGATTTCCAAATCTTCCTGCCCAGGCTGTGGTAGGGGATTCTTAGAGTTCTGATTGGCATCTCCCTATCAGTTTCCTGCCTTCCCACGTGCACACAGGCTGATAAAATGCAGAATAAAAGATCACAAAGAAATACGCAGTAGTCTTATCCACAGGATTTTTTCATTGCATATGGCCTTTATCATATTTATAGCACAGGGAAGGTGTTCTAAGCAGGTCTTCCCTGGAGAAAAATGGGAAAATATCTCTGTTTTTTGGTTGTCTCTTATAGGCAGTTTATTTCTGCTGGGGGGAATGTTGGCTGATTGCCACATACAATGCAGGAGGGATGACCTGATGTAGCATGGGAGCCTTGAATTTGATATTGTTTATGAACAGTCAGAATTCAGGGTTGAAAAACCCAGCTGAACTCCTGTCCCCAGTGGCAGCCAAGACTGGTGGGGGGCTGCTGAGATGTACCCTCCTCGTACCAACACAGGTACAGTATGGTGTGAGGGGAGCCCCAAATAGTGTCACAGCCCCCAGTGCACCCCTGGTGCATGTGTCTGGACCGACTTCCTACCTATCAAGTAGTGTAGATTACTCCAGAGCACAGCTCTCTCTATGTCTCAGGCACATCCAAGTACATAATATCCTTAAAAATATCCGGTTTCCAGCCTGCCGAGCAAGAAAATGCCTGGACAGCCAAGGGTATGTGTGTGTGTGTACACTGCTCCCTCCTCCAAAGGGCAAAGCAGCAATCTTTCCAGGAATTGGCAGTGAATGGAGACCCACATGGCTCCAGGCTGCTTTTAATTATCCAGAGTCACACTCTAATGAAGTTCTGCCAGATGCACTAAATCATTCCACATTTCGTGGCATGACACTATCTGCTGCTGTACGTGAACTTGGTGGTGAACAGGCATCTGACCCCATCCCCAGGACAACTTTCTGGCTCTCCATGTGGTTTCCTGCACTGCCACAGGGGTGGGAAACTGCTGGTGGCCACAGAGGCAGTTGGTAGTTGTGGGCTGAGCGCTGCACACTGAGAGACTCAAAGGATGTTCGGAGGGATGCTCCAAACATTCTTGGAGTTTCCAGCCTAGATGTGGTTGAAAGAGGTGCAGTGATGCTGCCGAACACAAATCCTGCTACAGTGCTTGCTTAGCTGAATGAAGAGGTTTTTTTTTCGGATTCCCTGACCTTTAGAAGCCTCTCAGCCAGGGGCCAAGGCACTGTGTAGGTAGGAGAGCTGGTCACATTCCCTCCACTTCAGCACAGAAGTGGCTGAGGTGGGAGATACCTCCCTGTGGGTAGGGCACTGGAAAGTTTGAAGCCCACCCTGAGCATCCCCATCTGAAGGTGAGCTCAGAATTGCAGCATGATAGTGAGAGGTGGATCTCTCAGTTATACCCTCTGGAGATAACACTGTCATGGGAAAAGTAGCAACAGGAAGACATGAGGAGACTGACTTCAGTCCACCGCCTCCTTCCCTGTGAGAGCAATACCTCTGCTTTTCTGCCCTCCTGTTCACAGCCTGCCCAGCGTGGGAAAGTGAGAGGGGACATCCCACCACACATAGACTGTGAAAGGTAAAGGAACTGGCTGGCAGGGAGAGGCAGCCGGTGTGGACCTGGGCTGTAAAATGAAGCACAATACGTGCTTGAAAGTGCTTGTGTCCGTGGACAAATCACCTTCCTCAACGCAGGTTTGTGTATTGAAGATGCTCCCCAGATACCTGGGACCTGACCTCCAAGGGGAAGAGTTGAGGCTGGTGTTCTTGTAAGGTGGACATATTATATTATTAACCTGAGGCGAAACAAAATGTCCAGTCCTAAGAAGAAGATCATGGGTATTTTTTCATCCAGTCATGCTCCAGTATTCAGACTTGTCCTATGATGTTTCAGTCTCCGAGAGTGGAGGTACTAACTTAGCCTGGGAGCTACAGGAAGATGCTCAAATATGACTCCTGGCATCCTGCTCAGAGTAACCCATTGGGACTATTTCAGTGCTTTTGATTGTGTTGGGAACAGGAGGGGGAAGCAAACATCTGAGCTGGCTACGTGTGGCTCCTCACTGTTTGGATTTTCTTAGACCTTGGTTCAGGCTAGCTGTTTTGGGAAATACATTCAGAGGGAGTCTCAGGCAAGTTTTCTGGTCCAAAATCAGCCAAAATTAATGAGGGAGGTCCCTAAATTTTGGTGCACATGCTGATCCTACAGGCATGGTAGGCAGATCTAGCCTTTGGTTTAGTTCCTGGCTCAAGTTGACCTTGAATCCAGGGACAAGTCTTTTCTTTCAACTTCTCTCTCTCTGCTGACTCACCTGTGAGATAGATACAGAAAAAGATGGAGCAGAATATTTATTAAAATCAACAGCCACCAAAATCCATCTGGAAGCTGGCAGACAGGGCACCTGTAATGCTGCCTATAACCAGATCAGCCATTGTGGCTTGAAGGGAGATGAGATCTTTTAATCTGGGGCATACTTTCTCCCAGCCTATGCATTTTGATGTTTATTTTCACAAATGACAAGCCAAGTTGGCTCTGAGGCAGCAGGAGTTCGAGTCCCTAATGGAAGCTGCAGATGGAGCCTTTTAAAACCCATCCTGCCTCTGCCAGCCAAGTGCCTTTCCAAATTCCCCCAGAGAAGTGTCCTTGCCCTGTTGTGCTCGGCCAGAAGCAGCCTTGAGGTGCCAGGCTTGGCTTTGCCACCGGCCCTGGAAGCACACAGCCCCTTCCAGCAGCTGATGGGAGGTGACAAACCAGAGGGGCTGGTTTTGAGGGACTGGGAACATACGGTTTTGGTGGACCAATTGCAGCTGTTTGCTGCTCAAATCACTGCAGGTGCCTCTGGCAGCTGATGCAGTGACTACCTCCTTTTGCTGTCCCAATCTGTGGGCTTTTTCTGGAAGAAGGCTGCTACAGCTGTTAGCCAAGTTATCTGTAAAATGAATGACAGCAGGGAAAAATACACTGAGGGAGAAGCAAGTTTCCATGATGCTGTATAGTGCAAAGGGAAATTAATATGACCAGAAAGCCAGGTCTGAATGTCTACCCAAGAAACTCAGGAGTGAGAGAGCAAAAAACTATTTCCTGAGATCTAAAACCACTTATGGAACTCGTTCTGCAGTATTTTTTCATTTTCTAGATCAGTAGGGAACCAGTAGTTACTGCAAGGAGAATGTCAGTGCAGTGCTTTATACTGAGACAAGATGAGGGACTAAAATGCAATCTAGTATTTACGTACTGTTATCCTCAGAATGACCCACCCTTGTCACCACACAGGGGAAGCAGGAGAGCCATCTCCGTTCTGCAGATGGCAACAGCGAGGCAGGTATCTTGGGCTCTGTATCCCAGTCCAGCAGAGATGATTCTCTTTGACCCAGGATTGATCCCCACTGGGATTAGAAACAACTGTGTAAATTATTTTTCTGTCTGTAAACTTATTTGTCGAAAACCTGTGCCCTTCTCTTTCCCCTTCCGTGACTTCTATCCCTCTTGCACAGGGAGTGCTGTACTTTGAGTAAGGAGTTTTCATCAGATGGGTGACACACGAGCAACTGGGGTTTGGTTATTTATTCAAACAAAAGCATATTGGTGGTATGAAGTCTGGCTTCCTTCTTCAGGTTGACGGTGACTTGTATCCTCTTCATTACCTCTAAGTGCAATGAGTTTATTGCCTCCATTTGTCTTTGTTGTACACCCGTTTCAGAGAACAGTCATTTGTTTGGCTTGCTTTTTGTATTTCCAGAGCCTTTAGACAAGGTCTGAACACAACTGTGTTCTTCTGGATGTTTGTAATTAGATCTTTGTATTGTGGAAAAAATGCAGTTAGTTGCTTAACTGGATGGTAGCTGGGGAGAGAAAAGAATGAAAGTCAAAGTGAAGGAACAGCTTGTACTGTTGGTGGCTCAGGATAGGAATAGAAATTCCCATGCTGTAAGTCCTAATTTCTGTTACCTGGGGAAAGAAGTCCTGTTTCAGAGCCTTTGAAGCAAAACAGAGCAGTCACATTCACTCAAAATCCTTCATTTTGCTGCAGAGTGGGAAAGCTTTTTTCCACCTTAAAAGCATCATCTTTGGGTGTGGAAGAAGAGGGATAATGAGGAAGGGGTTTAGCTAGAGTGGCCATGAGGGACTTCTCCCAGATGCCTTCTCATAGTTTAAAAGAGCTCCAAGGTCTGGAATGGCTGTGAGAGAATTTATTTATGGGCTATAAAAGATGTCTTAAGTAAGAATCTCTGTGCACATGGCTTATGTGTGGGAAGGAAACTTACCTGGTCTGTAAGTACCGCTATTGGAGAAGCATCTGTAAGCAGAGACAAAGGAAAAATAACAGATTCAAATGAAAAAAAAAAATTAAAAGCTCATGGAGACAGAAAATTAAGAACTAATCCACCAAAATATGTAGCCTAGTAATGTGGTGAAATCTCCATCATTTACAAGGCTTGGGTCAAGCTGGAAGATTGTGGTGGGTCTTTTAGTCAGAAGAAGACATTGCTTTTTTGCTGCCTGCCTCTGGAGGAAGATCCATTGTATAGGTCATGACATGGCTCTGGGAGGGGCTATATAGGGTTTCAGAGCACCTTGTCCTTGTTCCTCTTCAGACTGGATGTCTGTGCTGACAAGGATGACTTACTCTCTCTGGAGAGGGTTTATATCCCCCACGCTGTGGCCAAGCAGCTCCAGAAGGTACCAGGTAGCATCCAAAGCCCACATCCACCAACTGGATTCAAAAAAGACAACCTGGAGGCGAATTTTTCTAAAAATCACTTGCAAGTTCTCTGAGCTCTTCAGAGAGCTACAGCCATGCTGGATGTGAATGCTGATGTGGGAAAAGCCTGTGGACTGGAAACAAAACAGTTTTAAGAAGACCCTGGGGAAGGGCTGTTACCACCATCAGTGATTGGGATTCTGCCCTTTTACACATTTTAGGCTCAGGCACGTTTTGTCTGAGTTCAGTGAACACTTCAAGCTCTGTCCCTTGAAATCCTAATTGAGCCTGTATTTTCTTAAGTCTTGATTTCAAAGGGCAAGGGAACAAATGTGATTCTTGGTTCTTTTCCCAAAGGTGCAGAATCATAGATTAAATGTGTCTTGGAAATGATACTTTATGCTCAAATCTTTCCCACTGTAATAAAAATGGCTTGAAACCACATCCAGTGACAAAAACCTCCTATATTTAACCCACGTCTAGAAGGAGCTGAACTACTGATGGGAAATGTCCTGATGCTTCCAAGTCACTGGCACTCTGGAGCCGCTGGAATGCATCCTGCTCCTTACAGACAGTCATTGCTCAAGAAACACATTGCAGATGTTGAGGATGTGAAGGAGCAGGCCCCTTCCATCACAGCATCAGGACAGAGAAGGGCTAAAAACAAAATCCCAGACTGGAGGCGTCCCCGAGACATTTGCCTGCCTGTTCTGTGTCTGGACTTCAGGATCAACCTCTGGTTCCTGCTCATTGTCAGAATTGTCTGGAACAGGAGAAGCCTCCTGTGGTCCCTGCTAACGAAGTGGTGTTTATCACGCTCTGGTAATTGCATTTGCTATGGTATTTACAGCATTTCCTATGTTTTGAAATGGAGAGATCTCAGGCTTGCCCAGGGCTAATTGTGTACTTTAACCTGCTCCTAAGCCCAGATATATCTTTAAACATTAACATACACATTGGCAGCACCCTGGGTCAGCCTCAACACCAGAACTACTGAGCTGGGAATGTGGCTATTGCAGTGTTACTGTTTGCTCTCAGTTTTTATCAGGGGCAGTATCCTTCCTCTTTTCCAGATTCTAAGAAACTTCCCTCCCCCTTCCCCTTCCCTTCCTCTTTTCATCACTTGTCACTGATGTTCTTCTGGAAACTGAGCTGCTGACCACTACCCCCTGGATGCGTCCATCCAAACAATTCCTTGTCCACTGAACGGTCTACCTATCAAATCCATATCTCTCTACTTTAGAGAGAAGAATATTGTGGGGGACTGTATTGAGGGTTTTACAAAAGTTTGGATAGATGACATCTGTAGCTCTTCCCAGTCCAGTGGAGACAATTCTCTTTGACTCAGGATTTATCCCCACTAGGATTAGGAACAACTGCCTGAACACTTTCTGTTTGTGATCTTTTTTTGTCTAAATCCTGTGCCCTTCCTACTCCATGACTCTCCAACCTAAATGATTCTGTGATTCTGTGATTATATGACTAACTCTGTGATGAGCTGCAAATCTGCTTTCCTAAAATCCAGGGTCTTGATTTTACTCTTTGCCTGACCCATATCCCTCAGGTGTGTGAACTCCTCCAGTGCATGATCACTGCAGCCCAGTCAGCCTCCAATCT
Organism: Myiotriccus ornatus; assembly: GCA_036023395.1. Classification (NCBI taxonomy): domain Eukaryota; kingdom Metazoa; phylum Chordata; class Aves; order Passeriformes; family Tyrannidae; genus Myiotriccus; species Myiotriccus ornatus. Next base: position 5,641,767 of record JAYRBT010000042.1, on the reverse strand, counting down.
TGACAACAGATTAGTTCCCTCAACTGGTGATCAACAGCCCCTGTATTGCATTCCCTCTGGTAGAGCTCTCTATTACCTCTCCTCGGAACTTATCCTCAATGGAATCTCCTGGACTCCAGTAGCCTGACAAGGATACCTGCCTTTATGGAATCAACTCATCTACCTGTTGCCTTTTGAGATTCCACAGGAGATGTGAAAGGCTAGGGAAACCTGCTGTTCAACACTGAGATCCCACCTTGTCTAACCGCAATTGGACCCCTCACGGGCATTTCAGGGGGCTCTACGTGTGACAGGGTGGGCAGCTGAATCAGACTTCATTTTATTTAATTATGAGAAATGCCTTTTTAAATATGAGGAGTGCCAAGAGAAATCCTGCTTACAGAAAAGCTGGAGAAAACACATCTATGCATCCTCTGCTTTGCAACAGTGATGGTTTCTCCGGGCATAAATTGATACTGAAGAGACAGGTTAATGAGTGTGTATCTCGTGGCACATAAAGCATGATGGGACATCAGTCCAAATATTGAGACTGGTCCTTCCTGTGACCTGAGCTGTGCTTTCAGTGTCAGCTGCAGTTGGTGTTCCTGGCTCCTCTAGAGCAGCACAGTGATTTGGAAATCCTTGCCCAGCACAGTAGGTGAGTGGAATGATCTATGTTGCACCCTGTGCTCAGGGTAACCCTGCAAATAACTGGTTTCAGATTCTGCTTGTCTTTTGGGCAAAGACAATGTATTAGTTGCAGAAACAGAGCTCCTTTGAGCTCACATTGTGATCTGACCTTGGCCACATATAAGTATGAACTTATTAGTGTCTAAAATGGATCGATGTGGTCCTGGATAATTTATACTACACCACCCTGACCATGACTATAGCTCTGTCTCACTGTCTTCTCTTGTTGGATATAGCAGTTCTTCTGGCTTAGATTCAGTGGATTCTGGAAAAATCCAGAGCTTGAAACAAGCACTGCAGCATGTCTGGAGCCCTCCTTCCATATCTATTGCTGTGCAGAGCAGGTGGCTTGAATTTGACTGGAGCTTATGGCACATTTTGGAGTCTTGATCTTCTAGCTTATAAAGCCTTTTGGATAAAATTTACTGAATGCATGTGAGATGCTGAGTTTTGTTTTGTGGATTTAAATACAATCTTATACACTGCTTTAAAGCAATTCCTTGTGTTTTGAAATTTTGAAACCTCTGCCCCCTTTTTTTTAAATGCCTGTGGTCAGTTACAGTCTGATTTAGGAAATGGTGCAAAACTTGAAGATGAAATTAAAAGCATTTTTTAAAATGATGTTAGGAAAAGAAAAAATAAGAGGATACATATGTTATCAATACTCTGTCAAAATGGAACATTGTCTCTGACATAAAAAGCCTTAGACTCCAAAGCTGAAGTAACAACTGAAATAATCTTTCTAATCCAGTCAACGCTGTTGGAACCATCACGTAAGACAGCCTTTTTACATGGGGCTGTTTGAATTATTTCAACATTGATTTTAGGGCTTTTTCTATTTGGACTTCAAGTGTACACTACAGATAGACCCTATTTTTTCTATGTGTTTTATGTATAAATATTCCAGGTTTGGATTGGCTTTTTGGTTGGACATATTTAAGTATTATTTGAACAGAGTTTGTTTACTTCAGTATTGATCTCAAAATGTGAGGAAAGACTGAATTTCATTGCATAACACTCTGAAGTGCTGCAGCCAACAGCAGATTGGGGTACAGGAGTCCTTTTGACAGGTGCTTCAAAATCAGAAGTCCTGAATTGGTGCAAAGTAGTGATTTTCTGGGGAAGTAAAGTAAAAGAGTGCCAGCATTCTCCCCTGTCCCCACCCCAAGACCCACAGCATACCAACAGGTATCTAAATTAGGTATCTAGGGAAGAGTGCAAGAAGAGGGCAAAGGTATATGGTGGTTCTTGCTGATGCTCTCCCAGCCTCCCATGTTTTCAGGAGGAGTCTCTGTGGTGAATTATTTCCATATATTTATTTGTTTCTATATATTCAGTGACTTTCAATCCATTTCTGTCTCATAAAGCTGTCCAGCCTCCTCTTGACAATCACCACTTTTTGACTGCCTTTAACCTGTTTCCTACTGTATCATCTGATACTCCCAGTTCTTCTGCTGGACGATGCTGCCAGTCTCTTTTTAATCTCTCCATGGAACTTGTGATTGCATAGACCTCTATCCTATACCCTCTCATAGCACACCACTCAAGGTTACAGAACACACTTGATGTCTGAGCTTTGAAGAAGATTGTTTCTGCCCTATCCTGGATAGGAATCAGCTACCACTAATGCTCTGCAATGCAAGTCCATGAGAAAAGAGGGAGTAAAGCCCCTTCCCTGCTCGTCTGGGACCTCCCACTGCTATTGCCACAGGGAAATTTCAAAGTTTTGCCTAGACTGCTGGAAGTGCCAACAGGGAAAGCAAATATTTGTGTGTAAGACTTAACCCCAAGAAGATTAAGTGCAGATGAATGTCAACAGTGCCAGCAACCTGTGAGAGAAAGTGAAAACTGAGAAGGACGTAAAAGCAGAATATGGTGTGGGGAAAAAAAAAAAAGAAAGAATGAAATGCAAAACAGATTAGAAGCAAATCAGGGAGAAGGAAAATTTCAATGGGGCTTTTTGCTTTCCCACAGAAGGGCAGCATGAAGACCATGGAGAGGAGCACACAACAGGGACTCGTCAGTGTTAGCAGCTTGGAAGGTCCCAATGATAATCACAAAGTGGATAGGAATGACAGATGCAGCTTCAGGGGAATGTTACATAGACGGTAGATGCCTTTGGAAATTGGGAATGATCCTGGAGGTGATGAATATCTTGCAGGCTTTTAGTTCCCACCTCTTCAGTTCTGGAAGTCAATTACTAGCCAGGGAAATGGTGATCCGTGGGAAGAGGTTTGGTTTTGTGAAGCTTGGCCCGTGTTCTGTGGGAGGAGAGCTGTACTGTTTGGAAAGCGTCCACCTCGGGAAAATCATAAGTGGTGGGGCTGTCTAGACTAGTCAGGAAGGCGTGAACAAATAACCAGGGTAAAATAGAAGAAGAAGAAGAAGAAGAAAAAAAGTGCGATTCCTTACCTAGAATTAAATTAATTGCGGCTTCAAAGGATGCAAACAGGAGACATTCTTAGCTGACTTTACTCTAATGCTAATACTCTAATAACAAGGAGCGGAAATTAGACATGCCCGTCACTGCATTTACATGCCACTGCTGGAAGTGGGTGGGGAGATGTGTGATAGGAATGTTATAATTAATTATTATAAATCTCTTTGTTACAACCGTGTGGGCAGCGTGCAGGTGTGTGTGAGGACCTTGGCAGCCTGACAAAAATGTAATTATCAGTTATGGAGTGAGCAGCGGTAACTCCTTGGCGCTTTGTCAATCAGCAAAGTGGTAATTAGCCATTGCTAGAGGCCACCATGTTTCTCTGGAGAGGAAGGCAGAACCTCCTTAAACACCTGGATGTGGTGTGGGTGGGAGCATGGGGGGAGTGTGACTTACCTGGGAGACTGGAATTACAGAGAGGATTTCCTGACTCAGAAATCAAACCAGGACTGTTCTACTTTAAATCTTTTTTTTTTGACCTGCAACTCGAAATTGGCAGCATTTTTCATCCACATAGCCCAGCTTAAATGCAGTGGTTTTTTGAAGTACATTGTTAATCTTTAGTTTGCCAGGGGTCATGATGGACTCTTCATCACTGAAAAAGAGGTTGGATCTCTTTCCTAGGAAAGATATGCACCTGCTGAAGTCATTTGGTGAGCATAAGGAATGGCTTCAATAATTTTATACAGGAAGTCAGATGTAATCTGATTTAAAGAGAACTGATTCTTGTTGCTCTCATTTCCCCATACTGGACAGTGTGTTATTTCCTAGTTTGGCTAACAGGAAAATGTGGGTTTGGGGGTTATATAATGCAGAATTCAGCATCCTTGCACCAAAGCCCATCCTTAGGGATTTTTTCTCCCTGTGGGTCCTAGGAAATCATGTACAGCCATGTTTACAAGGAAATCTGAACCACAGGAGTGAAGCAGCCCTGAGAACAAGGTCAGAAGCTGTCCGAGGCACCATTTTCCCAAATTATAGTGTAGCTGAAGAGTCAGGGCAAGAAAAAGCATTGCCATATGGAGGTTGTCCTCTAAAATCACTTCAGAACAGGAGCCTTTTAAAGTTCCCCATCAAATGCAGTAAAACACACTGCAGAGCAGCTTTAAAAACAAGGGGAAAACAAGGGCCAATACATCTCCGTCACAGCAGTGACAGCCAAGAAGTGCTTGTCAGGCCTGGGTTCCTTCAAAAATGTGCACTGAACCCTTTTGCACTCATAGTGCTGTTTGCTGAAGTATTGGGGAAGTGGGAAAGCATCCAGAAAACTGGTTCAACTCAGCTGACACTGAGAAGTTTAGAAAAGGAGCAGGAAGGAGATGGAGGTCTGGGGCGTGCAGCTGACCTGCCACCGGTGGGGACACGGTGATGCCTCACACTGGTCCTGCTGGTGCAGCCTGAGCTCAGAGGTGTCCAGCAGCTGTTGAAAGAAAGGCTGGAATAACATCTGCCCACAGCTGCTGTGGGGTTGATTTTTATTTTTTTGGTTCTGGTGAAATAGGGAGACAGATTTAAGGGGTAGCTTTCAGGAAGCTGTTGATTCTGCTGACTGTACGGAGTGAAAGTGCCCCGTTACACCATATTGCCCTTGAAGACATGGATTTGACTGTAATTTGTCAGAGCTGAGCAGAAGTGCATCCTCTTGCTCTGAACTTCTGCAAGCCTTGCAGATGCTGTGTGAGAATTATTTGTCAGCTGCGATGCCTATAGAGGTAAAATGCAGAACACACATGCAGGATGAGGACTGAGGAGTGCCCAT
>JAYRBT010000042.1:5594871-5636799 GCA_036023395.1 Myiotriccus ornatus | reverse complement strand
AATTATTTGTCAGCTGCGATGCCTATAGAGGTAAAATGCAGAACACACATGCAGGATGAGGACTGAGGAGTGCCCATCTGTGGTTGCTTTGTCATGGCTGTTACTGTAACTTTATTGTGTCTTAACCATAATTTTTAAAAGTCCTGTCAACCCACATCTGTAGCCACGGAGTCACCATCCAAGATTCAAAACTCAGCTCAGAATTGATGAGATATAGCTGCATATAACCTCTTCTTGCAATTTAACATTGAGGGGAGTTGATATGACAAGATACTTGCCTATCTTCTCAGGTAATGCAGAATTTATTACAGTACCCCTCCCTTTAACTTTTCCCTCATCTGTGGTTTTGTGTAGATCTCATGAACTATGAGTCATACACAGAAAATAAAGTAATGAACGAGTTTGAAATCAGAATAAATTTGGAATAAAGTAGCTTTGTTAGTTTAGGGTATTGGTCCACTTTGATAAGTGGAACATTGCTTTGTGAGCTCTTCTTTCACCTGAACTTTGGGATTAAGTCCAGTAATTGATGCAAACTGATGTTTAAGTTGGATTATCCCCATAATTTTCAAGTTTCTTGATTATTGTTACATATGCATCAGTCTCATTCTAACTGAATTAAAAGGCTTTTGAATAATTCAGCTTTGAAAGGCCTGGGAAATATTCCCTCAGCAATCAAAGGATGTGACATGCATTTTCAATACTTTTCACTAAATTTAAGTACTCAAGTTATTGACCTAAGGCATGAGTTTACACCTAGGCAGCGATGACACCACTGACCTCAAAAGGCACGAATGACTAAGCTGGTGTGTGGCTGTTGGACAGATGGCAGTTTCTTTGGCTGCTATCACATTACTTTTGAATTCCTTTCTGTTGCCTTTTCTAAATTACTACCTGGGCATGTAAGGTAGACTCATTGCCTTGATTCCGTAGCAGAGCATCTTCTGATCTGTCAGTCTGCAGCCCCAAAAGCAAAGGGTCAAGCTACATTTCTTGATATTTTTTTACTAGATCAGAACACCTGTGGCTTTTACTGAACTCAGTCCAGATCCAACCTCATGGTTGTTCTGGTTGTATCTGAGGGACTCACTTCAGATACTGTTCAGTATTAAAACAATTTTTAGCTGGCTTTGAGGCATGGACAGTCACTAGCAGAGCTGGGAGGCAATATCCTCATATCTACTGCATTCTTCTTGCTTCTAGACATCTGCCTTCCTTCACAGGTAACTCTGAAACCAATAGTCCTTTCTCTTTGCCTGTATTTCATGTGTGGTATTGTGGGGAGAGCTCATTATAGCCGTGCTCAAATGTAGCCAGTGCTTAGGTACAAATGCAAATGTCTGTATTGCATCAGGATCTTTCCAGAAGACATTGAAACACAGCCAAGGTGGCTTCACAGTCTCTGTGTTCTCGCAGCACTTGTTAGTTCAACTGTTCTTAAGAAATATGGGAGTTTGGGAGAGCATGGATGTCAGCACCAGTAAAGATTTGCAGTGTGTCAAGTAGAGGGAAATCAGTGGGTTAATTCAGAGCCCAGCCAGCCTCTTTGCTCGAGCCTTCAAGTGAAACTTCAGGGAGAGAAACACAGCAAGCTGTGGTAATAGACGGCTCTCTGGGGAGCCACCAGCTGCTATTCCAGAGTCATAATTGGACTACACAATCCCAGAGCCTCATTACACACCCATCATCACCTCCTGTCCTCAACTGAGCTGTGAGGGGCCTCCACCAGCCCCGTGGTGAGACCTCCAAAGGCTGGAGCTGGCCCATCAGGAAGGATGGGAGGCAAACGTGAAGCCGGTTGCGTTGCAGGTTGTGCAATGGTTTTGAGGTCTACTGTTTGAAGTTTCCCAAGCCATGGACCTCAGGCAAAATACCTATAGGAACAGCAGCCAGCTTAGGTTTGTCAACAAGATGTGTCAAATTAGTGCAATCTCTGTCATGACAGGGAATCAGTCTGGTGAGTAGGAGACATAGTTTTGCTTGACAAATGTTGGTTCAGTTCACAAAGAGGTTTTACTGCACAGTGAGCAGATTCCTCCTGAGAGAAACACAGCCAGACTGCTCTGATATGCACTAACTCCTAATGGAAACACAAGGGATCCATGCCTGGTCCTTCATATACCTTCCAAACCCATTTCCCTGTCTATTTGCTCACCCCAAACTCATCCAGAGCTTCAGTCTACAGACCCATTCCTCTTGCTCCAATTGATTTGCTAACGTGGGCACAGCCAACAGGCCCAGCCTTCTTGCAGAATCTCACCTGAGACCTTGAGTTTTAGACACACAGGTCTCACTGTGGGTTTCTGGCACATGTGGTTACTTGTTTATGCTGCCTCTGCTTTGAGCCACTTCAAGGGCAACTGCTCTGGCCACCTTACTGTTTAGGCATGAGTCAGACCATCACCATTGTGCATGTTTGGCATGGCAAACATGACAGAAGGGATAGAGAAACACAGCATTGTCCATCCCATGTGAGAGATTTCTGTGTCCTTTTGCTGGATGACTGTAACACCTTCCAACTGACCAGCATCTCAATAGTCCCAGCAGATCAAGAACATCTTTAGGGTATCACATCAAGGAGTTTGCTCTTAAGTTTCTGAAAGCCTGATATCTTAAGCAAAACTCAGCTTCATTTTGTCCACAGTCAAGTGCAACCTCTGCCTTGCTCTCATTTTGCATCCAAAGCATTTAAGAAATACAGGTTCATCAAGATGTCCATTGGTTTTTAGTAAGCTGGGATTTGCTTTCTGACAGCTCTGCTTAGGCTGACATATGTTCCTGCCCTTTCCTTCTGTGCAGGAATATGTCTCTTTATTTCCATGAAAAGCTCCATGGTGTGGAGTTTCCTTTAATTTCTGCACATGTCATGAATTGCTTCGTAAAAGTCACTGACAAGGAGAGTTGGAATTATCTTCAGATTTTATAACTTGGCTAAAAAAAATCTGGCTGCAAGCTAAAACTTGACACATAAATCTCAGCCAGGAAATAATTTAGTTTCACTCTTTCCATCAAAACAGCAAACAACTCCTCCCCCTCCCAAACAGTTGCAAAGTTGTCAATGGTAAAAGGGTATTTTTGGAAGGGATTAAATAAAGAAATGTCAGTAGGCGGCAGATTCTCTAGGGTGGGGAGAATGTGGAAGGAAAAACATTTGGAATTATGCAATTTCTTAGGATTTTTCTGTTTCTTCAACTGAAATGCCTCACAAATATCCAGAGGGAGCAGTGTAGAGCACCAGCGACTTTTAGTAACACCAGCTGCCAAGAGAAAGTGTAGATGCTGTATGTCAGTACAGTGATGTACTTATTAACAGGATTAAACAGATCAAGGCAGAACTGAGAGATCCATCTGGATGGGGATCAGATTAAAGAAATTGGTCACCCATTCTTCCATCTGAGTTTGTGTTGCAGTTTACATGTACTAACCCTAAACTACATAAGGCTGATGGAGAGAGGCCTCAAATACCTGCAGGATCAGTGGGAACAAATATTTCCTTCCCTTCCTGTAAAAATCCCTTGCGTATTCTTCTGCTGGCTTTTCTACTGGTTTGTTGACCTTTAAGTCCAGAAGAATAAGAGGTGTGACCACTGGCATCTCATTGCCAAACGACTCCCACCCATTTTGTCCCTGTTGGTGAACAGTGCCTGAAGAACAGTTGGTTTTGTATTCCATGACCCAATAAAGGTGGTTGCTGGAAGTTGTCCCTTTGGTCATACTTGAAACCTTTGGTCTTGGGACCATGGACACTGGTCATGTATCTAAGCCAAATGTTCACCCCTCTTGGATAATGTGGGCTTAAATGCCTTGATCTGTGACACAAAAAGATAATACAACTTTTATATTGCAAACTTTTATTGACTAAATCTCTAAATATTGAAAGTTCAATCAGTCACATTCTCCAGTGATGGGGAATTTATCCAGGATCCTTACTGAAAAATGTGTTTCCAGACTGGTTGAGACAAGGCTGTGGTTATGGGCAATGCCAAGCAGGACCTCAAGGAAAAATGTGGTTTCTGGGCTCACACTCTGAATTTGCACAGAGAAGCACTGAGACCATTCTGCATGTAAGTGAAGTATCTGACCATGGGTCCTGGCTCCCCATTGCTCCAGTCCCACACTATCCAGACTTTGAATATAGACTTTTCTAGGTTAGACTATAAAGGCTCAGAAAACCCTGTAAATCAAAGATATCCTCCAATCCCCATTTTTGAAGACAGGGAATTGAAGCACAGCAAAACTACTTTTCATTGAGGCTGCTTTCCCCTAACTGGTTATTGCCCTCACTGTAGTGGAGACATCCAGTTCCTTTCCTCTGATTAGGACATGAATTTTATCTGTCCTCTTCAATGAGGTGTGAAATGCACGTGTTATTTAATGAGAACAAGCTGTTCAGATAACACAGCTCAAAATAATAGAGATTTCATTCTTCCAACATTATCATTGCCGAAAGACAAGGAAAGTGTCCTAGTTATGGGACTAGATTGGAGCCCAGGTCCTGGCTTCCTCACAGTGGGTTTTGGATTTTTTTTTTTTTAATTGCTCTCATGCAAAACCCTTAGAGAGTTGTGTGGATGGTGACTGATGTGGATACTGTGATTGCTACTGCAGGAGGGATGGGAGACAATCCAGATCATCAGCTCTTTGTCCAGATCCTGGCTCTTGCTACTGCTGAAATGATGCAATACAAAGCTGGTGAAAGTACAGATAACTTCTGTGTCAGAGAAATATGAGAAAAGCAAAACAAATATCCACAGAAGAATTTTGGACTGATACAGAAAATTAATTTCATAATCACATTTAAAGCCCTTGCATACACAAACAGTAACACAGACTTACAGGGGATACACTTGGCTACCTGTCCCTAAGTATTTTTCCAGGAACAGTAGCAGATTTTACAGGTAAATGCACATGATAGCAGGATATTACGAGATTTTACAGACCACAGTGCAGTTATTCACAAAAGAGTCAAACCTCCGAGTAGTGCATGACTGAACTGTAGCTCAGAGGTATCCCCATGAGCTTGCTGTGCAGTGGTGTGGCACTTGCTATGTAATTATCTCACTGCAGCACAATTATTAACATAGGATTAAACAGTTGAGAGCCACCACTGCAACATTAACCAGCAGTGAAGTGCGTGCTCTATAGTTTAGATGCTTGCAGAGAAGAGTTCACCGCAGGGCATCGATCAGCCCTGAAGTCATTTTGTCATGTGTAGCTGTGGCTGCAATCCTCCTTCTCCTGAAATCAGGCTGGAAAGAGTGCTCCAGGCTTGTGTGTACGAGGAGGCCTGAGTCATGCTTCCCTTATGACCTTATTTTCCACAGGCACTGTAACCAGCCCTGTGTGAAAAGCTTTCCCCTGTATAAGGCAGTAAGTTGTGCAGCACATGATGGGAGTTTCTGATGCCTTCTGTGTCTATATGAAATGAAGCAAAGCAGCAAGAAGACACTTTGGCCATTAAATAAAATGTTGACTTTTACATATGATCCTGTATTTTTATTGAGAGTTAAAATACTGGCTCAGGAACAGGACCTGATCTAAGGGATTGTATTAGAGTGAAACAGCAGCTTTTGTCTCCTACAGAAACAGTCATTAATGCCCCAAATATGTAGGGCCATTTGAGCACACGCAAGCAGGAGGGTGGTCTCCTAAATACCATGCCCTTCCACCTTGAATACTGGTTGTTTTCCAAATCCTGCCATGCTCAGAGTAGCCTGTTGCCCATTTATTGCATGCAGGGTGGTCTGGGGCCCTTTCAGGATTTACAACCCACGCAGCAGCCAGAGCTGTGGACAGGCTGCTCTGAGCTGCCTGGTGGGACAGGAATATCTGTGAGTAGCAGTGAGCTCCCAGATGTTAGTGCTTGGAGCATGTTATTCAGAGCTGCTGATTAGTCTCTCAGGCATTTTCCCCCCTCGGTTCCTTTCTCCACGCGCTGACGTTAGTCAGAGAGCGCCTGCAGATCACAGACGTTTGTTTTCCCCTCCCTTTGTCTTTGCTTCCTCAACCTCACCAAGGCCTTTCCACTTCACTGCTGTGGCAACCTGTGGCACTTCCGTGCTTGGATGAGGGCTGGACCTGCTCCTGGACCTGCTCCTCAGCTGTGCCTCTGCCTGTTCATCACCTCTGGCTCGGTCGCCTCTCCCAGGGTTGCTTGTGTGGGGAACAGCAAGCAGCTTCTTGCTGAGGTCTCTTTGCTCCGGGCTTGCAGAGCAGCTCAGGAGTGGATGCAGATGCCCTTTGTCGAGCTCCCACGTTTCACTCAGCCTGATTTCAATGCTGCTGCCGTCATTTCCATCAAGGTTTCACAGATCCTTCACTGCTTGCAGGAAAAGGCTTCATTAGAGCCTCTTGTCCTGCTCCTGCCATGGCAGGGCGTCTCTGCTGAGTGCGTAAGCACCGTGTCAGAGTTGTTTCCGTACTATCCAGCTCGGGTTTAGTGCCTGCTTCCAGGCTCTAAATTAGTTTTTCTGACTCATCCTCCAGAGGAATTTCTGTCTCGCCATTAACTGTAGAAAAAGTCCAGAAAGCCAATGTTCCCTACCCAGGATCTAGGTTACATACATAAAGCAGGCTGCTGCAAAGTCTACCCCAAGGGACCCCCCCATCCACAGATAAATACAAGTCTGAGTATGCCCTTTTCACTCCTGCTTTTCTGGACTGGAAGTGAAATGTCTCCAGCATTTCCTATGGATGCTTAGAACAGATACAAACATCTCCACATCTCAGCTCCCCAGTGGCACCAGAGGGCAACAGGTTGCCCTGGGGCACCTGCAATTTCTTTTTGAAATCCAGAAGCTCTGAACAGCAGCAGGACACAGTCGTGGCTTCCAGCTGAACCTGCAGCCAAGGAAATCCTATCTGTTTGTAAAGGCAGCTGAGCTGCAGCAACTTATGTGCAGTACGAAGCCAAGACGTCCAGAGCAGAGGGATTTATAGGGGAACACGACTTTTATAGATCTTGAGTTAACTTTAAACATTTGCCTTTCCCAGCACGGGTTCTCCCCCTGTGCATATGACTGCCCCTGGGTATGATATATTTCCTAGGGAGGAGACATAGACTCTACTTACAGTAAATGTCCATTTCTTTGCTTTCTTGAGAGGCAGCATTTAATGCATTGCAGTCACACTGTGGCTGTTTGCCAATACCCATCCACTGCCTGCTGGGATTTGCTCTGCTTCTCTCTTTCCCCGCTTTGACTTATAGGTGACAGAGAAGCAAAGGTTTTCTTCTTATTATATATAAAATGTATTTTATTACGTATTTACTGATTCCAGTCCTTCCTTTCTCTTCTCTGCAACAGAGATTGTGGGCTCTGAGCGTTTGCTCTCTGAACCTGCTGAGGGGGGTACATGGAGATCTGGCACAGCCTTACCCACAGGGGGTTCTGCATTCGTTAAGGCCTCGATCAACCCTGTTTCACTGTTTCCTTGTGCCCCCTGTGCTCCTACAGCACACATCTCCCACCTGTTCTTTTGTGCCCCTCACTGAGCCAAAGCTCAGCTTGCAGACATCCATGCAGCACCTGCCACACCGAGACATCAGTCACCTCTGCCAGGACCCCCAGGGAACTCCTGTGAGTTGTAATATATTGGACTTAAATAAACCATACCTAATGTAAACACCCCAGACCAGGTATAACTCTAGCTTAAACTAATATTGTTCACACGCAAATGAATATTGGTAAAGATAAATAATCTTCCTCACCAGCTGATTTTTGTTCTGAGCTTCAGCTGCCTGTGGGGATGGCGTATTTGAACATATTTGTACTTCCCTCACTGCTACCATGCTACAGGGCATGTCCTGTCCATTTAACAGGACCACTAAATTAAGTGATGTTTCTAGAAGCTGTTGTAACACAAAGTAAAGGTCAGTTCATTCAAAAATCAACACGGACATTTCAATAAATAGGAGCAAAGTGTAAAATGCCATGCTGTTCTGACCAGCAATTTCTCATTTCCCTGCATTCCCACCAGTGAGAGGGAAGGACACAATACACTCTGGTTTTGAGTCTTGCTGGTTTTATCCCTTCCTTGGTATTTAATTAATTCTCTGTGTGTATGTGTGGGGGGAATGGTGACCTAATCCTATTGAAATACAAGCCAAGTAAAACAAGTTTAGATGGAGACACAGCAACTTTCAGCCAGAGAACAATACACTTAAGGTGTATTGGCAAAGTAGTTTTGGGCATCTAAGACCTAATTAGTTTTATTGTGATAATAATAATAATAATAGGTGGGAAAAAGCTGAGTCGGAAATTAAAGTGGATAGCAAGTTTTGGTAAATTTGATAGCTGTGGAAATGGAGAGTTTCTGTACCTATTTTATGGGGGGCGAAAGCCTCTTACAGTGACTTTTGAAGTTCAGCTGAAACTGCAGCCTTACCTCTGAGACTGAAATAAAAAAAAAAAAAGGCAAGCAATAACTCAGATGTTTTCAGCATTCAGGCAGAACAAATTGCAGAAATCTCTGAAACAGTCTGTCTTGTAAGTTAGATTTAAAACCATGTTTGCTTAAAACCACAGGAAAAAAATTTTGTTCTTCCTTCCTCAAAACATTTCCCTTTAAGCTCAGCATAGCTGAGCTGGGTAGTGCACTATAACATTCATGCTCATTTACCTGTATCTGAACAGCTTAACCCAGGCCTGCACTGTTTTGTCTCCAGGAAGGGGACAGAGGTGTTATCAGGAATATTCACCACGCAGGAATGGGACTTAGAAGGAGCAAGAGCAGACGTTGCATTGCCTTGGATTGTATTTGCAGTGCTGCAAAGTCTGTGAGCTCGCTGTCCTTACACAGTGAGCTCTGTGCATCCCCTGTAACGGGGCTGGAGAGACAAGAGTAGTGTCGTGGCTGCTGTCTCTGCTTTTGCAAGCTCCGGAGGCATGTGCCACCCCACGGTTCCATATTTCACCGGCCTCCCTTAGTATTTTTGGTGGAGGGAAGGCAGAGGAGGGTGATGTGGGTCTCAGCAAAGAGGCTGGCAGGGTTGCATCGCTCGTCCCTGAGGGCTAAGCCCCCTGGGAGGGCTCCAAGACCTTCTGCTTCCCCCAGCCCTGACCCATCTGAGAGGCTACACGCGGCCCCGCCGTGAGCCGGGAGCGGTGCCGAAGCTGGGATGCTCTTGGGAAAGCAGAAGGCACAGGTGTGGGGCTGCTGGGGCTGAACACCCAGCCCAGCGCTCGGCGGCTGCAGCCCAGCGAGGAAGAGGAGGAGGAGAAGGTGGAGAAGGAGATCGGCAGCTCCTGCTAAACCACTTAGTCGCGAGACTTCACCGCCGCTCCCCTCCCAGATCCACCACCGCATTCCTGTGGCATCCAGGGCGAATCGCTCGCAGGAACGTTTTCAAGGGAAAGAAGGCAGGAGCGGAATCCCTCCGCCTCAGAGCGCCGGGGAAAAGCGGCTGGCTGGCTCTTGGTGCGCCTCCCTCGCTGCCTGCGTGGTCAGCGGGGAGAGGAAAGGCACTTGGAGATGACCCAGAGTGAGGTCGTACCCTCCTGATTTATTTTTCTGTTCCTGGAGACCTTCTGTCTCCCACTGCCTGGGCAGGGAATTTAGGGATTTACTGTCAGAACTGACTTATCTGCTCATTTGGCACGAGTGAGGTGCCTGTGGTAGGCAGTCTGGCTCATACCCTACACCTTTTTTTTCCCCCCTTTCCTGTCTTCTTGATTAGTGTGGTTTCTATTCTCGTTAAGCCTTTGCCTTTTTTTTCCTTCACAAGTATAAGGAATAAGGTACTGATCCCTTCCTGGGTACTGGCAGTGACTCTGGAGACAAGTTTCCAACTCCATCCCTAATCCTGGCAGAGGGGATTGGGTGTGACTGTCACCTCGTATCTTTGTATCCTCCTGCTCAGAAGAATCTCAAGCTTGAGGGCTCAAAGTGCCAGGGAGGAAAACATGCTCTAGGTGTGGGTTTGGGGTCCAGGGCCCTCTTTTCAGGTACCTCCAGGACTGAGGGTCTTTTCATTAGCCCTCAAGTGCCTTCTAGTCACCCTGCATCCTCTAAAACCACCCCTAGCCTGGGAGCCGGAGTGCAAGGGCTGTGAGTTTGGAGTCAAAGGGTAGTGTTTTGATATGGATGCCTGCAACACCCAATGCAGATGAGAGCCACCAGCAGCTCAGATACCTTCACACCAAGCGGTGGTTTGATGCAGGTCAGAAAAACAAAGCTCTTTTTAAAGACCTCGAAGTGCCCATGGACATGGATTTGGGTCTGTTTCCAAGGCAGGTTTCTCCAAACTCTGAGAAAACGATCTGAATCCTACCCTTGCAGCCTGTCCCAGGAGGTCAGTGATGCCAGCTGCCCTTTCATGGGACTCACAGTTGGATCCATCTCAGTGTGAGATAGTTATCTAGGCAGGGGTCCCCAAAAGTGATCCACCCAAAGTAAGTGTCTAAGATAGGCAAGGAGTCTTTTCTTGGATGTGCCTATTTCTCTCTGATGACTGTTGGGAAAGGTGACTTCCCTTGACTAGCTGCATTTAGGAGTTTAAAGTGAAAATATGCTTTTAGTGGGGAGTGATATGAGGAATTAAAATACCATTCACAGTTGTGAAACACCCTGGGGTGGGTGTAACCTCGCAGAGCCTTCCTGCAGACAGTGCTTCATACCCCCAAATAATCCCCATTTCTAATATCTCAAATGAGCTGGAGAGCTGTGCTACAGACATTACACTTCAAATGCTGACCCGGCATTCAGTAAGATAAGAACAGCCACAATCATTTCTTTCTCCATCCAGGTCCTGTGTATCTTGTTGATTCATATGAGGCCCTGGGGTGAAACCCCAGCTCAGGTCCATCAGTGCCAGTGATGCTGGATATGCCCTTGGCACCCCAGTTCAGTACCTGTGAAAGGTGCAGTTCTTGCAGCAAGCAGAGGTGGTTTAACTCAGCACTGCCATGCCCCCACCACTTCACCCCACATGATGCTTTAACAGTGCTGACAGGGACTTTTCCACACTTCAGCACGAGTGTTAGTCTTGGCTGAAAAATCCTAGTAACTGGAGGTTAAGTCACTCTATCCCAAACCCAATACTCCCTGGTGCCAGACCCCTCCGGCTATTCTTTGACTTCCTGTCCTTCTTTCCATGCAACAGACTTGTTCCCACATAGCCTGCCCAAAAGGGCTGAACAGAAGGAGAAAGGGATGCTTGGAGTATGAAATGTGGCCATGGCAAGGCAGGGCTCAAAGGGGACCTCCCTGGCCAGGAGAGGTGAAGATCACCTGCATGAGCTGTGTTGGGTCCTTAGCAGCTTCTCCGGGGCACTGAGCCTGTCCCCCTTGCTAAGAGCACAGGAGGGGCTGGCAAAATAAATCCCAGTGGAGTTAAAGACAAATAAAGAGATATGTTTGGATCCTGAGCCCCTTGAAAGAGAGTTCATGAAATATTGCTGTGCTGAGACCAATAAAGCTGGAGGTACACAACTGGTGCTACGCAAGGTTTCGGTTTAAGATGTCTTCTATAACTTGAACATCAGCAAAGCGTAGAGCAGCAAGTCAACATGCAGCAAACGCAGATAGTTTTTATCTTTCCTGTGGAGCAGATTGGTAGCAGGGAATGGCGAAAGGACAGTGGTGTGGAGAAGTGGTGAACTCACTGGGATGTGGTGAACTCACCTGTGTATCAGGAGCTGTGCTTCCCAACCTACAGGGCTTGGGATGTCTTTTAAATCTCATTCCTTTTGCCACATGTTCCCAATAGGTTGTGATGGGGTGATGCTGGGTCTGGGATGCTGAGGGAATATCCTGGACAATGCTCCATTAGCAGTGTGTGTAATGAGAAAGATTTGAGGGCAAGAAAATAAAGTCACCCAGGCCCAGTTCTAAAACTACGGCATGTCCATGCAGAGATCAGGTCTTACTGTAATGCATTTAAAAACGTTCCTACAGTCGTCTTGCTTGATGACATCCTGTATCTAAATGGTCAAAAATGCTGTCTGATGTGAAAAATATTTTTAGAAGACCTGAAATGAAGGACTTTTAGGTAGTGGGGCTTTAGTGTCCTTTAGCATCGTTACCCATAAGGAACACACACAAGAAGGTAGCTAGGACTCAACATCTCTCCCTTTGACAGGCAAAATGTAAGACTTGGGTGGCACAGCTGAATTTCAAGTGTCTTGAGCTCTGTAACCATAACTTCAGCCATTTATGGACAATTTGTGGTAGATGAACACTGCCATCACATCTTTATCCACGGGGCACTTTTCACCGTCCCATTCAAATCAAGATTGCAGAAAGCAGATGTATTCTGCCAATCAGTCAAATGTATATATACATCAGTTCAGATTTGGTAAAAGGCCTGCATGACTATGCTGTGATGTTCCAAAGATCAGGGGTTTTAGGTTAATGGTGAGATTCAATGATCTCGAAGGTCTTTTCCAACCTTAGTGATTCTATGACTCTATTCTATTTATTACAGTGCAGATTTCTTTGGCAAATGGATTTTGTAAATCTCCTAGATGCAGTGAAACTTAAAACTGGATATATTTGTGATATGGTCTCTCAGACAAATACTCAAATGTATTTAATATGCAGTTTCACAGCTGTAGGCTGTCTGGGATAAATCCTAAGGATCTGTTTGATTCTTGTGCACCCTTTCTTGTTACATCTCCTGGTACTTCTATGGACTCGAGTTTAACCACTGCTGAACATGCCCTGGTAACAAAACTGTGCAAAAAGCAGACATGCAGATATGTCTCCAGAACAAACATCTTATCTGAACTGTGGGTCACTATGGAATGCAAATTTTGTAGGGAATTTGGGAAATAACCCATAATTATGTCTGAGGAGCCATTTCCTGGCCCTTCTCTCCATTTCCCAGGTCTGTGGGTATGTACACCATGCTAAGTGGGGCACTTCTGAGCTGTTGCTTGAATGTCTGCTGCTGACACCTTGTGGGAATAGGAATTGTCAGATACCTATCCTTTCCCATCCTTTTCCTCAGTGGCACCAAGTGGAATTGGCTCCTCTGTGACTTACTTTGCTGGATGGAGATTTCATTGTCCCCTAAATGTTGCATAAAAAACCCCCACCCCACCTTTTCTAATGTACCTGACATGACAAGCTGTGATGGGGAAAGGGGGCACAGGTCACTACTGGAAACAAAATCAAGTTTTCTATAGTTTTTAGTAGTACTTTTGGGCAGTGGTTTGATCTTGATGGTCATCAGTGTAAACTGTGCACGTTTGTGGGTCTATGAGACCAGACAAAATAGGATGTGAAACTGTTGTCTGTAGATACACTCCATAGGAATAACTAAAAGATGCAGAGTTTTCACATCCATCTGTAAACAAGAAGTATTCAAGCAGCAATATGGCCTGGTTGACTTCTCACCTGCTTGTTCAGCTGCAAAGTTAGTGACACAGGCTGTGCTGAGCTCACAGCTGTTGCAGTTACACAGTTCTCAGCACGAGTTTAAAAATATGTGGATTGCACCCATGCCAACCACAGTCCTGGCAGTAACACTAAGGGTAGGACACCATTCACATTAAAGCGTCATCCCCACTGCAGAGCCCTGTGAAAGATGCTGTTTGTAACCCACGAGTGAGAATGAGAGGACTCCACCTTGTTATTTCTCCCTATGCTGAAGGAAGAAAGAGTTTACTTCCAGCTGGTAGTCTTGTAATTGCAGGCAGGCATCCAGTTATCAAGCTGGGCTCTTGCTGTCCCCTACCTTCTTGGCAAACAAAGCCCTGCATGCCCAACAGGACTTCATTTGTTTATAACTGTGCTGCTCCCGTGATCTCTCTGGGTATCTCCAGGTAGTTTAAGCACTGAACTGTGTGTTTCAGACTTGAAGAGGAACAACATGAGCAAATGAGCTGGCTAGCTTTCTGATGGTGTTTGAGAAGTTTCTAAGTGGCTCTGTAGGGCTGGTCCGCCTCTGTTGACAGAAGACCAACCTCAAAAGGTTTGGGAGATCCTCTGGGATGAGGCTAATGCTGTCCCTGATGTCTGCCATCAGATATTAGCATTTCCCTACCAGCCAGCCCAGACAGTTGGGTCCACACAACCTCCCACTTCAGATGCATGAAGTGTTTGTTCCCCTGCATTGGACTCTGGCATAGGCTATGCCTATCACTGCATCCATGGAAAATGCAGGAAATCCCTCATGAAGTAGAGTTTCCACCTCGTGTCTTCCCAACAAACATATTTCCCTAACTCAATGTCCTCCTTTACAGGCATTTAAATTCAAGAATAGCTCTGCTTGAGGTTTTGCAAGGGTGTGCCAAACACAAAAGCCAAGATGTGCTGGCTGTTTCCAAACAGCACTTGGAGTGAGCTGTGATCAAAACCAAGCTCCCTCCTCTTCAGTGCGATTTCTGGCCCTCTATCTGTGGGCTCCCTGTCCCTCTAGTATGCATTCACAAAAGAGCCCTAGTGAGAGAACACGAGGGGCAAGCATTTGCCTTATAGCAAAGCCCCGCAGTGCTTCTGCACAAGAAACAAGAGCTTCCAAGGGACTGGAAGCAGTTGCTGTGTTTGTGTTGCCTGGCCGTGGTTTCCCACCGCTGGGGGTTTCCAAAGCAAATGAAACGTTACTCATCCAAGCGGGCTCCCTCCCCAACTTTCGGTTGTTGAAAATACTACAAAGTAAGATGGAAAGAAACATGTAATCCTTCATCATCACAGTGAGGATTTACTTGTTTATTTAGATTCCCCGTCTGTTCCAAATGTTCTGCCAGAGAAAGCCCATCCAGACTCCAGGAGTGCTTGACACACATTAAAAAAATTTCTAGATGTATTTAGAATACGAATCCATCAGAAGACACTGCCTTTCCTCACGGTGCACGAGTTCAGCAACCACATGGAAGTCCCACACGCAGAATAAAATATCTCAGGATGCTTTCTGGAGAAAAAAGAAAGGAAGGAGGCAAACGACCTTGGGCAGAAATAGACTTCATTGTGGCTCCCCTAGATCAGGAACATTTTGGTGGGACTGTCCTTGAGCTCCACGTACCTCCTCTTTTTCTGCTTGGGAAATGCATTCCAGGTAGAAAAAATGGATCTTGGTGCCTTTGTGATCAGTAAAATTGAGAGGGTTGTGTTCCCAGGGTGATTCCTCCCTCTGCCCTAGGAGGTGGAGGTCAACCTCTTGAAGGTTATCTCTCTCTGCAGATAATAAAGGGGAAACAGAGAGAGAGGGAAGCCCAGATCTGAGTCTCACTTTTAGCTGCTTAAGAGCAGGCAGCTGAATCCCCTTGCAAGTACATTGTGTGTACGGAACTGAACTCCTTTGCATTGAAACTACTCAGCAACCTTTTTAGCTGGTGTTTCTCACTCCTGTTGCTGCCTCTACAAAAATGAAACAAGTGAGAAACAAGAGACCATAAATGTGACAATCACATATATCTGAGATGAGATAGACCTTTTGTGTCATCCTAGGATGAGGCAGCAGAAGATGAACAATTGTCCATCAGATGTTTTGCATTTGGACCATCATCCAACCCACTGGATTTGAAAATGTCCTGTGAGCTACTCTTCTAGTGATGTTGTTGGGGGCAGCACCTTTGAAGTTATCTCTCTTTTCATTTCCTATCTGAGAGCCACCAGCATGAGTGACTATCAAGAGCCTGATGTCCCTACTGGGGGCAATATTGCAGTAAGTTTGTATAGGGTAGTGTGGGAGGGGGCAGTTTGCAGGCAATGACCCTGCCTAAATAATCCCTTCTTTTAAAGTTACAGGATTTTGAATGATCCTATAGACTGCAGAGATTTTACCCTTGAGGGTTTTGTCTTAAAGAAGCCCATAGAATGAGATATTTAAGACAGCTTTGTTCTTGAAATGGAAAATAACCAGTTCTCTCTTTTGCAGGTGCTGTCTTTATTTCACATGTTGACATAAAGAGAAAGGGCAGAGTCTCACCAGAATCTGGGGTTTCTGAAGGGCTGCTAAGCTGAAACAAATCTAGAGGCTTCCAAAAGTGACACCCATTGGCCTGAACTCCAGTTTTGCACCAGAAATAGGGCAGCCTTCCTCCATAAATTCATCGTAGCCTCAGTGGGCTGGACAGGTCTGCCAGACAGTTCATAAAAGTAGTTGTGAACCACTAGTATAAAAAAAAGCATTCTGCTTTTGAAGAGTTGTGAGGTGTTTCAAGGAACACCTGAATTTACCCTCGCTTCGATAAGTTTTTGTGTAGGGCTCACCTGTTGCTGTCTCCTTTCTGCTGTCCCCTCAGCTCATGTGCTCCTCGGTGCAGAAAGCCCTGTTTGAGGAGGAGGACAGAGTGAAGAAGCTGCAGCAGAAAGTGGCGACGCTGGAGAAGCGCAATAAGCAGCTGCGAGACCGAGTGAAGAAAGTGAAGAGGTCCCTCCGGCAAGCCAGGAAAAACAGCAGGCACATGGAACTGATGAACCGAAAGCTCAGTGAGAAACTTTCCTCTGCAGGTGGCCAAATCCCCTATATTAACTCTTTGAAGCAGGAGAACTCCCATGCTACCTACCTGAAAGTATAATGTGAGGGTAAGTGCTCAGGCCAAGGATAGTGGGGAACTCTGCCTGCATTAGATCAGGATCTGGCCCTCACACCTTGTCTATGCTGTGCTTCAAACCTTGCATGGAGAATGAATCTGAACTTGCTTTAGACACAGGGTTAAAACAGGAATGCCAACTGGATTTGGCACAGCCCAAAGCTGAGTCCTCACTGTCCTCAGTGGACACAGGGCCAGACCGTCATCTGTGCTTCTCCTTCCTCACCCACCTCCACCTCCACCACCAGTTTTGTGTTGTCCTTGAGGGAAGTGCCAGCCCAGCCCCATGGGTCACTACAGGCACTTGACACAGGAGCTCTTCTTGCCAGCTTATCTCCTCCACATGGGCTGGGCACGGCAGGCCTGGGGGTATAGACATGGATGCTGTGTCCAGGATGGAGGCATGAGTGCTCTTTGCTCCATCATCACCCCCAGGCTCTCAACCTTGCTTAAGCTTGACTTAAGTCTGTATCCACTGTCTGGGCAAAGGTTATGTCTGAGACACAGTCAGTTTGGGCCTCTCTTCAACATGAAGTATAAATGTACACAAATTGTCTTAAGACTGTTTGTATATAACTCAAATATTCTAAAGAAAATTATCTAATAATTTTAATTTTACCAAGAAGTGCCTCAAGGCTCTCAGTAACTCCTTCAGGTGCTTTTATCACTGGTCAGCCATCCATGTTGGAAAACAAATAATTTTGGGACTGTGTCTAGGTCCTAATCCAGCTCCTGCAGTCAGAAGTGGACTTAGTCTGTCTTAGTGGGTGTTGGATCAGGCCCAGCAGACAATTTCAGATCCCATTTTCAAGCAGGTTTAATTTACAGTGTGGACAAGGCTTCAAGTTTTGTAGTCACTGTTTGAGGTATAATGGAGGTTGCTGGGCAGCCTCACTTAGTTACACTTAGAGACTGTAGAGACCACATCAATATCAACAGGGCATTAAAAATTTAGGTAGTTTATATATGTATATATTTTAAAATCCTATAGAAAATATTTTTATTACACATTTGATATAGTCTAATTTCTTAAAATATGAAGTACAACCTGTTCCTTGGTTATCTTTAAAAAAAAAAAAGAGTCCATCATATCCTTTATCAGACATTTGCACAAGCAGTGTAGGTTAAGGCATCAGTATCTGTGGCTGATAATGTTTTCAGCTGTGTTAATGAACCACGTTTTGGGTCTTGGTACTCACTCAACCTTCCTTCGTGACAGGGCACCACAGGGAGAGAAAAGTAGAAGAGCTTTTCTGTTTTATTTCCTTTCTCAAAATAGTTTTTCTTACTCTAAGCATGAGAGCCAAGTGCAGATAGGGTTCAGGCTTTTTGGCAGGGGCAGATGTTCCTTGCCCAGCCCTGGGCAACACTGACAGTCTGCCAGGGCTAAACCCAGTTTGGACAAGGTGAACTGCTCCTGGTCCAGATGATCTTTAACACAGAGGTGAGACCTTCAGAAATAGCAGTGTGGAAACCACTGCTCTGCTCCCAGTGCTCCACAATTTACCAGATCATTACATGGTCTCCATGCTGTGTCTCAGAATTAGAGTATATCCAGGCTACAGCCCTGCTGGACCACACTTTAACTATCCCTGTGCTTGGAAAAGCCCGTATCAGCTTTCAAACGTGAGCTTTAGTCCAAGATGAACTCAGAAATTGACTCTCATTACCCTCCAGTTTGGCTGCTTTTGGAAATACAGCTTTTTTTTTTTTTTTCCCCTCCTGAAATAATATTGGCATTTCTTAAGATTCTGACTCCTCCACAAGATCCACTGGTTTCAAAGGCTGCTCCTACCACATCAGCACAATTTGAGTTGTTTTATGCTGTAGTCAGCAATGCTGTTTCCTGAGAATTGCTACAGAGCTAAGGCTTCCCTAGAAGCCATCAGGAGTTTTTAATCCCAAAATTTAAATCCACAGGAAAATAACTACTTTTTAATTGGTTTGTTTCTGGTTTCTAAACTGCTGTTTAAATAAATGAACTGGTTTTCCTGGGATAGGTATTGAAAGCTTATGCTTTAATTTTTTGTTAAGAAAAATATTCCCTCTGATATTCATTCATGTTTTATAAATGTTTGTATAAAGCTGAGAAAGTATAATTAATATAGATACACCTTTGCTATGCTTACAGATTTTCAAAACACAGTGTTGAGTATCTTTTCCTTTTGGTTGGTATTTTTGTCACTTGATGAAAAGATTGGAATTTTCTTCCTATTTCTCCCTTTGTCTAGCTTAAAAAAAAAAAGTAAAACATTTTGTTCTCCTTGTCGGTTTTGTGAGAATTTTGTTACTTTGCAAAGAAAACAAAAACAACCCCTCCCAAATGCAAAATCCAAATGTAATCCAAAATGTCCTTACTGGGTACAAAACACGAAAATATTGTTTCCTGGTGAGTTTTTTCTTTCTTTTCTGCTTATGTTTGGATTTCCAGAGATAAGGAGTAGCAGTGAGATCAGATCACAAGTTAACCCATTGGACAAGTAACAGGGGATGTCAAGCCCAAATAAAAATGCTATTAAAGTGTCACCATTGATTGCCTGTCCCTGCTGGTGACAGTATCCAGAGAGTGACCAGGGAGGCTGCACATGCAGGAAACACAAGTGGGGATGAGGAATTTGGGTTATGTCCGTCCAGGCTGGTACACATCACACAGGGCTTGACACTTACTGTAAGTTTTAGACCCACTCTGTAGCAACTTCAGGGATCAGCTAATCTGGAAACCTGTAAAAAGGGCAAAAATTTCATACCATTTCCAAAGTTAATGCAAAAGGAATGATGGAGTATGTTCCTCTTGAAGAGTTATGCAGGAGGGACTGAGGTGCAGAAATGCAGAGGAGGTTGGCATAGCTGGAGGGGTTGGCAAGGGATGGTGTAGAAACCCAAAAACATCCTGGCAAAAAAAAAAAAAGAGACAACTCCCCCTGCCACCACTTGGTTAGAAACAACAACGAAAGTTTCAGCCCCCCATGAGAAGTTCAAAGATGCTTTACAAATTAATAACATCTGCTTTTGCAAAACATATCAGGAGCTTGAAGGCTGCCAGAACATCTGCGGGTCCAGTGTTAGGGGGTTTCCAGAGCAGACAAAGCCAGAATTGAACACAAGGATGGGATTTTTGGCATCTGTGTTCACCATGGAGGAATTTAGGGATGCTTTTGTGGACAGATCAATTTTTTCTGGTGGACAGATAAATTTTTTCTGGTGGATCCGGAGGATGACAAGAACTGAAAGCAAAATTAATTGTAACAGGACAGAGTAATAGTGACAAGGACAGAGAGAAAGAAGAGGGAAGGGGAGGGGAAGGGAGGGGAGGGGAAATTGTCCTCTTTGGGGTTGTCCTCTTTCCACCATCACCACACCTCTCTTGTACTATTTCAGTGAGAACTTTTGCAGGGTTTTGTGTGTCTCACCAGAGTGCATGTGGATAATTCAGATACTGCTTTGCACCCAAAGCCACCTTCTCTTCTTAGACTTTACAATAGAATTTTCTGTTTTGTGTTGTCTTTTTTTTAAGTGGATGTTTATAGAAAAAAAGTGCATGAAATAAACTATTCTCATAAATCGCAAGCACCATCCTGATTTAACAACCCTACCTGGGTAGCTGGGGAAGAACCACGTAGTAAAGGGGGATTTATGGAGAGCAGACAATGTTAGCAGCATTCTTTGCTCCTTAACACCAAACCATTAAGAAGAAAATTTCTTCCATATGTTTGAACAAAAATTTAGGGAAATAGCCATGTTATTCTGTTTGGGTTTTAGCAGAAGGGGGTTTTGGAACAGAAGAGCACATCAGTGTTTTAGAGCTGTATCAGTAAAGCCCATTTCTAATACACAGAACTCCTTGCCAAGCTAGGTAATCTCCCATTAATGAGGCAAAGGAGCCCAAATTAATTTCTAAAAGTAGGAGAAAAACATAAAGGGAAAACTGTGACAAGCAGATAAAACTGACAACATATGTAATTTTTTTCTTATAACAAATCCAAGTAATTGCAAGGAAATTTCATTTTCCTCCCCATTTAACCCCAATTATTTTCATTTAATCAGAGAAATGTAACTATTTCCCTCCAAACCAGACTGCTTTGCGTGTGAAACATCGTTTCCAACATGCGCTTGGGTTCAGGCGCGTTCCTAATCCTTTAAAGCAAACACAGTGAGCAGGACAGCACGTCCCTGTATATGTGGCACTGCTGGGAGGGCTCGTTGGCTGTGGTTGCATTGGCAGGCACAACATGGATTTAGTGGGGCAGGAGCAACGCTGTCTCTGTGAGGAATCATCATTTCGCGCATCGTGATTTGGTGCAGATGACACCAAGTTGGGCGAGAGTGTTGGTCTGCCTGAGGGTATCCCTACAGTGGGATCTGGACAGGCTGGATCAATGGGCTGAGGCCAGTTGTGTGAGATTCAATAAGGTGAAATCCTGCACTTCAGTCACCACAGCTCCACGCAGAGCTACAGGCTGGGGGAAGAGTGGCTGGAAAGCTGCACCATGGCTAAAAAAAACCTGTGGGTGCTGGTTGAACAGAAGGCTGAACATGAGTCAGTGAGTGCCCAGGTGGCCAAGAAGGCCAATGGCATCTTGGCCTGTACGAGCCATAGTGTGGCCAGCAGGACCAGGGAACTGATTGTCCCCCTGAACTCAGCACTGGTGAGGCCACATCTTGAATCCTGTGTTCAGTTTTGGGCCCCTCACTACAAGACACACATTGAGGTGCTGGAACATGTTCAGAGCAGGGGAAGGGTCTGGAGCACAAGTCTGGCCAGGAGCAGCTGTGGGAGCTGGGGACGTTCAGCCTGGAGAAAAGAAGGCTCAGGAGAGACCTCACTCTCTACAGCTCCCTGAAACTAGGGTGTAGCGAGGCTCTTCTTGAAGGTAACCAGTGACAGGGCAAGGAGAAACAGCTTCAAGTTGTGCCAGGGGAGGTTTAACTTGGATATAAGGAAGAATTTCTTCAGTGAAAGGGTTGTCAAGCACTGGCACAGGCTGCCCAGGGCAGTGGTAGAATCACCATCTCTGGAGGTATTTAAAGATGTGTAGATGTGGCACTTGGGGACATGGTTTAGTGGTGAACATGGAAGTGCTGGATTAACTGTTGGACTCAATGATTTTTGAGGACTTTTCCAGCCAATGATTCTATGTGGGGACATGGTTTAATGGTGGACTGGGGAATTTTGTGTTAATGATTGGACTCAATGATCTTAAAGGTCTTTTCCAACCTAAATGATTCAATTATTCTGTGACTTGGCTGGTTTTCCATTAGATGGTCTTGGGGACATCGCACCACTCCTGAGGTGCCTGATGGATTCTTCTGATGAGAGTGTTTTTAGTGATTCTTTATTGCTTTGGTTAATGTCATTTGTACACCACAGCTACTCCCCTTTGCTTATCTGCCTATGGATAGTAATTTTTCTCTTTACTGAAGTTTTCCACAAACAAAGAGCCATTTCTCAGAACAAGTTGTTGGTGGTAAATAATTGTTTTGCAATGTTAAAATATAATCAGTGAAGTTGCATTTTCTTTGGCAGACTCCTGCTTTAGAGTAATGACAAAATCTGGCAGAAGTCCCTCCACAGCCTTATAGGCCTCTGCCCCAACAAAGATCAGCAGGAAGCCTTTGAAATGTTTTGGGTTTGCAGTGCACATATGCTCAGAAAAGTCCTTGGAGTGCTGCTTGGCTAAAACCATAGTAAATGAACCAAATAAACCTTCCTGAGCCTGGGCAGTCAAGCTGCCATAGATGGCAGCACAGACAGCCACACCAGAACTGATAAAAGCAGATTTTTATTGCGTTTTCAGTTCCAGGATGCCTCTGCAGTGCCCAGGGGCTGGTGCATATGCTGGGGGAGATACCCTAAGGATGAGGATGCTCTAATAAGTTCAGAAAGGAAATGAGGAGTAGCTACAGGAGAGACACTGGAGCTGGAGCACTCACAGGGCTGCAGATAGCACAACACAGGGACTGAGCAAAAACCAGAGTGTCCAACCCTTTCCCTCCAAGCTCACCAGAACCTCCTGGTTCTCTGGACAAGTGTCCAAACACCAGGCACAGCTGTGATTTCAATGCTTACCTTGGGATTACTGAGAAAAATCTGTAGCTTTAGTGAGAATAGACCCAAGATTGTGTGTTATTAGCACAAGTCTGCTCTAACCACAAGCTGGACAGAACTGTGGGCTCAGCTGGTGCTGTGCCCACAAACCAGCCCACAAATACTACCAGAAAACCACATATTAGTTCAGGCAAGTGGATATGTAACTTCTATTCCACTCAGCTCATCTGGCCAAGCAAGGAAGGCATTTGGATCCGTCAGGCTGACCTGCCTCTTGAACCTCGGTACCAGGGTCCAGAGCAGGTTTTGCTTTGTTTCCCCAGCAAAAGTTGGGAAATGAAGGATGTGTGAGCTGCAGTTCTGCTTGCAATTACCCAGATGTATGTAAGACCAGGTGGGAACTGAGTAGAAGGTTTCCTACAAATATGAATCAGAATTTCTGAGTGTCAGCCAGGTGTACCCTCTGAAAGGCAGGTTTATCAGCATCCTGCCCTCCTCACACACAGCACAGCAAGTCAAAAGCACCTAATCACACACACTAGAATAGACAAGCCCGACAAGCAGGAGGAGGAAAGTGGCCAGGGCCAGTGTTGAGAGAAGGGGTTCTGCTTCAAATTAACTCCCTCCTCCTTTTCACCAAAGGAGTTCTCTGAGGGTTTTCCACCAGAATTTGTGTTGAAGCAGCTCACAGGTTTAATAATTTCTCTGCTGCTGGCGTGTCTCCCTATGGCACCGTGTCCCTACTCCTTTCCCTGGGTGGGATTTACTCTGCTACCATCTGCCCACCCTGTGTACTCTGCCTTGTGAAGGTAGGGAAACATCACATACAGGCACCATCTTCCCTCATGTTGCTCTTCAAATGCTTGGCTGACTTCAAGGACCCTTCTCCTGTGTTTATTGATGCCCTCTCTTACCAGGGGACAGAGATTATTACCTTGTTGTTCTCTTCTTGATCATAGTGGTGGAGCCTCAATCAGAAATGCTATGAGACATTTGGTGCTTGAGTATGTTTGGCCCCATTCCCACCAACTGTGGCCCTGACTGTGCCCCTGGAATCCCAGGAGATCTGGAGCAGGCTGGTAGGGCTCACAAGAGGCCAGGGCAAGTCCTTCAGATCTGTGGGTGTGTTCACTTCCACCAGGAGCTCCTTCATCCATGCCCACTGGATTGACTGCTGGGTGTCTGCAGGAAGTGGGCAGGCATTGCAGTGAGACATGTTGGTCTTCAGCACCAGCTCTCCACTTCATGTACAGATTGTGGACCCAGTTCTCCTCTCACATCAGGCAGAAACAGCAATGACAATGAAGCCACTGCTGATACCCCAGACAAGCTGACTCTGCCAATGTTGTGACAGGTTACAGCTTCATACTTGCATTAGGGGGAAATAAAGCTCAGCAATCAGAGCCAACCTTTTCTAACTCCAAAATGTCTAACCTCCAAAAATGCCCATCTCACCTTCAGCCCTTGGCAAAGCCCCCTCTGGTTCATGTTTCGTATCAGCAGATGGCCAGGAGCTGCACAGCTCCAGCTTTATCTCCAGGTAAAGAACCAACATGGAGAGCAATAGTAAGTGATCACTTCTGTGGCTCAGCTTGCTGATGACCTGGAGGCATTGCCTTGGGGTGGCAACTTGGCAGCAGGGTGGAGAGTGGAGATGAGCTCAACCCACTGCTGTCAGCGCCCAGAGTACACAAAGTGGCCTGGCTGCTTTTCTTCATTTCTAGTTGCTCTTACAGACTCTTGGGATCTTTTCTGCAACCACCAGCTGCCAAAGTGCAGCCCATATATCACAGTCTGGGAACAAATGCAACAAAATACTTCACCTTTCCACTGACTACACGGAGTCCTTAAAATGCTTTAAGCAAGGCGTTGCATGATGCCCTTCCTCTCAAAGTCAAGCAAAGGCACCAAGATGCATGTAAATCACTTAATTCATACAGCAGTTCAGTGGCAGGTCTGCATAACAAAATTTAGGGGTCCTTGGATTTTGGCACCAGCTCCAGTTTCTAAAACTCACCTGCTGAAGTTGGGCAGGGAGGAGAGGTGCCAGCACATCAGAGGTGTAGTTCCTAGCAGAGTGTGAATCAGAGGGGTCTGCAATGGGTGCTAAAATTTGAATTGCTTATTCAGACAGGAAAACACCTATCTCAGCAAAAGAGGTGGGACAAATGTACTCTTGACTGGAGCCTGGGAGGTCTCTTCTGCTCCTCAGTGTCAAGAGCTCTCTTGACAGTCTTCCTTTGACTATTGCAGGTCTTCACACAGAATGTAGGTCCTTCCCCAGGGCTGCCACAATTTGGCACTTACACACTGAGGCTGCCTGGCAGGAAGCAAACTGGGCAATCCTTCTTGATAGGAACCATGGGGCTGTCATCCTTTGCTGTGCACAGAGGACGAGGAACTCTTGGGCAGGTAAACCACTACCTGGAGCATCTCCCCCATCAGCTCTCCAAGTGCTCCCCATACAAGCAGGGGTTTGAAGCCCACTGCTTTTTCTCAGTGTCTCTTTGCAGGGCAGACATGCTCTTTGGAGAGCAGAGAGGATTGCTGACACTTTTTCTCTGTTCTGTTTGCTCTAGCAGATAAGGCCATAATCCAAACCATAATTTTTACAGGACTCAGTCAGTTCTGTCTCTGAAGTTTGTAAGTGTCTGCCCTGTCATCTGCTCTGTTCCCTCCACTCATGCACACATCACACAGGCTCCAAAGGAAATGCTTGCTCCTGCCAGGGCTTTGCTCAGCTGAGTCAGTGCCGGAGCCCTGACATGCTCAGGATTTTCCTTTCTGCCCTCAGCCTCCCTGGCAGCCCTGGACCTGCAGCTGGAAGCAGCTCTTTAAACTGCTGGTTGCTCGTAAGAAAAATCAGAGACCTTGGGCAGAAAAATGGCATCAGAAGCATTTGATTAGCTTCCTGCAGAGCAGTGAGGGAGCTTGTGGGTTGTCTCATGAATTCATTGAATAAGAGGGGAACTGCAGCCTGATTCAGTTTATTCATAGAATCATAGAATGGTTTGGGTTAGAAGGGATCTTAAAGATCATCTAGTTCCAACCCACCTGCCATGGGCAGGGACACTTTCCACTAGACCAGGTTGCTCAGAGCCCTGTCCAACCTGGCCTTGAACACTGCCAGGGATGGGGCATCCACAGCCTCTCTGGGCAACCTCTCTGCCAGGGCCTCACTAACCTCTCAAGAAAGAATTTCTTCCTTATGTCCCACCTAAACCTGCCCTCTTTCAGTCTAAAGCCATTCCCCCTTGTCCTATCACTACGATTCCTGATAGGAGTCCCTCCCCATCTTTCCTGTTGTCTTTCTTCAAGAACTGGAAGGCTGCTACGAGGTTTCCCTGGAGCCTTCTCTCCTCTAGTCTAAACAACACCCAACTCTCTCAGACTGTCCTCACAGGGGATGTGCTCCAGTCCTCTGATTACTGCCATGGCCTCTTTTGGACAGGCTCAAGCATATTCCATGACTTTCTTATGCTGGCAACTCCAGAACTGAATGCAGTACTGCAGCTGGAGTCTCGGGAAAGCCAATTAGAGGGGGAATATCACCTCCCTTGACCTGCTGACCACACTTCTCTTAAACTTCACAGCACAGTTTCTTCATCTCTTTCTCACCCAGTAGGTAAGAGTGAGGCTGATGGGCAGAGATGATCCCATGGGGTCACTGGTGGTTTGGGAAGGGGGCAGAAGGGCCCTTGCACTGAGCTGTGCCAGAGCACACAAAGGAAGGGCTGCACCAGCCAAGAAGGGAGAAGGAAAGTGCAGACCAGCAGGTTGTCCCAACCACTTACTTGTGTCTGAGATGACATTTCTGTTCCACTTCCCCTGCCCAGAGAAAAGCAGAGAGCCTCTGAGGCAAAAGGGATTTATTTAATCTGCCATGCCAGGAAAACCCAGGCAGACCAGGGAGAGGATGAGATGCCTGATCTCTGCTCACCATCACATGGTGACAAACACATGATCACATCACAAAGGGGTGCTCACTTGAACAGTTCCCATGCATTGCCATGGGAACAGGGCAACTGTTTTGTTTTCCTGTTCTTTAATATTTCTTTTATTATTATTTCTGAAATACCCTGCTCGCTGGAGGCTTGTCCTCAAGAGATAAGCAAGAGGAGATGTCACAGACTGTTGTCAATAAATTATTTTCCCCATTTCTTGATGCCAGGAAAAGCAGCTCTCGCTGGAGGAAAACAGATCATGGGTTTGTTATTTGTTTCAGAGATGTCAGAAATTGCAATATGCACCTATAGGGACAGAGTGTTAGCTGGAATCTGGCAGCAACAAAGACCTTTTCTGTAGTAAAAGAAAACATCTTATAATCTGATCTCTCTTTTCTTGCCATGTATAGGTGATTCAGGCTAGTTTCAGGATTACAATCCATTCTTTTTCACATACACAAAATGAGGCTTCATTTTGCTCCGTATGAACACAAGATGAAGTGCTAATTCCTGCCTCAGGAAGTGTATCTTATAATTGTGTCTGGAACCAGCATTCCTTGCCAGAAGAGCAGAGCAGTTGTGACTTTACAACACTCCCAGTAGCTGTATTGACACTGTTCAGGTTGAAAGTTTCCGTGCTGGTGCCAGTCTCTGACTCAGTGCATGGAAAAAGGAGTTTCCAAACTGTCAGTTGTTTGAAACTGAAAAACATTTTCTGTTTCTCTAAATATTTTTGCTGATTTTTTTATTTTTTTTTTACCATCACTGTCTTCATAACAAAGAACTGAATTCTGATGAGGACATTTTTACATCTTGCATATTATTTCTATGCAAAATACACCCTAATTCGGGCAGGTTATAATGAATGGTTGAGAGTTCTTCAATTGCAGACAGTGAACTGAGTCTCTCTCTTAACCAGATCCATTGTCCCAGTGTCATAGACCACACCAGTATTGGTCACTGGTGGATCCTCAGCTGGGCAGTACAATGCAATATGACGGTCCAAGTGGTGCCACTTGCTAAAATTCTCTGCCAGAAAGCACCGTCTGTGGTTGCATCCTGATGTCACCTGGAAAGCCCATCCTGTAGCCCCACACTTGATACCTCACCCTACGGAGAGAAAAAGCACTACCAGTCTGAAACTGCTCCCAGACAGACTGCATGGTCAAAAATTAATGATCTTGTCCTCATTTCCACTGACATCTAGGAAACAAAGGCTGTTTTCCATGCCTGGGAAGCTGCAAGACCGGGAAACCTCACCTAGCTCAGAAGAACACCTCCTGTTCTCTTGTTTCCCTTTGGCACGAGAGGCCATGGCAGTACGAGCCATGTCACAAAACAGGGCTGTGAGACAGAGAATGGCTGAGGTGAAATGAGACAATCCATCAGCATCAAGGAGAGAGCTGCTGGACAGGGAGGCAGAAGGACACTTAAAAGTGATGTCAACAAGGTGGACAGATTGGTAGGAGCAGTTTGGGAGAATTATCTTTAAATCCCCCATGACAGATGTCTCCAATAAAGCACTTGGATCAGATTTGTCAAGACAAGCTCCTGAACATTAGTCAGACATCCTGAGCATCTCGAGCATCAGTCAGACCTCACGAGCATACCAAATCCATCCAAGACCCAGAATCACATCCATCCCTTCCAGCATCTCACCTCCATAAGGAAAGAATGATATCACCTCTCCAGGCTCTGATGTAACAGCGGTTCCCATGCTGATCACTGAGAAGGGCACAAGCTGAGCTGCTGAGCACACTAAGGGATGAATAGTATAGGATATAATAACATAATCTTCTGTTTACATTGTTTCTCTGGTCCTCCATTACATCTGATAACTACCAAGACCTGCCATGAAGGCACATTTGGAACATGAGAGCTGTTTAACAACCACTGCAGCATCATCAGGGTCATTTAAGATGAGAAATGAGGAAGGGTTTCACATCAGTTGGAGACCGTGAGCTGGTTATGGGAGCAAATTGCAAACCCCATGGAAAAGGTATAAGGACCCTGTTTTAGGGTTTCAACCGGGACTGGGCAATGTTAGATGGTCAACACAGGCACTGAATCACTGGCAAGTTCCTCCCAAATTGGAGAGTCACCTTGGCAGGGAGACAGGACCCTACAGAGACACACCAAGCTGCTGGGCTAAACCCTGATGTATTTCTGCCATCCAGCACAGCCTTGGTGGGATGATTTCCTGACCAAGAGCTTTCACTGAGACTATGTAGAGGGCAGAGCTGGCATGGGCAGGCACATGCAGAGGCAGCTACTACATGTGGCCCCTATAGATGGAAACACAGCAGCTATTTGGGCCAAAGGCCCATCCCAGATAACTGGGCAGGTCCTTTATTTTAGTGGGTACCCAAGGAAGTAAAATAGTAAATAAATAATATTACATAAAAGCAGAAGAAATGATAACATTTAAAAAGTAACACGACAAATGGCAAAACAAAATTAAAATCAGTATTTGTAAAATTATTTGTAACCGAATTGATAACAAACATAGATATTTTAAAAAAAATCCCCAGGTTGGAGCCAGCCAATGCTGTCATCTTGATGAAGTGCCTGGTTTTAATATATGACTTAATACAGAATTTAGCACATGATTATGGACACATGGACAATGGAAATTTAGAAATCATGGTGTAACACTCCCCTCAGCACCCATCCATCTCACTAAGCTGTCAACTGCAGCTGAACCCCCAGGCTGGGAAGAGACCTTTCACCCAGACCTCAACCAAAACACAACCAGGAGCATAAACCCCCCAGAACCAGCTGCAAATAATATGATTTTGAAGCCCAGTGGCACCTACACTGATCCAAGCAGGGGGAAGCCTTCATGCCAAAGCTTGATTCAGATGCTCATTGTGTTTTTTTATCCAAGAGCAATTCCATACTAAAGGGAACAAGCAGCACTGATGCCCAGGATTGGGAGCTTCCCTGTGATTACACATATTCATATGGAAATCCTGAAGGTGCCACATCTGGAGGATAAGATGCAGTTATGTGCTGCCACCTTCATGAACGCCTCAGCAGGTATGTTGGACAAGCACAGGCAGCAAATACCCAACCTGCTGATACACAGCCCGAGGCAGAAGAGATCAGCACCACTAATGAGGTGTTTGACACCCGCCAGGAGCCTTCACAGACTCTGCACAATTATGTAGGTTGGTGTAAGGAGGAGAAAATACATTGAGAGTGGCTTGACAAGGACTGATTGAAACCTAAGTGCTGGGTGCCAGGTCTGCTCTCATTGCAGCCACGTGGGCCATCCAGGGATAGGGTATCTGGGAAGGGAAACAATTTTCACACATCTCCTTAAAATGAATCCACCTGGTTCACGCTGATGCAGGCAGTGGTCCTTCACACCTCCAGCACGCCCTTGAGAGAGTGACAAACTGAACATTGCCCAGGAAGCATCCATGGAACTGGACCCTCCTGCCCTGCAGAGCAGGATGGCAGCCCACTCATGTGTTGAGCTGGAGGGGCTCACTCAGCAGGGCCCCTTGGTGGGCCCCAGCTGCAGAGCACCTTTGCTGCATGACTGTCCCCAGATTATATGTCAGGAAATAGGCAACTGCCCAAGACCTCAGATATCTCTTGCTGCCCTTTTGAGTGCAATCACTCAAGTCCAGCCTTGCAGATACGTACAGCTCACACAACATCCAGGTCCTTCCCCAAACGCAGCTGTCATGGATGTGATTTGCTGTGAGAGCCCAGCACCTCTTCTCAGCTACCAGCTATTGGCATGATGGAAGAAAAGCAGGTCCATCCTCTCCTCATTTGTACCCAGCTCTCAAACCACGTTCAGTAAGGTGCAAAATCCATCACACAAAGGCAGCAAATATGAAGCCATCTTGCAGTGGAGGCAAAAATTGCTCCCTTTGTTGTCCAGGCCAAACTAAACCACCATGCATTGTGTTGCCTTGGCAAATACAATGTATGTCCTTTTGATCTGGTGGGTCTGACACGGTAGGAGGGTTTTGTACCAGCTGCAGTTGTCTTCACCTGCTGAAGGGAGTCCAGAGGAGGGCAATGAAGATGATCAGAGGGCTGGAGCACCTGTGCTATGAAGACAAGCTGAGAGAGTTGGGATTGTTTCATCCTGGAGAGGAGAAGGCTCTGGGGAGCATCTTCCAGTACCTAAACGGGCTACAAGAAAGCTGGAGACAGACTTTTTACGAGGGCATGTAGTGATAGGACAGGGGGGAACGGCTTTAGACTGAAAGAGGGCAGGTTTAGGTGGGACATAAGGAAGAAATTCTTTCTTGTGAGGTTGGTGAGACACTGGCACAGGTTGCCCAGAGAGGCTGTGATGCCCCATCCCTGGCAGTGTTCAAGGCCAGGTTGGACGGGGCTCTGAGCAACCTGGTCTAGTGGAAGGAGTCTCTGCCCACAGTAGGGGGATTGGAACTAGATGACCTTTGAGGTCCCTTCCAACCCAAACCATTCCATGATTCTGTGACACTGTGAGTTCAGATGCAGCCACCTCAGGATATCGGACTTCTACTGTGGTGGCTGAGACCACGTGGCACTGCTTTTGGAGCTGTGGGCAGCCTGGGGACAGGCTGTCGGGGTTCCAGGTCCAGCCCTGGTCAATGCAATGTGGATAGTGCTGCACTCAGAGCACCCGTGACAGGTACTTCGTTCTCTGCACTGACTCAGGGGCTAAACGGGCTGGAGAAAGGAAAATGTAATCACACTGTTTATTTAAAAGATAATGGAAGCTTTCCAGCCACATCATTACAGCCCATGCAGAGACAAAAATCCCTATTCTGCTAAAGGGATAAAATTAAATGCATTGTCACGCTGGGGATCAAGCTGATCTGAACATCGTATTCCTCATCTGCTGTGTTCTTAATTCTCACTGCTTTTAATTGACTGCAGATTTTCTTTGGTTTCGCAACTTCATCTTTGAAGTTTGTATTGTATTCTTTATAGAATAGGCTTGGGGGTATATGAGCAGGGCTGGTGGGGGGCTTCTCACTGCTGATAAGTAATGATGTTTTCTCTGCAGCAGGAACCAGGGTCAAGTGGGATGCGAATGTCTTCACCGATGAGCAAGGAGTGGGAGGAAGCAGTGTATTTCCAGCCATAAAACAGGGGGACATGAAGAAGTTACAGGCAGTTTTGGCAACACAGAGCTCATTAGCCCAGTGGGTAGAAAATGCAGTGCAGATGCAGCAGCCTTGCTGGAAATCCATGGGGAAGGGGTGGTAAGGAACTGTGCAGGCAACAAGCAGTGCCCAGCGGTGAGGGAGGACAGCCAAGATGGCCAAGGCTGCTTCTCATGGATGCACAACACACAACAGGGAGAAAATTGTCCTTCTCACAGGTACTGTTGAGTCGTCTGCCTAAAATATTTGTCTGGGCACCAAAATGACACCAAATAGAAGGGGGTATGAGGTAAACTTTTGGGGACATGATGAAAGACCTCAAAACCCACAAAGATTTGGGCTCCCAGAGAAGAATGGATTCTCAGGGTGTGGGATGAATTTCAGTTTTGGGATATAAGCAGGTTTTTAGGTCTTCTCCTAAATCATGCAAAGTTAAAGGAAGCCTGAAAAGGGGGAACTGGAACCAGGTTTTAGCTTCATAATTTACTATTTTCTTCCTTTCATTCCTCTCTGTGGGGATGTTTGCTGAGGTGCTAAGCTTTCTCTTTCTGAGGACGTGAATTTGGAGGAAGAGCCAAGGGCACTGCAGATTGATTTTCTGAGTTTTGCTCAGACTGCATAATACAAGTGTCAGTTCAGTAGGATAAGCTCATTCCTTTTTTCACTTTTATGGATTTCATTAAGAGGCATGAACAGGCAAGAATCCCTCTAAGCAATCATATTACCAGCCTAATTTGCTAGACTTTCATTAGAACAATTAATGATAAAATGACGCAATGACCCAGTTCAGGACCCAATTAAGACTGAATCAATAAATCAGTAGGTCTAAATCACCACCATAAGGCCATAGACAATCAAAACAAGTTATGAGGCTGAAGCTAAACAGAATTACTGTATTACACCACCACAGAAGAATTTAAAGAATGAAATATTTTCCAGTTGAGGTGTCCAGCTTCTCTTACTACAGCCAGGGCACAGCCTGCTGGGGACCATTGCCTGGGTGCACAGCAAAACAGTAGGTAACCCTGACTTCCAGGTAGAGGTGTCAGGACCCCGTCCATCTGTCCAGCCACATTTGGAGCTGAGCATCTCATCTGTCTGTCACCAGCTTCTTTGCACAGATAATTAAAACCCCCAGGTGTCCTGCTAACAAGCCCTTCTTAACAACAGTTGCTGGCTCTTTCCTGAAGGTCTTTGTTTTCCTTCCAGAGGAACTGATGAACAATTGGTTCTCTCCACAGATTTATTGTGAACCATTGGTAAACTCATGTCCATGGTGGCTGCTGCATAATGTGACTCTTCCACCCCAAATGATCATCTGTCCAGCATCATGGCAGGTTGTCCTTCAGGGAAGCATTTAGCTTACCAACCACATGAATAGGTTTTTTTCAGAGATGCTCGTCATCTTCATGGAAAAAAAAAGAAGTAAAACAGAGGGCAAAGGCTGAAAACAAACACTGAAATCCTCTTTTGTTTCTTGGGATGTTTAACTAACTTTATGTTATCTAGACTCATTAGTGAAGGCTCAGTAAATGCTGAAGTCTGGCGTCCTGGACTGCTGAAGCCCATGACCAGAGAGGCTGTGGTGTCCCCATCACTGGAGATACTCAAAAGGTGCCTGGACTGGGCTCAGGGACACCTGCTCTAGGCAACCCTCCTTGCTGAGCAGGTGATCTCCAAGAGGTCCCCACCAACCTCAACCATGCTGTGGTTCTGTCTTGAGATCCCTGAAAAACACCTGAGAAATAAGCACATAAGTACTACAGATACTTAGGGAGCGAAGAGGGCTCTCCAAGGTGATTGCCAGTGGACTCAGCAATGAACTTGTTGATGTCTGGTGGCAGTAAAGTTAAACATTGTCTTCAGAACTCAGCCCTAGCCTGAACACAGCTGAATTCACTCTCTAGATATTGTGGCCAAAAAGTAATACATGATAAAATCCTATCATTTGAGTACTGAAAAGGCATAGCAGCCTAGTCCCAAAACTTTCATTTATGTCATGTTCCCTTCTGCTTTGGTCTGACAGACACATTGTAATAATATCATATGGTATAATATAGATAATATAAAATTGCATTGCATTGTATTGTATTGTATACAACTCCAAGTGTGTGTCCCTGCTGAGAACAGGAGTTCATCCATCAGTTCCCACTGAAGGTCAGTGTGGGCTCACCATGGCTAATAACTTTGGTGGCACAGTTTCTCCCTGGAACAGGGATCTGATCCACTTAGGTGCTGTGCTGAGCTGCGGTGGATCAGAGACTGGGAGGGAAAGTTACATTTCAGGTGCTACTTTGAGCAAATGCAAACTTGGAAGATGTGAAATGTGATTCTTTAGTATGGAGGTTACCTGCCCAGCTGGCCTCCAACAAAAAGAAGTATTAGCTTGAGACTTATTATGCATTTCTGGTCACTGTTAGACTACAAGCTGAGGATGTGAACACAGTTCTTGCTTCTGCCTTAAAGAAAGAAAATGAAAAACATACAAGAGCCTATATGGCGCCAAAGAAAGCACAAAGTTCGTGAGTTTGATGGGAACAACAAATTGCCTCTCAGCTCTATTATTATTAATTTCCCTAAACAAAACACTTCTATGAAGATGGTAAATGAATCATTAATTGACCGTAACTTTATCAGAATATTGCAATTATAAAAAGGAAAACCCCAAAGATTAAAAAAGAAAAGAAACTTTTGAATTTAGGATAAGCAAACAAAGTTTGAAAGTCAGGAATTTATCCCAGTGTAATCCAGAAAGCCCAAACGCCAAACAATCTGGAAATACTCAGTTGAATACTTGCAGTGCTGATCCAGATGGTCCTTCTTCCCAACCCCCACAGCTATAAAAAATGGTTATCATCACAGTAATTCAGTGTGGTTGAGAGGCCACACCAACACAAGGACTCAGATGTGTTGGGCAGGGCACATATCCAGAGGGATGTAGGTGGACTCTCAGGGATGTCCAGAGCTAGGAGGAAGCATGGTGAGAACAGCGTGTCCCCTTATGCCTATGACAGCATATCCTAGTGTCCTAGGATTGCTTTTGGGCAGCACAAGCCTGTGTTGCCTCCTCATGGAAGAAGATCCTCACAAGACCAATATTATTTTGCGGATGCCTAGTCAAACTGAGAGGTAGGTTTGGCCTGAAGGAAGAAATTCAGTGTAGGCATAACCAGGGAAGGTAGGACTGTCTACACTGCACAAGTGCTGTGGTTGAAAGCCCTGTGTAGAATGTCTCCTCCTCAGCATCACCTGAACATGGGGGCCTGGAACCACAGGGGTTTATCCCTGCCGAGATTGGATGGTCTTCAAACTTGGGCACCTGCATATGCTCTGCTTCACCAGGTATCACCGTTGTGCAGAACTGCTCTGGTCCTTCAAAAGGAGCTGCACACAGCCCACTGGAGCCCTGGTTCTGCCAAGAGACAGTGCTGGAGAGCAAAGGAGCTGAGAAATGGGCTTGGTATAGCATGAAGAAAGGCTGATGTATGGACTAAGTGCATACCAACACTCTGAAAGCCTCCAAAATAAGGATGGCCCCCTTTCCTCCAGTGCAAACATGGCTGTGGATTTTGGCAAGGTTGCAAGCAAAACATTTTCTGCAGCCACATCTTGGTCTTGTCCCTCTGGCTTCTCTGTACTGATGTTTTATCTCATTTGCTACAAACAGCCAAGAATTTGTGGCTGAGCACACAGCAGTGAAGAAAACATACAAAGATCAAGTAAATACTGATATGACATCATCAGGATGCCATGTATCAGGATTTCAGTGCTCCTGAGGTGATCTTCCACCCTGTCTCACTGGAAGTCAGGAAGAGCTCAGTGCACACTGAGTGACCACTGAGCCTACAGAGGGACCTGTGATTTTAAAACCAAGACATGAGAGGAAGGTTTTCCTGGCTGAGATTCTAATTTCATTGTGAAATGTGGGCTAGATCTCTTTCTACTGTAAGTCTGCAGAATTTGAGCCAAACCCAGAGAGCTAACTTACACACAGGTGGGAGTGTGGTCCTTAGTATGAAGGGATGATCAGAGTTCAGGTTTGTGTCTTGTGGGAAGACTGTGCAGTCTTCCTACAGGATCTATTGCTCCTCCTGACACTGCAAATCATGTGCCTGTGCCTCAGTATCACACAGTACCTCCAACACATTCCCAGCCACCATTTTTGCACATGGATGTACTTTTCCAAAGATGTACCTTGCCATGGATGTGTTTTTCCAGAGCACAAATTGGAGGCTATTTCATCTGTCCTGGTACAGCCCACTATCAAATCCTAATTCTGTGGCCACAGTTGCATACCTCAGCTTTCAGAGAGTTATCAGGTTGATTGTGGGGTTGTTTCTTCATTCACAGTATGAAAGCTTTATAAGTTAATTTGCGTTTCTCTTCACATTGCCACAAGCTGGCCATTGTCATTGCTGTTTGTTTCAGCTCTGCTACTGAACCAGATGTCTAAAAACACCTGGCTCTGACCTCAAGCACTGGCTCACCTCCCTGTTTGGCATGTTAGTTTTGCCACCTGTTTTAAGGGGGGGAGGAATTCTTGCGTGCCAGTGAGTGAAAAACAGAAAAGCAGAAATAACAGTGGAGAAAATTAAGAATAAATTAAGAATAAAAAGAAAGTCATAACAAACCCCAGGAACACAATCTGGAAGAAAATTAAGCCAGTGACAGAGCAGATATAACAACCTTTAGAGACCATTGCTGGCTGCAAAGGGAGTCAGAAACATCAGAGGGAATCCTGTCTCCTTTGGTGATTCCCATCACAGGGTGTGTGAGTCACCAGGACCAGATCAAAGGTACAGCAGTCTCCAACAACTACATCCCCTTTCCCCACAGATATTCCCAGTGCCCAGGAGACAGCCACGTCTCCGTATGTTGACATTCAATGTAATTTCCAATGACAGCTTTAGGAAACATCTGAAGGACACCTCACCCTTTTTATCCATTTGCATATGGAGTGAATTGGGTGGGAAGGAAGTCTCACTATCCCCCTTTGGGTCATAAAGGAACAATCATTGCATAAAACACAACGGAGCAGTGAAGCAGCCATAGGAATGATTCACTCGCTTTCTTGCATATGTGTCGAGACTCTTGCACTCAGAAACATCAGACTTCACATCGGGGTGATTTAATTGGATTTATTGGAGGAAAACAATTAGTCATCCCTTTAAATTGTCATTATGATAGAAATCTCGATATGTATACATGATTGTCAAGGCAGAGAACCACTTGCGATGTAGCCCCATTAACAATTTGCAGTACTGCAAACTCATTACGCAGATAAAACTTTTGCGATGCCTTAATACATGCATGGAGTAAATACACATTCTCCCTTCTTTTTGGACATGGATGCTGTTATGAACTTGTATCAATCACAAGACCTGCAATATTAGGCGCACTGACATTCCTTGATTAAGATTTAAGCTTTTGTAGAAAACATGCTTGCATTTTCATTAGAAGTCAACCGAGGGATGTTTTGCAGTTGGGTGTATTTGGGGAGTCGCTATTCTTGGCAGACTAGGCTATTTTTTTTATTGTTTGGTGACTCAAATAAAAGATCTATCTTAAAAAAAGGCCCAAACAGACCAAAGTGTTGTTTCTTAACTAGAGGCCAATGTACAGCAGGTCACTGATGTTGTGGTGACCAGAAACGTGAGTCACACCGTTATCTCTGACTCAGCTGCAACCCTTCCACACTCTTCACTTTGGGGATCATGCTACAGTTTCATCTAGTAAGACATAGTGTGTGATGCCACGCTGGGCTCAGGGGATGCAAGATGATAGACAGAAAAGCTCAGAGCTGCTCCGAGCAACCCCCTAGGAGCTCTCACCCATCACAGCACACAATCCACCTCCTCATGGAGCCTTGCACTGGGTGCTGCCTGCCTCAGCAATCTGAATTCAGGCTGATTTACGGCCATTATTAGTGATGTTTTTCTGTGCTGCCATATAGTGCTTCAGTGATGGTACAGCATCTTAGCTAAGCACCAGCCTTAAGGTGGGCTCAAGACTTCTTGGTGCTTTTGGCCACCATGGAGCAGTCCCTTGCATAATTTCCAAGGACTGTGCCACCCCCCATGGTGCTTGCTCTCCAGCCCTGCTCCTTGGCATGCCCTTGCCAGGAACTCAGAGCAACTTCCCAGTCCTTTCAGATGGTTGAGCTTTGAGTGTTGGGAACTTGAGCATCTTCAACCCAGCAGCCACTCAGGACCTGTGACCAATGCCCTGCTGATGCCTAGAAGAGGTTTGGGCTGGAGCTAATATAAGCACCATGGAGCCATCCTGTACCCTGCCTTGGAAAGACCAGAACAAATGAAAATGGGTCAATGATTAAGGGAAGAGAAGGCAAGGGCATGGTTTCCATGTGGAAGAAGGCAAAGTACCATGCCAAACTCTTCCATGGACAAATGGTGGTACTATTTGGAGGTTCAAGGATTAAATGCTAGTATTTAGGTGGTGATACTTTGGAAAGGATGGGATAGTTTAGCTCAGCTCTCTGCCCTGTTTTGTGCAGGCAAAGAATCACAGCATCTTGGTCCCCAAAATGCAGTTCATTCTACAAGAGGTGAGAAAGAAATATCTTGTAGGAAGAGAAAGGTGCTAAGAACTGAGTGAACCAGTCTAAATTTTCACTAGGAAAAACAAAGAGACACACCAACACGTTTCTTGGCAGCCCTGGGTATTGGTGACCCAGGGAAAGAATTTCTGATGCAGATCAAATTTGTAAGTGTTGTAATAAAAAAGGGGTTCTCACCTCCTCGGCTCCCTGTTTCTAGACATGTGTATGTGACTGCTGCATAATTTTAAGCTGCTCTGGATAGTGACTCTTCCTGTACATGCTGCAGAGCATTCAACAGAAAGACAAAATACATTACCAGGCTTTGCAGTATCTTGTTTACAAAACATCAGCTTTTGCATTTACTCAAACTTAATGATGGATTTCGAGTTACAGATACATTGAGTCATTTAAAAGCAAAACATAGAAATAAGCCCCTCAGAGAAAAGGTTGGGTTGAATGTGCATGAAGAAAAGGCTTGGGAAATACAGAAACAGTGAACAGCAGTTTAATACATGCAGTGCAGTATCATGCATTTATTGGACAGTTGATGCCATCATTATTTCAGCAGTGTATTTTCACAACGCTTGCGAGCGTACATGCCCTGATTCCACTCTGGAGTACAGAAAACCTGTAAGAGCTGTTCTTCTGACCTTAGCATTTATGAAGAGGAGGAAAAAAAAAAAAGGTACCTGGACAGGTAAGTGGCATGGATTTTGGCAGGGAAGGG
Source organism: Myiotriccus ornatus (assembly GCA_036023395.1). NCBI lineage: Eukaryota > Metazoa > Chordata > Aves > Passeriformes > Tyrannidae > Myiotriccus > Myiotriccus ornatus. Next base: position 5,597,925 of record JAYRBT010000042.1, on the reverse strand, counting down.
GGGTCTTGAAAATCAGAGTCTGAGCTAAAGAGCCTCTGTTCTCTGTTACGAGCACTATTTACACAGCTTTGACCCAACTGTGCAAAGTCAGACGAAAACACCTGAACCAGCTCGTGATCTCCCACTGGTGGGACCTGTGACTCCCAGGGCCACGATGCACACACACACACACACATACACGTGCACACACGTGTGTCACAGAGACCAGACCACCCCGGCAGACAGGATGGGGAGGCAGGACCCACCTGCAGGGATTTGAGGGAAAGCAAAAGGGATTGTGTAAACCTAGTTGCTGGGCATGAAATATGGGATGCCTGATTTACCAGGGGAAACTCTGTTCATGCCGTGTTTGTGAGCAGGTTGCTGTTTCCTCACTCAGCCTTTGCTGACAGTGATTTGCCAACTAATCCTCTGCTCTCGGTCTTGATGCTGTTTTCCTTGGACACCGTAGTCTCCATGTGTGCTTCTGCTTTGTGCTTGGATGAGTGTAACTCTTAGCATCAAGTTTCTGGTGTAAATAAGCAAGACAACAAAGGCAAAACTCCCTTCCCATGAATAATCCCTAATTTTTGGGATGCATTCGGGCCCCAGTTCAAACGGGCAAATACGCATGGGATCAAGAATGCAAGTAATCCCATCAAATGAGAATTTCCGTATGATGAATGGAAGCTGCTTCTGTACTTTGGGGCTCAGCCTAGAAACATTTTGCCAGTAGATGAATCTCCTGATGCTTTGGAAAGAGCAAAAGGAACAGGCTACAGCCTGCATGATCTTATTGGCAAAGTCAGTCTGGTGTTTTTATGTGGTGCTCATCCAGTGCTGCTCAGGGCTGGAGCTGTTATCACAGGATGAAGTAATAGCACAGGTTTCCCTAGAGCTGAACTAGTTAGTGCCAAGTTCACATCAAAGAACAATATTCTCTCTGCTTGCCAGGGGCTGAAAGGTATCTCGCTTTCCCTGGGGGTTTGTTTCCCTAAAAATAGGAAGGGGACAGTCTCAGGGCCAGCTGCTACTGCATTTCATGGGCACCCTGGAGGCCCATGTTCTGATTTGCAAAGGGTTTGGGGAGAAAAACCTGAAATCAGGGGTTACATTGGCTCCTGGGGCAGAAAAAAACCTTTGGACAAGACCCAAACTCCCTCAGGGCCAGGGAGGGGCCCAGAAGAAGGAGAACTGGTAATAGAAAAAATGCTGTCAATAGCCGTGGAGGTACACAGGACACAAGCACAGTGGAAACCCCTATCCAATGCCTGCTGCAGAACTCCATGGAGATGTCTACCAGTGGGCTGACACCTCTTTTTATGGTTTGATTCATATCATTAACAACCCTCCACCATTGCTTGGTTTTATTTTGCCACCACAACCATAACAGACACACACAAGGCATAGGTAAAATCCTACTTTTTTTTTTTCTTTTTTTTTCTGTACCCACTACTCTAATGGCACCTGTACAACAGCAACCAGGACAGGAGAGACATCAGCAGCATAGTAACACAGTCTCAAGAAAGCAACACTGCCAGGTTTTCCCCATACTTTTACTTCCCCATTAGCCAAGCTGCAGGGCCAATATCCATTTCGTGCTGCAGAAGGGGTGATCCAGCAGAGAGTTAGGATGCACTGGGAATGAAGTCACATGCAAAATCAGCAGCAGAAGCCCCTGCCACTGCAGTACTGACTTTCAGCTCGCAGAGTTCACGGGCAGCCTGTCCTCACAATTTCTTCTGCAGGCTAAGGGGCCAGCTGGAGCTTTTCTGGATTTTTTTTTTTTGCTTTGTTTTCCCAGCAAGAGTACTGCTGTTGGCATCAGAGATGGCCTCTGTGACTCTGGAGGTAAAAATCAACAATCAAAGCTGCAAGCAAAGAAAAAGAAGGGGAAGGAGCTGAGGAAAACAAGTTACAAAGGAAAAACACATAGGTTCCAGGAAAGTCAAGCAGAAAAGGGTAACAGGGAGAGTCCAGGCTGAAGTCCTCATGCAAGCAGCAAATCACAGATTGTTTAGTAGGACGGTTCATTGGAAAAGAGCCCAGAGTGATTTTTCTACCTACTCCTTCATGGCAAGGCCAGCTGGGGATTTGTTTTGAATCTTCTACTGTGGGGCTACCAGCCCTTTTTCCCCCATGTGGACATTATTGAATCCATCTTTGCATTCCCCTGTGAGAGTGGCTGAGCAGAGGAGGGCTGGGCCAGGGGAAGGACATGCAGTGGCACTGGAGCATTGCTGGAAAGAAATGCTGGAGTGTTTGCCCTACCAGGATGTTCTTGCCAAGGGGCAACATCTCATCCCCCTCCAAAAATCTGGCCTGGATGCTGCCAAGTCATCTCAATTAACAGATTTACCCAGAAATAAATGGAGAAGTTCTAACCCACTGATACTTAAGGAGAAATCTCTAAGCATTCGGTGAACCCCAGTCAGGTCTCCAGCTGTGTCTCACTGACACAAAAGAAGAGCTTCCCACCACCAAAACTGTAGCAGATAGAAACAATTTTGCTTTTAAGGGCTTCTGTTTCTTGTCTTAAGATCCCAGCAGCTGATAGCAAGCCAAAGAGAATGATGATAAATTACACAACTAAGGCAGAATATTACTTGCAGAAACAAAACCAAATCACACTAATTCCAAATGTGGAAGGAAGAAAAAAAAAAAAACAAACCACACACAGCATCCAGCAAGGAGGGGCAGCTAGTGTATAGGAACCCCCCCATCTGCAGGACAGCATGTCTGCCTTTGCTCCTGTCACTGCCTTTTGGAGATGGAAATCCATTTGCTTTTCTTTTTTTTTCTGCAAGATACATATTTTGATCAGTGGCCACAGCAACTGCTGTGGTCAAGTTCAAACCAGACCTCAGGTTTCAGAAGAGAAGGTGCTGAGGGAATGCTTGAGCCCTAACCTTTAAAACTGCTGTAAAAACACAAAACTATTCTCTAGAAGATTGGATATTAGGAAAAGATTTTTTACAGAGAGCATAATCAGACATTAGAATGGGCTGCCCAGGGAGGTGGTGGATTCACCATCCCTGGAGGTTTTTAAGATGAGACTGGATGTGGCACTGAGTG
>JAYRBT010000042.1:5584188-5594771 GCA_036023395.1 Myiotriccus ornatus | reverse complement strand
TTTTAAGATGAGACTGGATGTGGCACTGAGTGCCATGGTCTGGTAACCACAGCGGTGTTGGATCAAGGGTTGGACTTGATGATCTTGGAGGTCTTTTCCAACCCAGTTGATTCTATGATTCTGTGATTCTAACTAAGTCCTGCTTTTGGTTGCATGCTTGTAAACATGGGAAACTCCACTGATGCCAAACTAGGAGACTGTCTATTTATACCCCTGAAGCTGGACCAGAATAGAATAGGACCAGCTGGGCTTGTGAAATCAAGGGGGTTCAAAATACCTTGAATTTCTTGGGGTTGGGGTCTCTTGAAACTAAAACTTTCTTAACCAGGCCAGCAAAATAAAGTAGCCTTAGAATGAGACATAAAGAGCTCTGATGTAAATGCTGATAAAAGTATATGGTGGCAACAACCAGGGGATGGGAACAGTAGTAAATTATGTGGGGTTTTGCTATGAAACCCCAAGAGTTCAGTATCTGATATCTTTCCTCTAATGAGAAGTTGAAGTTGAAGCCTTTCTGTGTGAGCATCCATGCCAGCTGCAACATGATGGGGTGCACGAGTGGTCCCAGGGGCTCACTCAGATGTGCCACAGCCCTCTGAAAATGGGAATGCTGAGGAAACTAGAGATCTACCTGGTGCAACAGCTCTAAGTGCCACCAAAGGAGTGGCTGTTTCAAAGTCAGTGCTCACTGACACAAGGTTTTCCAGCTTTTAGCATTCACAGTATGATGGATGAAATCCTGGCTCTGCCAGCTGAACCCAACTGACTGAAGATGAAGCAGGATTTTGAAGTTTCAATGAAAAATAATGTATCTTATGGCTTTTCCCAGCACAGTCACTATTGCCTGATACAATCAGCTCTGACTTTGACCAGCTTTCACAATTTCTGTGCAGGATAAATGATGCAAAGTGTGGCAATAGAGCACACTGTAGGGGATGGGTTGTGCCTCTGGGGGCATGGACCTGTCTGGGGTCCAAGATGTTCACAGCGCTCAGTGAAGGGTGCCTGCCTCTCTCACCTGCCTCCCTTCTCACCTCCTTAAAGAAGACCACAGATGGGAATGGTGCTGAAGTAACCTGGAGCCCTTCAGCCCATCTGGGCAGATTTGCTCTCCTCTTTGTTTCAAACTGCTTTAATGCACGGTGAAACAACAGTCCTGGTGGCTGTTCCTAAATGATGCACCTGGAAAGTGCACATATTCAGTAATTAAAAAGTGGGTAAATTGAGCTTGCTGTGGTATATGAGTTTCTGGGGAGGAGGGGGAGCCAGTGTCACCCCACCTGTGCCTGTGTCCTACTTTCCCAGCTCAGCACTCCCTGTCAACCCTGGGCCAGAGCTAAGTGTGATGGAGCCACACTATACTAGATCCTGCACTTTGCACCCAAGAACCTGCCAGTGCTTTACAGAGGGGTTCAAGCCTCAGCCCTCCCCTCTGCCCAGGGTGCAAACCTGGCACGCAGAGATTAAAGTCTGCACTTTCCTATTTGGTTTCCGATACACAGCTTTGGCCACTCTGGGAGGTGCTGAGGATCAGCAATGCCATGCAAAGCCCCGAGGAACTGTGGGTGCTCAGCACCTCTGCCATGGAACCCTCGGACTGGATGCACCCCACGCCAGAGGCCAGACTGGTGAATAAACTGTCATGCTCGAGGGCAGCACAGCAAGTCAGTGACACAGGATGATGACTCCCAGCCACACATCTTCCTTTACTTCCACTCTGCTCATAACACACAGCGACTCAAAGGAGAGGAGCTGCAGGATGAGACCATGCTCTGCCATGTCCTCTGCTCAGCTCTGCTCTGGCCTCACACCATGTACCTGCCTCTCTTCTGAAAAAGGGTGAAAAAAAAAAAAAGGGTGCTGATCCCAAGCACTACAAGAATGAGGCCATACATGAGTTGACTCTCATCTGATGGCAACCCAACTCTCACTGTGGCTTTGAAGGAGAAGGATGGGACAGAAAACAGCAGCTTCTTAATCTGAGCAGGAGGGAAAGCAGCAGTTTCTTAATCTGAGCAGTAACAGCTCTGCTAAAGCCAGACAGACTTGCAATCCAATTTCAAGAGTAAGAAATGGCATGCCATTGAAATCCTCCCATGTTGGAAAGTTAACGTTGATTCCTACCTACAGAAATAGCCTATCCCCCAGCAAACTGGAAGGAGGGACATTACTGGAAGTAATTTTTAAAAGAAAAAAAATAATGCTCGGAAAAGTATCTCTATTTAAATAATCCAGTTGAGATGTTCGTAGTTAATGGAAAAAAATACAACATGTACTGTTACCTACACTGAGAAAAGAATAAATCACTGGGGAAAAGAATGAGTGTTCATTAGTTAGAACATTGCTAGACTCACATACATATATATACTTATATATATGTATATATGTACAGCACCAGAGACTGTTTGATCCGTTCCCCCTGGAGTCATTTGCAGTTTGTGATAAATGAAACATTTCAGAATTGCAGTATAAAATATGGCCATAAAAAAATCTTCTTTCTTCTAGTCCTTCTCTTGAGCGTGTGCCTCAGGGTGGAACAGCACCGGGGCCACCTGCCAGCCCGGCCTCCTGCCCGCTCCTCGCCGGCCCCGCTCTCACTTGCTCCCTGTGTGCACTGTGGTCACTGTGGTGGGTCTGGGTCTCCGGTCCCCTCCGACCGCAGAAACGCCTGAAGAAGCAGATGAAACAAAACTACAGAGAGTGGATGGAGACATACCTAAAAGGAAAGCCAGAAACACAGTTAAAAATGTTATTTTTTTTGGAGGTGGGAGAGTGGGCAAAGCTGAGTTTCTTGCGTAGTGAGCTACAGAGCGGAGGGGACTGCAGCTGGAGAAGGGGATTGCAGCTGGAGAAGGTGCTGCTGCTCTTCCTGCAGTGGTGGGTTGGCTGGGAACCTCCACAGGGCATCTTCTGCCCTCCTGGCCCACGGCTGTCCGCCTACTGCCACCACCAGCAGAGCATACACACGTCACAGTGACTCAGTGTCCAGCTTTGGTACGTGTTCAAACAGACTGATTCCACATTTCTGGGGCTGAAGACAAAGGGCTGTGGGATTAAAAAATCCCTCCAGTATTGTGCTTGCTCAGAATAGTTTCCTTGTAGGCATATTAAAGATGATTACACTTCTCATCACGGCCATCTAGCTAAACGAACAGACTGTGCACCTGGATTAAAAACATCTCCCCCGGCATCCTGGAAAGCTGATGATAAAGAAGTAGAGTGGGTCAAATTCGCTGCTGAGTTCCAGTAAGCCTAGAGGGAATGGAAATTTCTGTGACTTAAATATCATTCTAGCGACAGCTTACGTCGCTCCAGGCTTTGCTGGTATGTCTCCAGGACTTCCAGCTGAGATGTCGCTTGATGTAAGCTGAGTATCTGTTGAGTAGCAGTATTCTGGTGCAAGAAAAGCTGGTGAGAGGGGACCTGGCCTGGTCACCTTGCTCTGACAAGATGCAGCACCAGAGAAATCAGAAATACAGTTCATTTTTCCAGACTGGTGAATAAGGGATGGATGAAACCTATATTAATATATCCTCAGACTGGAGTTTGATATGGACTTTTGACTACTCAGGATCTTTTTGATGCTTGTTAGGACTTCTTTCCATGCTTCAAGATGGCATTTCAAGCTCAGGGATGATTATGCTGTACCTACACTCGGCCACATCCCATTTTCCATCGACATTTGCCACCTTGGCTTCACACTGCAATTTATCTACTACCTTAAAAATATAGAGAACTAGGACCTGTAATTAATCTAGGCAGCCCAATCATGTCTAAACTAAATACACCCAGCACAGACTGAGAATCAGACCAATACACTTGAGAAATCCTGACTGGTTCCCTTAGGCTGTCCTGACAGGTAGCACAGTCCAGCCCAATGCATCATCTCTGCTCTGCCCTACTGCAGACAACAGACTTGGGATGCAGCCCACCATAACCTACTCCCAGGCACTTAATTGTCTTCAATGATGTGAAATTGCTGCATTCAAAACTATTTGGAGAGCTCATTAAATGTCTATTAATAGCATTAAGCAGCACTCTATTGTGTAATGGTGGCACAGCTGGTTCGTGTAACTTGCTGCATGGGATCTTTCTCGTGCAAGAAATCTGTCCCCAGAGAAAACTGCTGAGAGAAAGAGGCAGGACAGAGACCTCAGAGGTTTCCTTTTCCCCATCAGGAGGTATTTGGTGGAATACATTTGATCTGTCAGATCCCTCTTAACTCTTTGTGTTTGCTGCTGGTTCTCCTCATTGGTTCTCTGGGGCTCCAACATCTCCTAACTCTTTAATTAAATTCTTTGAGGAAGAGAAGCTCTTCTATATTGTCCACCAAGCTGGACTTTACCTGGGATGCTTGGAAATATTTCAGTATTTTTCTGCCTCATATTTCTGGCATATAAAAACTCATCCTATCTTCACACATTTGATTTAATTCTCCCTGTCCTGACTGAACATCTCCACCACTGCAAAATATGGTTGGACTGTGTACAGGGACCTGCTGCGTTCTGTAGTGGTTAAACAGATTTTGTTCTCCCACCCTTCTTGTTCACACATGTTTTTACACTGTTCACACTATTCAGTGCCATTAACTAACACCATTTGAGATTAATTAAATGGAGGGATGGAGATTAATCACCCACCAGTTTAACAGCAAAGCATGCATCAGATGCTCTAGACCTGACTGGGGTCCAGCCTTGCCATACTGCAGCAGGAACCAAAATCAAGGCACGTTTCTGCCCTGTAAGTGGTTTTCGACATCACTGCATGGCCAGTGCATGGTTAGAAGTGCTCTGAGGAGGGTCAGCACCGCACTGCTCCTTTGCAGGTGCCAGGTGTGTGCCAGAAGCACAGCAATGTTTTTTTGGCAGCAGCTGTAGGATTTGGCACTGGGCATGAATCCATATCAGGCCCGGGATGCAGAGGGAAGGGGCTCTCCTCTGGCTCAGTCACAGCCCAAGCTGGCAAAAACATCTCACAGAGCACCCAGAAGGCCAATCCCAACCCAGCCATGAGGGAAACTGTGCCCGTGACAGCAAGAGAAACCACAGCTTCCACACAGAGCCGCGGGGACTGTGGTTGGTGGTGTGACCTCTTCAAGAAGCAAGGCTTGGCAAGCAGGGGTGGCAGAAGCAGACAGCAGCACCATCCAAAATCCATCCTGAATAACAGGTGCTTTCAGTTCCAGAATAGTGCAGGGTATAGTCTAGAAATTATCATTTCAGTCCACAGCAAGGCAAGCACTGACTGGTAATACCAAAATCTATTAACACTCCTTTTTGGTGTCACACCTTAAAATAATCTCCTCTAACTATAAACTCCACATCCTTCCATTTCATGATATAAAAATCTCTACAGATGGACCCAAGGGAATAAAATAAATGCTCAGAAGCCAGAGAATAAATAGGCTTCATTGCAAAGGACGCATTTTTGTCTTCCAAATAATCCCTTTGCTGCCATGTCTCCTTCCCTGGCATTCAGGAAAAAGATATATCCCAAACATCTGAGTCCACTGGGCAGCTTGGAAATCTCAATTACAGCATATAACAAAAGTGGCAGAGGGCCAAGCCCCGCTGTGGTGCACAGAGCCCAAGTCCTGCTCAGACAAATGAGCCTCTTTGTGCAGGAGCTTAACTTGGCCCAGAAAGAGGGAAGCTGGGTCCGACTGGCAGGATCAGTCTCCTCCATGGAAAATGGAAAAGGAAAGTAAACCAATTTTTACAGAAAAATGCCCTATCATAATACTGGAAACTCAAACATAAACAGTTTGAGTAAACTTTTTCAGATTTCAACCAAATACAAAACTTTGTTGCTGTGGGGGTCTGGGTCTTTTTCCCAAGAGAAAGCCCTTTTTATCCACAAGAAACAGTGTTTTTCTCTCAAAAATGCACCAAGCTAAAACCTCTCTTTTTTTTTTTGGTGCACAAGCTTTTCCAACTGACACACTGTTTTTCAGGCCAGCCAAAAGAGACGGCCTATGTCCTCTTTAAAGTCCTTATTTTAAACACCTGCTTGCACAAAGCCAAACCTACTGGCGGTGAGGACTGCAGCCTGGGAGGGTCAAGGCAGAAAACGGAGATCCCCCAGATTTGCTCATGGTAGGAGCTTTCCCAGGATGCTGTCTACTCACAATCTTTCCGTGTGGCTGCCTCAGGCAGCGGTGTGGCGAGGCTGAGGGTGCTGGACACGCCGGCGCTGGCGCTGTCCAGGCTGCTGCCGAGGTGTAGCCGCCTCATGTGCCGCACGACTGCTGTGGCGTTGAACGCTTGCTGGGGAAAGACAAGAAGAAAGAAATAAATCCTCTCCTGGCTGCTCAGAGTGTCAGAGGTGAATGAGCCCGTTATCTCTCAATTTTTTCCTGAATTCTAGTTTCTAAGCTAGAAACAGCGTTTTCAAACTCTGTGCTTCTCTGCCCTGGTCCCGCTCCCTGTCTGTATTCCCACTACTCAGCTGGCAGCCTACAAAGCCATATTTGATAAATCCTCCTCTGCCCCAACACACAGGGTGTCCTCATTGCTTCCTGTCCCCCTGTGGTGCTGACCTCAACTTCACATATAACTGTGAGTGCTTTAGGGATGAGCAGCCCCATCTCTCGCCATCGCGTTTGGTACTCGGTGAGTACCATCCTGTATAAAGGGCCCTGCAGGTCATGTAACCTGAGTCTGGAACAACTATTTTGACCAGAATGTTGGGCCATAAAAACGCGAACAGGCTGAAAGAGTGGCTGTATGGCTGCTGCGTTAGCAGAGCTGTGTCTCATTGTCATTCCCAAGGATGGGTCACTTACTCTCCATTTGCTTTTTGCGAAGTTCTTCCGGATCTGAGCGCTGACCGACTCGTGGATGTTTTTGTTGAGTGCTGTGTCACCAGCAATCCTGAAATGGACAGAGCAGGCACATTTTAAGAGATCTTTTGCTCTCCTTGAGTATTCTTTACTTTTTCTCCTCAACAGAGAGGCTGGTGCCAGGTGTGATTGCACCTGCAGTGTTGATGATTTCATTCACACAAGGGCTCAAACTTCCCACCACCGTCTCTGCTGGCAGCAGTGGTGGAAAATCCAGGGCAACAAATGCAAGTGTAGATAAGGCTTGTAGGTCTGGCAGCTACAAAGAGGTATGGCCTGATTTTGTTGGTGTATGGCTGCTTTCTATCACCACTACAACCCTGGATGAAGACATTCTACCTTTTTATTTCCTTGACACCTAAAGATTTAACATTAACAGGCTGAGACTACTTTTAGCCTCAGCCATGCAGAAGCTTCCAGAGCCACTCCAACCTGTCTGATTTCTGTTTGCACTGGAGATTTTCCTGCCACCCTGCAACGTACATAGTCGTTCATCATGATTAATGTGGATTTACAGTAAAGCAGATACATGGACCCTCACTAAAGCAGCACAGACTGCACAAAATCTTGAGCTGCACAACCCTCAACCTAAAAAACTGATTGATCTTGCATAATTTCTTTAACAGATAAAGACACATTCAAATCTTCACTAAATACTATTATTTCAAGGGAATTTTATTGATTCATTTAACTCCTCAAGGCATGAGATCTGTTGGAAGAGCAGGCACTGCAGGGAACTGATGTTGGGCCATGTGCTGGGGTAATTAGTACTCTCTAACGTAGATGATGCAAGGAGGCAAAGATTGCCTTCTATGTTGTATGTGATGCTTTCAGAAACCAATTTTTCAGCCCCAGTGTAGAAAAACAATGTCCATTAGCAATAAAAAATGGTAAGAAATTGAATAATCCATCAGGACCAGAGTCTCCCAGTCTGGGTAGCTCCAATAAGATAATCAGAGGGTCTGGAGTACTCAGCAGTCATCTAGTCCTTCTCCCCACTCCAGCTCTGTCAAAATAATTTTGACAAGTATTTGGCTAACCAGTCCTTAAAGATCCCCAAAAGATAGAGACTCCTCAGGCAACAGTTCCAGAGCCTCACTATCTCCCAGAAGACATGGGAAATAGTTTATTCCCTTTGTCTTTGAAGCATCCTTTCACATATTTGAAGACTGTTATCATGACTTCTCTCCGTCTTCTCTTCTCTAGACTAAACAAACTGATTCTTTCACTGTTTCTTCATAAGTCATATTTTCTAATCCTCTGATCTAGTGAGCTCCTCTGGATTTTCTCCAACTAGTCCACATCTTCCGTAGAGGGGTGCACCCGAGCTGTTCTCTTAGTTTTCCAACTAAGGCAGCAGAATGGCAGCATTACTTTTTGTTTCTTCAGAGATGAAACTGCTTACATACCCCAGCCTGCTGTTTCCATTTATGTGTCCCGTGAACTGGAGACAGCCCTTCTTCCATTTTGCCCAGATCATTCCAGACTGTAACCCTGTTCTTTAAGGGACACGCTGCTTTTCCTGCCTTCATGTCCATGGCATATCTAAGAAGCATTCTCTGAAACCAGCCTTTCTCAAATTGTTGTCCTCCTTCCTGCTGGCAACAGTCACTCAGGATCATCATCAGAAAGGTGAGAGGAACCACTTACTCTTGGGAGGAAGGAATAAATTCTCATCTCTCAAAGAGTGGAGACCCACCAATCCCATCCTGTTGCTCATCTACATTGGGTCATTCAAGAGTACTGGAGCCAGCAGGATGATGGAACAGGGCTCCCATTCGGGGTAGCTCTAATCCAGCTGGGAAGGGCCCTGTCTGACTGCCACCACCACGTAGCTTCTACCTCAAGTAGACAGAAGAACTGGACAAAGCATGGCTCCCAAATGGCACCTGACTTCCTCCCCTGGGTCCCTGTGCTGCTGATGGAGAAGAGGAGGTGTTTGGCTGAGAACTGGATGATCTTCAGATCTTTCTCTGAAGATGATTCCTTCCGATTACCTCTCCCAGTGACAGGGAGCCAAGCTGGTCTGGATTTCCCACTGGGGCCAGGCAACTAAAAGCTTGGTGAGGCAGTATCTGAGTTAAGCACCATGTTCACTGTTTCATCCTCTGTCCTGCACAGTGAATACTGCCAGGCTCAGCACAGACCCTGGTGGATCCCATGCAGTATACACTCCCAGACAGGCTCTAGCAGAGCTTCCCAGTGGGAATGCAAACTACTAGTCAGAGTCACTCTAAAATGTCATGAGCACTCTGCTCTCTGCAGAAACACCTCCCTGGTGAAGGCAGGTGCCCTCAACACATACCAGCTGGGATCACTGGCCATCATACCACAGATCTCAGGAGAAAACTAAGCTGACAGCTTAGTGGACAGCTACAAGCCAAACCATCCATTCAGTAACTGATCAAAAAGACCAAGAGAGAAAATTCACTTACACTTGCAAAAAACATTTTTCCTCCAAAGCTAATGATGCATTTTCCTTTACCAACAAGTTGGTTAACAAGCTGTATAAGCATAGATCCTATTTACCACTTGTCAAATTTTATTTTGGAACAAGTTCTTGGGGCATGATACCCTTGCCAGCTCTTCCAGAAGATTGTTCTTGCCAGTCTCCACAAGGACTTGAAAATGCATTTTTGCCATATGAAACTTTCAATCAGACCTGCAGATCCAATACAGGCTGTATTTGTTTTTTTGGTTTAGGGATAATTTTCTGAAATGCTGGTGGTTTCAATAAGAAGCTGCTGGTTCCAATAGTTCACAAACTGTCTTCCACCATCCCTAACTCTATATTCACTATGCAATGTTTGTAATTCCAGAAAAATAGTATTGGTATTTGGGCGTTTTCCAAATAGGCAGAATAGTACTTGTCTACTTCACAAGGGGATGGACAGACATCCTGTGAAGCCCTCAGATGCTACAGTGGTGTGACCATCCTGGAGCGAAGCATTAGCACCTTGCAGATGCTAACCCTTAATCAGAGCAAAATAACAGCCCTTCTGGGGTAATTTAGTGCAGCAGGATCTGTTCAAACACATCCTGGTATGCTGAATACTGTGGCTCAAAACACAGCCCCTGCCAAAGCCAGGGGTGGGATTGTTCCTCAACCTGCCTCTGAAGAACCATCCTGTTAATCTTGTGATTCTGTAACATGAGGACTGCACTTTTATACTGCATTTTGTACTTGGAGGATTTTGAAGTTTTTATAAAATAACACTTGTGGTGTTATAGTGTTTATAGTATAGCTTTACTTCTTGGAAAACAAGACCAATGTTAGCATCCTTTCGTTGTTTGTTGGTGTTTTGCTGGAGATGTGGTGGTTCGAGGACACACAAGAGGTGGAGGTGAGCAGGGAGAAGCCATACCTTTTATACTGTTAACTGGTAGAGTTTGAAAAATGAGATAAGCTTTTGGGCACCTACCCTGAGGTGGGTATCATGACCAGCATCACACCTATACCGAATGTATTTAATCGTGAACTTTAGTTCCCTTGCTGAGAAGATAATGAATGAAATTTAACAGGTTTTAGCGCATATTATAATTACCCTTCCCCCTTTCCCTAACTCTCCAAGTCCATAGGATATAAACCATCTTGCTTTTCCTTTTAAGAAAAAAACACCTTAGCACCTTTCTTTTTTTTTCTTTCTTTCTTTTTCTTTCTTTTTTTCTTTGTTTCTTTTTTTCTTTCTTTCTTTCTTTGTTTTTTTCTTTATTTCTTTTTTTCTTTGTTTGTTTCTTTGTC
>JAYRBT010000042.1:5572383-5584125 GCA_036023395.1 Myiotriccus ornatus | reverse complement strand
TCTTTCTTTCTTTCTTTCTTTCTTTCTTTCTTTCTTTCTTTCTTTCTTTCTTTCTTTCTTTCTCTCTCTCTCTCTCTTTCTCTCTCTCTTTCTCCCCTCCCATCACAACATATCCTTTGCCTGCAGGAATCATCTCCATTTTCACCGAGAAACAATAATCAACTTGAGCTGATCAAACTGATGCATATCTAGTCAAACCCTGAGCAATAGTTCCTGGCTTTGCAGTTAACTTTGAAGTTAACTGTGTCAGCACTGAAGTTTGTTTTTATCAACTGTACTAGCTGGCCTAGTAAAAGATATTGCTTCTACCTACCACACACACATACAGAAGTAAAATTAAACTAATCAGAATAATGCATCATCTGCTATCATGCTGAGCATCATCCAGAAGCGAGCAAGGGGAATCTAATCTAATGATCAAATATTATTTCATAGTATCTAATTTATTTTAGCTCTCTAGCTGAGTTCAAACTTATCACACCAATTTATCTGTCCAGACCACTTCTAAGCTTTGAGGGGAACCTCCAACAAAGACAAAACCAATAAATTTCCTTTTGGCCAGTTCTTTATTAGCATGCTGCAAGCATATGTCTCATTCTCCCTGCCCATGGCAGCAGGCAAAGACTTTCATCTACCATTATTTTCTGAGCCCTCATACTGAAGGCAGCCAACTCAAACGCTGTGCTGGCCAAACAGTGCTTGGAAATGCTCTTCAGTAGGATGACAGGAAACATGGAGTTAGCTGTAATGGATAATGCTGATGGATCATAACTCTTCTATATGTACACACACACACACACACATATATATCTATATCTCCATGTGCACGCATGTATGTGTATAAATATTCACACACGCGTACTGTATCGGTGGTGTTCCAAAATAAATAGAGTGCAGGGATGAACTCGATAAGAGTTTGATTTAATGCTGTAAACATCAGCAGCTCCCTTCAGGAAGGCCTTTTCACACTTCAAACAATACCGTCTGAGAACTGAGCTCTTTGTAAACCACGTCCTTTCCCTGGGTGGAAATTATTATCTGGACTGTGCTCTCTGGCACATAATAAACACTCAGGGTCACGGCCATAATTTGCAGAGGCTCAGCCCTTGCCAAAGCTTTGTGATTCTTCAGTGTAGGCGTGGATGGACGTCGGCACTTCCCAAGTATCCTCTCTCCTTTTGCACAAGCAATGGGGAAAGGCGAGGACCATACTCGTACCTGCAGACACAGGTATCCAACTGGTGCCACAGCCTCCCTCTCCCTTATACAGTCCAAACAGGGAGGCAACATATACCTCACCCTTTAATTTAGATGCCCCAGGTTGCCTTCCATGTCATAACCGTCTTCAGCACACGGCTCTAAATCCCATTTAAGTTCACTTGGTTAATGCATGACAGAGCAAATAAATCCATGGCACCCCTTCCAACTTCTATATTAGCTTTGTCCTTGCCCTCTGAGCACTCTCTTCTTTCCTTCTGATCTGAGCCTGGAGGCTGAATTTGGCTCTGCAGGGCCCAGTTTGACCTGACAGGGAGCACATTTCGATAATCCTTGTGAGTCCCTCCCAACTCAGGATATTCTGTGTTTCTATGATTCTACAGATTCTCAGGTTTCTGCTGCTCACCCTTAATCACCTCAGACTGAGCCACTGCCCTAAACAGGATGTGGGTTCTGACATGGCAATATATTTAATAAACTTAATTGCTGTCATTAATATGAGCCAGGGAAACATTAAAATGTATCAAGCTGCAGCAAAACCACTCCACTCTTTAGTTACCTTTATTTTCCATGCCCTTTCTGAAAAGTCATCAGTGGAACAACCAAGCAGAACACTGCACCTTTGCAACACACCATGAATGAAACCTCACTGAAAGATACACTAAAAAATAAACAACTTTTCCAACGGAAAGCAAAAGTCACCTGTATATTAAGCGGGAGAAATCTGTATAAATGGATTGTACAGGCTGGGGTGGGATCATTATACCAGCAAATCTCACATATTGTACTGTTTCAGCTACCATAGTTCACTGCAATTATTAGCCTCCTTTTCTGCCAACTCTGAGTTTAACATACCGTCCCTCTGCCAAGGCCATTTGATTATAAATAGCAAAACATCACGTAAATGCAGGCATGTGGGGAGCAGATACAGCACAGAAAAGCAGGCCATTGGGAAGAAGTATTTACTTCTACTAGGGTCTGTTCCTGCGCAAACATTTAGTCATGCAAATAGCTGTCTATTCTAGAGGAGCTTTCCAAAATTCAAAGAGATTATAACCTTAAAGGCATAAATGTAATATCTTGCAAGATCCAGTTCTTGCAAGCCCTGTTTGGAAGTTTTAAATAAAAACATGGTAATTGAAGTAAGAGGTGTATTTTGGAATTGGCTTGTTCTTCACAAATGTTACATAAGAAACAACAAAGCCTCACGGGAATGTCATGCACAGCTAACTACTTTTATCACAATCAGATTATAAAATAAGTGTTGAGTACTCTTGATTTGATAGTTTTCTTCCTAATTTGTGGCTTGTTGCAAAGATCTGATACAGCAAGGGAAGATACCACAGGAGGACGAAAAAGAGAAAGCCGGAAAATGTTACTACATGGAGCTCCTTCATCATCTATGTTAATTATCTACCATTTGCACAGCACCAGTGACTCAGGTAGGTCTGTGTTTCGCTGGTGAGACAAGGAGACAAACCCCAAGTCTCACTAAAGTTTGGCAGAACTCCCATCAACCTCAGTGGAATCGGGATTTCACTTCATGACAATGCTGGGGTTCAAAGATGCTTCTCCAGTTACGCTGCTTGTGCAGACAAAAGAACTGCTTTTTATGAGATGCCATTGAAGGCTACTTGCAGTGTGAGCACTTTGGAAAAGCAAATAATTTATGGGGCCCCTTGAAGTCTGCTCTGATCACCTCTTCCCACTAAGCCAGTGGTCTTAGGTACCTCACTACCACGGATAACACACAGGGAAGACAAAGCTGTGTCAGCACTGTGGAAGGTGATGTGGCTAATGGAGGTTGAAAATGGGTACACTGAAAAACACATGCTCATCTGAGAAGGCGGTGTGAGATGCCCCCATTGTAAAAGGTGGAATCATGAGAAGAACTCAAACCCGGACTTGCTGGAAACTTAAATACGACCAGGCTGAGACAAGGACACAGATGACCATTGAGAGGAAATGCAGAGATCTACTCCTCATCCACCAAAAAGGCCTTTCCCTCCTTCCAAGAGCAGGAGAGAATGCCATTGCAACAGATGTAATGGCTAGAATGAGAGAAGAAACAGCAAAACCCTCACTATTTCCTGACATAAGTAATCCGTGTGATTACTTATGATTCTTGAGCAACGCTTTGGCAAAAGGAGATCCTGTCACTAACTCCGAAATAACAGATAATATTTGGGTAAGTAACCTTGATTATCCAAAAAGGCATTTATCACTGCAGTATCCAAACCCTCCATAAGATCACTGCACCACCCTCCAGGGAGGTCCATAACAGCAACATCCATGTTACAGGAAGCTTTGCAGAGCAAGGGGGAATGAGCCATCGAGTTTTGCTGACAAGCACAGTGGGGAGGACAGAGGCTGATCTGAAGCCATTGCTCTGGAAACCTCCCTGCTTTGCTTCCACTGCACAGCTGTCACAGAATCACAGAATCACAGAAAGGCTTGGGTTGAAAGGGACCTTAGAGATCATCTAGTTCCAGCCTCCCTGTCCTGTAATACACTGGCACATGCTGCCTCTGTGTCAAAGGGAGGTGGATCTGGGATGTGGGGTGGAAACATGGTGCATATTTGAAACCTCCCTACTGCAGTGCCATTTGCATGTCTGACATTTCAAATGCTGACCCTGAGCTGGGCTTTACATGGCTGGGAAGCAGCCCTGCAAATGAACCCCTATCTGGCTAAGTCAGCCTGGCAGAAGAAGACCCCTGACACAGAAATGGGGGAAGACTCTCTTGGGAGATTGTTTTTACATCAAAGAACGAATTCTGTAGAAAATAATAAGAATTATGGAGCAGTCTGTGAGTTTCCATTGGCCCTTGGCCATGACATGCAGGAAAAAAAAAAAAAAGAAAAAAAGGAATGAAAATACTTTTATCATTTTGTTCCTTTTGGAGGGCCCAAAAGCTGTGTGTGTTGCAAGTGCCACGTTTCTTTGTTGCACTCCAGCAACCAACACAGATGTAGCAGGGCCAGGAGTTGGATTCTTTCATTTTGTGTATCTTGGATGTAAGGCTTTGGAAAATTTGCCTTTGAGCTGCACAAATGGTCACCTCACTCCCTGCTGGGAGTTGCATTCCCATTGTTTATTCTGCATTTCTAATATTGAGTTCTGTAATATTTAATTTCCCAAAGCTTAGATTTTTCTTCATCTCCCAAAAACTGGATTTTGTTTCCCAGATTTTCTTTTTGTCACGCAAACAGTGCAAAAGGAAATGGTATTTGGGGCAACTGTGAGAGTATAAAAACAGTCTAATATGCACCTGGGAAGAAAATGTCATGCCACTGACTATTTTCTGTTGCTGCTATTATAACAACAAAAATAATGCCTCATATATAATATTCCCTTCCCTAAATTACTTGGATTCAGAGCCCATGTGAGGGTGCAGGTGGTAGTGTGGGATGATGCTCTCAGTTACTCAGGGCTGGTCAAAAGTAAATGACCCACTCTTGTTCCAGCTACATAAACCTTGAGTAACATTGACAAAGTCACTCATATGAAAAGGCATCATCTAATTTAAAGCACTTTAGGGAGGTCTAAATTACAAATGCAGTCAGATCAAGTACTCTCCTGTAGGCCCTGCAGAGAGACAGCATTGCTACTGCTAATTCCCACTCAGCTCACCCCTCTCTAGCCTCTCTCTTCCATTCAACAAGAGAGGATAACCAGCATGTGGAACCAGCTCCCTACTGCAATCAGGAGGTGGACTATTTGTGAAGCACAGATGAGGATTTCCTACTTCATGGGACGCTCTAAAGGGCTCTGATATTACCTTGGCAAGGACCTCATGAGCAGGTTGATGTCCAGCCTTCTGCACACCCGCGGAATTTGACCTTTGGCCCCCAGCTATGATTTCTGGGTTCAATAGTTTTGTCATGTGCCACTGCTACACCACAGTCAACATACACAATTCAGCATTTTACTGATCCTTACACAGGAACTCCACAGGTTGGCGCGTGAGATTAAAGTCCATCACAGTCTTCCAGGAAAAGCTGGATGACAAAAGCGTTTTTTTTTTTTTTTTTAATAAAAGCACCAAATTATTTAGTAGAGCATGTGACAGGAAAGCCACTTCCACCCACGAATGTAAAGTGATGCCCTCTGCCCTGAGGGCCTCACCCACCAGTGACTGCAGCTTACCAAGGGTGCCGTGCTGCTTGCTCACAGGTGTATCTTTTATTAGGGTCCTTCTCCATCAAATTGCGAATGAAGTCTTTAGCTGCAAAAAAAAAAGAGAGAATAATGAAAGCAACAGAGTTGATGCCCACTTCTGCTGATGGGTGATCAGCCAACAGCACTGATCAGGCTACCAAGTGCCACTTGGCCACGGCACAAGAAAATGGCCCTAAGGCCATTTGTCATTTATTAGTATAGATATAACCAAAAGGGACTTAGGACCAAAGCCAAACTATTTAGTATAGCAGATAAAAGCTGAAGGCATCTACTCCTGCAGGTATATTTAGGAGTGGGATGGATAATTCAGAGTCAGCAGAGTACAAGCCTGGCAGCTCCCAGCTCCCCAGTCAGCCATGGGCTTCTGATCATCTGAGTGTGGCCACATCACTGCAGGTGCTGGTAGACCGAGTGGGAAAAGCAGGGAGAAGGTCAGATGCCACAGCAAGAGAAGCTTCACATTGCTCACTCCAAGCAGTCACACACACAGACAGCTGTGAGGACACTGTTGTGTATTTAAAAGGAATTTAGCGAGGCAAATGGACTCCCTGGAGCACGAGGCAGTGTGTTTTTAATCGACGCTATAATGGAAGGAAGGGAGGTTGCAGCATGGCATGCATCCAGCAGTGTCAGGACAGTGTAGCTGAAGGAGCCACAGCAAAGCCAAATATGGCAGGAAAATCTTTGTGCTGATTTAGGTGCTGGACTTTCCCCCAAAAGGCAAAGGGGTCTGCCAGCAACCTTCATATTTTCTCCGAAAACCCTTAAGGGCTTAAAAAACTTCTCATCACATATATTTTAGAGCAATCCTTCACAATGATATCTGGACTGCAGATGTAAGCAGCATGAAATGTTGCTCTATGTGCAGATAAGAGCATATATAATAGTCTCTATAATAAAAACAATTTTTATCTTCCCTGCCTCAATCAGTAGCACTAATGAATCAGAAAACTGCATTTCTAGAGGTATTTTTATATGATGAAATATTCCTAGAATTAATTTCTTCTCTTGCATGAAAAGGAATATGTTTCCCTGGGTTGGAAAGAGCAAAGACACTGAGCTTGTGTGACCTCTTGAAGACCACACAGCACGTCAGGGGCACATGCAGGGTGCAATGCTGAATGTGTCCCTGCTGTCACCTATGGACACTGATGCTGGCAGGCCATGAGCCATGCTGGAGCCAGAAGCCTTTAGCCATATCTGCCTGTAACGTTGGTGTATCTGCCCCTCTGCCGGACTGACCGGAGCAGGGACAGACGGGCACTGTGGGTTAAATATCTTCGGCACTGGGTGGGGAGCTGGGCGAGTATATGGGCAGCTATCCGGATCCAACCACATGGACAGTCCTCCCAGTTTCTGGATCTGCTCATCCACCTCATTTGGAAGCCAATGATTTCCTATTTTTTTTTGCTGCACACGCTGCAGTCTCACTTCGGAGCTGCAGTGCAGTGTCAGTAACTGAGCCAAAACAGTTTGCCACCTTATTATTAATGACTCTTAAACCATCTGCTTCTCATTTGGATTTGACTGAGAAATTAAACTGCTTTTTCTTCTTGGGACAGTCTTCTGACATCTTCATCTTCTGTCTCAGCTATGTTTTGGTGCTTTGTGTGTGGCTGGACAAAGTCATACTTAATTTGCTCTCCTGCAGAAACAAATTCCCAGAACTATTTAAGCTGAGAGAAATGCACATTCCCAATGGTTTTCAGTCAAAAGGAGCTCTGGACATGATGGAGGGGACATTCTCACGCCCAGAGGATGATACAAGCAGTAGACATACATGCATGTATGGATGCTGCAATTAAAGGAGCAGTAACTACTTACCAGACTCAGAGATGTCATCCCAGTATGGGGAGTCAAACTCATACTCGGCCTTAAGGATCTGCTCAAAGAGTTTGGAGTCATTTTCATCATAGAAAGGGGGATATCCACAGAGGCTAATGGTGAACAAGAAAAGAGAGATGTAACCATTGGACCCATCTTTGTCAAGAAGAAAGAGGGAGGGAGAAAAAGGAGAAACTCTTGCTTAAGACTTGCCCCAGTAAGTTTTCAAGCAGTTAAGTGCTACCGCAAAAGAAGTTTGTTCAGGTACAGGTAAAGCCACTTCCGAAGACTGGCACTGTCCTGGACAAAGAGGAATTCTGCTTGGAAACCTGATGCTGTTGATCCCACGCTGACTGATGCAGATATCCTGGCCTCCCTCTGCACACTTTTGGGTGTTTAAGTAGAGGAATAGTTCCCCTTCCATCCTCTCCTATACATGTGGCAAGAGGAGATTTCAGGAGCTACACCTTACACCCACAGAGCCCCAACCTTCAGCACATCCAGCAGACTTGGTGTGCAAAGCAGGACAAGGAACCCTGCAGAGCTATCAGGCACAGGGTAGGATGCATCTGCAGGTTGTGCCCGGCTCTGCGTCCCCAGGCACAGCGAGAAGGATGGCTGGGAGTCAGTCCCCCTCTGCAGCAGAGCCTGCAAGGGCTGGACATGGACCTGCTGCTGACACAGATACACGGAGAGCCTCTCCCTTTCTCACTTCTCAAGCGATTTTGCTGACCGTGTCCAACTGCCTGCCTTGCCTAAGGCTAACAAAAGTCCTGCCCTGTTTTCCAGTGTTTATAATCAGACTTCTCAAAAAACCTAACCCCAGGACAAGCAGGACACTGAACATTATGTGTCTGTCTAGTTTGAGCTACAACACTCGGGGTGCACCCTGCCAGTGCTGCAGACAGCAGGACAGTCCCTGTGCTGAGGCAGGGCTCCTCCAGCCCTGCAGACGTGGGAACAGCACATCCAGCACTGCACTGAGCCAATGCAGTGACAAAACTCGTGTGTCAGAGATCTCTCACACTCAGCTGATGCTGCAGGCAGTAGTCTGTCCCTTTCTAAACAGATATGTCAGCAGAGATGCCCCTTCTTCAAGTTTTAATGCCAGGGTTGAAAGTGCCAGATTTACCTCCAAGGCTGCTCCAAGGTTTTAGCAAACCCATCCTGCTAACAGTTAAACAGATCTTCCTGTCTCTATGGTCTGTATAGAGATGATGAATTTTTTTCTCTTATCTCTAGTCCATGGTCTAAATTATTCTTACATATACTTTGTTGGTACTGAAATAATTTTTTCCCAGCAGTTTTCTTAAACTCTGAGTCAATCAACCTCAATGAGGCATTTAATTGGAGAGAGCCAGCAATTATAAACAAACTGAAGATCCAGCTCAGAAACTACACTGCAGCAACAAGAGAGCAAAAGGGGGGAACTGTAAGAAATGAAATACTTGAGTTATTTATAACCCAAAGCCAGCCAGCTGCCCTGGAGGTTATTTGAACCAACTCAACACTTGAGGGTGAAAGGAGCAATGTTTTGTTAGCTCTGAAGAGCCAGTGTGCTCGATAAATAATTTAAATACTGAGTGAGATGTTGATCTGCGTCACATTCATATTGACCTGGGAGAACTCTGATGAAATTTGAAGCATGATAATGAATCCACTGTGGTTCAGCTGAATCAGAAATCTCTCTCTTTATCTCGCAGAGCAGATGAGCCAGTCCTCATTTGGGTCCCACTGGATGAGTGCCCTTATCAAAAACAAGTAAGATAACCTCATGCCAGACAAGTATGTACCTTCAGAGCAGGACTGTGTACCTACTTCATAGGCACGTGCTTGTGTGGGGGGCTGGGTGAAGCAACTCCTGTGTGAAATTTCATGGTAGAAGTGGTGTATGAGAAGGGCCATTAAAAATGCTGCATTTAAACAAGTGCCAAAAGGCCACTATGAACAGGGACAACGAAGGAAAAACACCTGGTAGCATGAAGAACATTTAAATAACTTGTTTTAGTGTAATAATTATCAGTGCTCACATTCCACAGTCCTGGGGGGGATGCACACAAACTGATTTTCAACTTCCTCCCCTTTTGTCACAGAATCATTAGGTTGGAAAAGACCTCTGAGACCATCAAGCCCCACCTGTGACTGAACACCACCATGTCAACTAGACCAGGGCACTGAGTGCCATATCCATTCTTTCCTTAAATAACTCCACAGACAGTGACTACTCCACCCTCACAACTCTCAAAATTTGTGCCCTTTACTGAGAGGTCTGGAAACGATGGAGTTGACAGCACCAGCACTGCAGCTGTTAGGATGGGTACTGGGGGAGGGATGCCCAGGTTGATGTAAAACAGCTCCTCCAAAGGCACTTGGAGCCATCACTCTGTCCTTCTTTCCTGGGAGGCTCAGAGGACTCTGTATAAGAAGCCTGGCAGTCCCTCACTAATTTCTTGCCCTCCTCAGCACTTCCCTTAAACAAAAACCCCAACTGCTCTGAAAAAGCATTTTAAGGTGAGCAGACAGCGCTGTGCACGCCGAGGCACTGGCAGGCTGCTCTGGAGAGAGAAATAACTCTCTCTAAATGTGCACTGTACTAATTACTTTGGCAAAGGTACAAGAGCACAAGTCAGGACTGCTGTGATTTACACACACTTGTGGCAGCGAAACGTAGGAGTGAACTGCTGAGCAGCACAGAGCTGGAGGGCTATAACCCTGCAAGGGGGAACACAGGGGAATGAACTCTAGCAAGAACCCCAGCTTCTCCAGAGCCTTTCAGTCCAGCTCCTCCACTGCTCCTATGCACAGTTTGAGTATCTACACCTTCTGCGTGCAGAAGGTCCCTGCAGCCCATCACAGCGGTGGGTGCTGGGAGGGGTGAAGCACAAGGAGAGACAGGGTCATGCAGGAGAGCACCAGGACTGCTGGGAGCTGGGCACAGGACAAAGCTGTTTCCTTGCCAGTGAGAGGTTGAGGAGTTTTAGTTGCTATTACAGGTCACGGCCAGGGACATCCTTCCAAACCAGTCCCTCCCATGAGAGCAGGCTGAGTGCACGGCAAGGGCTGATCCTGAACTGTCCAGGAATGGGATGAACCTCCTACACAGGGCAGGCCAAGGATATTCCTCAGGGAGGCAAATCAATGAAGACCTTCACCAGAAAGCAGGTGAGAAGAAGAAAGCTCTGTAGGTCAGAAGAGGTGGCATTTGGGAGGGGAACATTAGGGCATCCTGACACAGTGACAGACTGAGAGCCAAAATACAGGCAGTCTTGCTGTCCTTTCTCTTAAAAACAGAGTTTAGGAAGACAAAGACATTTTAATGTTACTTTAATATTTAACGTTATTGGCTCTGCAGAAAGTGATGGGAAAGCCCCAGTAAATTAGCCTATCATACAATTCATAGCTGGAGGAAATATTCTTGGACTTTCAGCACCTGGGCCACTTTCCAAAGTCTATAATGAGTTTTTGGTTAATTCTTACAGAATCAAAATCCCACCGACTTTGTTTCCATATGCTGGGACGTTCTGTGTGAAAAAAACGACCTCACTATCAGAGGTTCTGCTGCTTTTCTTTAGATATGCAGAAATGCAAAAATAAACCCTCTGTCTTGGATGTGAAAAAAATCCTACACTGTCCTGGGGGAGTTTCAGGAATATACTGGTTGTCATCATCTTCTTGCAGTTTCAACAAATAAAAGATTTTCAGAATTATTTAGCAACCTTATCACATCAGCAGCAGATTTTCCCCTAAACTCTTACTTCCAGTCTTGCCTTAAAAATAATGGGATGCAGATAGGAAAAGCACAAGTGGATGTATGAAAAAAAAATACTGCCAGAAGCTTTCTAGAAGCCACCATGAGAGCACAACAGCAGGAACATCTTCTCCTCACCATGCAGAGAAAGCATATCCTTGCAAGCTCTCTTTACATTTTGGGGGTGATATTAAAGGCTAAATAACTCATTCACACAGTCAGTGCCCAGCCTGCAGCACAAGAGACACCAAGGACCAAGAGAAACAAAAAATTTTATAGTTAGATTAGAGCAAAGAATTCAGTAAGTGCTCAAAGACCTGAGATGTATGGTGTGGGAAGTGATCCAAGTGCTATTTATAGGGATAAACACATGTATTTCTTCTGTATATTTTGGGAATAGACCCTCATAGTGGCTGACAACAGTGCCCTCACAGAGCTGTGGACAAGGACATATTAACCTAGGGAATCAAAGACAAATTAGGAAGCAAGCGATGAGTACCAATCATCTGAGGCTGTCTTCCCAGCGTTTATGTGATTTATCCTGAACAATCCAACATGCCTTTGTACCTTGCCACCACTATTTCTCTTTCCAGTATCAGACAAGTAAGTTATTCCTCAGTTTCTTGCTTAGGCTTGTGTGTGATGCCAAGCAGATGAGATGGCTGACCAGTTCTTCCCAATGTATGACTCCAGGGGGGTGGTGGAAACTTCTTTTGGGATAATACACTTTGTACTACTGTCCCTGGTTAATACTTCCATACAAACATCA
>JAYRBT010000042.1:5538809-5572283 GCA_036023395.1 Myiotriccus ornatus | reverse complement strand
GGGGGGTGGTGGAAACTTCTTTTGGGATAATACACTTTGTACTACTGTCCCTGGTTAATACTTCCATACAAACATCACTGATCTATTTGAAAATCAAAAACAGGTCAGCAGCAAAGTGTGAAATTACGATCCAAGATTTATTTCCAGATACCTATTGTTTATGAACAACAATAACAAACCAATAACTCTCTTGTCCTAACAGTGAACAGAATCAGAAGACAATTCAAGGCAAAATGTGCTCAGCCTAGTGCAGAAGAGACAGGAGGTGTTGCCTATGAATAACCAAGGGCTGAAGCACAGCATTCTGTTGGCCCAGGTTCTTTTCCAGCTTTGAAACATTATTTTCTATTTTTTCCATAAATTAACTTAATCTTCTCTTTATCAGGTATGCATGTAATCAGTATTTTAGTTTCACAAGCTTTTGTAACCCCTTACTCCAGCTGCTGGGAATCCAGTGAAGCCTCCTGCTCTTCTTAAGCTTCATATTTTTAAGCTGGACACATTATCAGAACTATTTTGTGATAAGTGGAAAGCTGAGCTCAACACTGAGGCTGTTTCCAATTCAGAAATACTGCAACTGGAATAACAGGAAATTTCAGGCTCTAAAATTAGTTTGTGTGAATAATGACATCTCATGCAAAACAGGTTTTGATAAAAACTCCGCTGGTGCGGCCTCTGCAATCTGGCTGTCATTAACGAGAGGCATTAGAGACTGGCACTGAAACAAAGGTATTCTTTCCTAAGACATCCTTTGCCTTGCATATCACAGAAACAAATATTTCTCTAGAGCACTGGTGCCACAGAAACAGTTTGTTCTTCCAGTGTCATAAACTGAGGGCTCTCAAGTGAAACTGAGCTTGTGTCTGCAGGCACTCAAACCACTTGCAGTAATAATAGCTCATAGCATCTTTATTTTATGCCTGGCTTTGGTGTTACATTCCCCTGAGCCTCCATCTTCTTAAACAACAAGACTGTCCAGAGTGGGGGTTAGAATCTGTGGGAGAGGTGGGGAGGTGATGCAGGACATTGTGCTTGGATTGCCCTGTGCAAAAATTGCACCTCCAACTGCTTTAGGCATGTGCAAGTAGCTCCAACTGTGCTGACAGTGGAGCTGGAAATGGCATATCTGGATGGGTGCAGTGACATACTGGAATTAATAACTCCTGCTCAGGGCAGGATTAACTACCAGCATTGCACCAGGGTGGCTGTGCTGCTGGTGCTTGAGGCATCTCAGTGTCATTCCACACTGGGAGCTCGCTGGTTCTGCCACCTCTGGTGGTATGGCACTGCTGAGACAGCAAACCCAAGTGTTAAATCCGTGCCCATCAGTGGTGGTATCAGACACTCCAGCAGGGCTGCTTCCTTCCAGCTTAGGGAAGGACTCTTTTCCTCTCTGCTGTATTCCAGACATCCACGCTCTTAAAAGACCACATCTGCAACTTCTGGCTATTCCTGGAAGCAAGGATGACATCCAGACCAAGACTAGGATGTGTGAGATGTGGGCTGTGTTTCTAAGATCACATTGCACTCAACAGAGACGGAGTCAACGGAGACTGGAGAGTGATGCAAATCTTCTGTAAAGCAGATGAATCCATACTGTGAAAGCAGGGCTCTGAGTACAGAGCAGGGTGTGATCCAGTCACCTCAGCATGGGCATCTGGTGCTGGCATGGTCCATGCTCTCCCTCTTGGCTCCACCTGTCACTCCGCAAGGAAGGTCTCCACAGCATGCTGCATCTGCCAAATGCACGTGGCTGTTCTGGATGCCCCAGAGTGGCACTAAATGTGGAAGTTTGGGCAACTGAAGGGCACACTCTGGTGAAAGGACTGCTTGCACTGACCCAGACTGGGTTGAGGAGCCCAGAAAAAGAGTCCTGTTCCATTGGAGAAGCTGAAGTGCACAGCACCCCTGTCCTCAGCTGACAGGGATGTCATGGGAATATGCAGGGCTGGACTGTCCTTAAGTCACAGCTTGAGACCAGGCAGGACACAGTATGTGACTGCAACAGCACTAAGCACCTACATCAGGGGAACCAAAGGGAGCCCTGAAATGCTGCTGTTACAGGAGCTGAAGGATGTAGCTCACGTGCACAAATACTGAAGGAGGTGGTCTGGTCCAGACCCAATCCCACCCAAGCTGTAACAGTCTGGCAAACACATTACCACGATCCTTCTGCAGCAAAGTGTTATTGCCATTCCTTTGGACTGTACACAATACAAATCAAGTCCTTATTACCTGAAGCACAGAAACCCTGAAAAGGCTTCCTTGTCCTGCAAACAGGAATTCAAAGGGGCTCTTTCTTACCGAGTTGATTTAAGCCTTCTGGGTTGGAATTCCCCTACAGCAAATAGGGAATTTAAATTTGAGGAGTGTGCATGCTTTGCTCGACAAGCCAAGCACATGCTGATTTGGAAAACAGAGAAGGAAACAGAGCTGAACCTTGTACAAAGAGCAGCCTTGCTCAGGAAAGGGGAAGGATTAGGGATGAGATTGAAATCTTCCACCTACTGAAGATGTGTTCAAAAACTGGGTGTGGAGGACACATTACTTAGCACTGTCTCACCCCTATTGTTCAGCAAGGCACATAAAAGCAACAAGTGAAATAACAACAGATCTGCCAGCAAAAAAAGACCTTTGGTGGATGAACCATTGATGCATGGGACTGAAAACTTGGGGGAAAGCAGAGCCAGGTTTATCTCCATGCAACCAGATGTAACAGTTCACAGCCCTCCTGTGGGCTGCCAGATGGACACACATTTTCATGGTGGATATTTGACAATAAACTGAACCCAGGCAGCAGCTGAGTCTGGAAGTGAGGCAGGGTACTGCTGTCTTCCACCTGCATCCTCCTTCTTCCCACTTGCTGAAGCTGGTACTCAGCAAAGTACTAAAAAAGCAATAGAAAAGACTCTGTGTCCTGCCATGGCTGAAAAGGACAGAATATGTTAAAAAATCCCAACCCCTAGGACTTCCATGCTCAGGATTGCTTGTGAAAAATGGTAACTTTGGGTCAGCATGCACCATCCTCATCTAAAAGAGCATTAGGGCATGATGTGTGAAGCAGCCTCTGAGGTATTTTGGCAAGTCTGTTGTCTTCCTCACTGCTGCAGCATGTCCCACTGGGCTTTGCAACAAAGTCAGAATCAGCACTGTTGATTTTTGCTTTGTTTAGCAAAAGCTTTTTGCATCTTGCTATTGATGGTTGCTCCAAGATAAATCCATTCCCCTGTAAAGTTTTGTACTCAATAAGTTTTCAAATATTCATGTACATTAGAAAGTCAGTCATAAAACATTTTCAGGCAGGACTTTGTTTTAAATAATTAAACACGTGCAAATAAATAAAGCCTTCCTATACCATTTTAATATACCCCCCCTCCAATTTTGGGTAGCATATAACATGCTCAAGACTAAATGCAAATGTAAGAAATGAACATTGCACAGAGTGGATAACACAGCAATGAGGTATATCCTGGCAAAAACAGTGATACAACCCCATCAAAAAGTTATTCATGTTGACAAGCCATGAAATGTCTGCATAAGGAGAAAGGGAACAAAGTAGGAATGCTTTAATGCTGTGCCTCATCGGAGCTGCCTTTTCCTTCAGTGTTGTATAACTGTGACAGTTGTGTAAAAGGGAAAAGTCAAAAAAAAGAGAAACCACTGGCAATGCTGGCAGGAATAGACATTTGTTTCTGTGGCAGTCAACAGCCAAACAGCAGCTCTGTGCTCTCTTGACTGAAGGAACAGGCTTGTTGTGCTTTGTGTGGTCACCCTGATCTGTCCGTGGCAAAAGCCCAATCTCCTCTGGAAGACCCACATGAATAGCTTGTGGTTCAAGGCTCTCAGGCTGGGGACAAGAAACCCGTGCAGCTGTTACCTGAGGGACATGCACAGACCTACAGCCCCCACCCCTGGGCACAGACTGCCCTTCAAGAGAGACCCCTAAAAACTGGAGCCAGACAACAAGTCCTGCGTTTTCTTCTCAATCCAGATATGAGCAGTGATTTCACATACTCACGCGCACAGATCTGGATTTAGAGGATGGTGCCCAGTAATGTTATGAATGCCTTTTTCTGGATGGCACTGATGACCCCTGGTACCACGGTATCCCTGTGACCACAGTGGCCTGGACACCTCTCCGGTCCTTCCCTGTGTTGTCACTGGTGCCGTGACTGGTGCACCTACTTCCGTGGCTCAAGCACTGAAAGTGCACCCACACCTAAAGTACTGGCTGCCCCTTCCATGAAGACAAGTCTGGATATAAGGAAAAATCTTTTCCCCATGAGGACAGCCAAGCAGTGGAAGAGGTTGCCCACAGTCTCTGGAGGATTTTGAGACACAACTGAATAATGCCCTAGGCTCCCTAGTCTGACCTCAAGGAAAGGACTTCTCAAGGTTCCCTCCAACCTAAATTATCCTAGTAAGTCCTTGTGAAGAAGGGTGGCACACACTGAATGATGACAGGCATTACATCTCCATAAACATGAGTTCTGAGATCTATCCACCACTTTGGAGAATGCACAGAAGTCCTGGTCCTGCAGCTTTCTCAATCAAACCAATCCCCCCTCCTTTGAGCAGTGATTTGCAAATCTCCACCAAGAACTGACAGGGCTCACCCTCTCCTGTGGGACCTGATGGCTGGCTGAGATAAGGAAAACAATCCCTCATTTTCAGTAAGAATTTCAATACTTTTGTATTATGTTTTGATGAGAATAACTCATTCCAGTACACTAAAAGCTCTTTCCCCCTCATGTCCTTCTATGTCCTCCCCAGGGAACAAAAAAACATGAGGGTGATGCCATGAGAGAGGTGGCTTTTCGGGATATACCAGTGGGCATGATGCTGTGCTGCATGGAAACAGACAAATTTGTATCCTGACAAAGCTCATCTGAGCAGGGGACATAATAACTTCACTAATGTCACAATCTGGGCAAACCCATACCACTGCCTACAGTGTAGTTCAGGTGGGTGCACTGATTATGGCATTTGAAGGGTACTGGCTCATTTCCTACCACTTGTGCCCAAATTTCAGCCCTTATGCAGCTGGGAGTTGTCCAGAGTTCATGTTATCCTGGGTCACAAGTGTCAGAGATTAACCATTTGGCCCAGGCTAAGCAGGTAACTCGATGGTGGGAGAGCATTCTGCAGGTCCCAAGGGGGACAATGACTGAAAACCCAACAGGTACTCACAGGATGTATGCAATGACCCCGATGGACCAGCAGTCCACAGCTTTGCTGTAGGGTTTCTGGGCCAGCACTTCAGGAGCTGAAAAACAAAAAGCCAACCAAGCACATGTTATAAGAACAAATATTTGAGTAGGGTCAAGAGGCAGGATGCTGAAGCTCCCCAAGACCTTGTTTTGGCCTCTACATAGAGCCCTTGCATTTGTAAATGTCCTGAGGTTTTTGAAGCTCACATTCTTACAAAGAGGGATGACTCCTGGAGTGGAGAAAATTCCCCATTTTTTGTCTCTAGGCACAGAAAACAAAACTAAGCACAGAAAAATACGTGAGAGGCAGAGAGTCATCACCTCCCTGTTTAGGAGGAAAATGAGGTCAAGCCTTGCACGGGTGCAGAGATGCACATTTCCCCTGACAGCATCACAGCTTCACCACATCATGCTGCCAAACCAGAGAGTTCCAGAGGCAGCTCAGAAAGTGCAGCGTGTCAGGGAGCAGATAAACTACATCTGCAGCAGAGGAAGGAGAGCAGCCACCATTTCTTCCAGCAGCTGCCTTTCAAAGCCTCTGGATGTCAGAGAAAGGAGGAGTAATTTGTCCTTGTGCCTCTGGGAACAGAGACACCTCAGAAGGAGAAAAGGAAAGCAGCAGGAATTGGACACATGCAAAGGAACTGAGGCTTCTGCCTCTACAGCTTTCAGCCACCATACTCTGAATTTTGCTATAAGTGAGAGCCTGGGTATTTACTGAAACTCTTTGTGGGTCTGCTTTCCTATCCTAGACTAATGAGAGTTAAAAAGGTGTATTTCTGGGGGGATCCTGGAGTATTATGTTTTCCCTCTTGGCAGTACAAATGCTTAAACCTAAATTTTAAAACCCTGTGACCCTAATCTGTTTCATATAAAGAAGCTTTTGCTTTTTTTTTTTTTTTCCCAAAGCAAAATGTCCACAATAATGCAAGAAATCACTGCTTGTGGCATTCCTAAAGCAGACTTGCCACACTATGTTTTAAAAAGCACAGTATTTCCTCTGAATAATTTGGAGTTCAAATGCTGGAAAAAAGTCATGAAGGGGCAAGTCCCAACAGAAATATTTCTTGGGGGTTACACCTTCCTCTCATAGGAGTCTTATCAACATCAAAGCAGTTAATTACTTGAAAAACAGCAAAAAAAATTGGGAACCACATATAAGTGTTAAAACTTGAGCCTCACATTTAGTTGCTACCTATGCTCTGGTGTACTGATAGGACTCTTCAAAGACAGCTTCTTAAGCTAAGCAAGCCAACAAAACTAAGGTCAAAACTGCCAGCAAGGAAGAGAACAGGAGCAATAGTGAGAAACAGAAGAGACTTTCTGGTGCTTTGACATGAGAGCTTACAGAAGGGATTGAAGGAAGAAAGTGCATGAGGTAGATAAGAGCATCTAGGTTGCATTTCCACAAGCAGAAAAATGATGGAAAGGGTCAAATTCCAGTGGGGACACATTGTAAAAATGAAGAAAATCCAGGGGAATGTGGATACAAATATAGCTGGCAGTCAGATTATGAAGAGTCTTGAAGATTTGGATATGCCGGATATGCCCCACTCTGCAGCACAGGTTAAATAGTGCCCCAACCTTCAAGTTATCCAGCAAATTGAGATCACTGCATGTATAAGGAATTAGAAGGATGGTTCTGTTCATACATTGCTAACCCTGATACACTGCTGTCATGTGTGAATACTCCAACACTTATCCACCACAGGCCAAAGTTTCTTTCCACTGTACCAAATATGAATGGCTCCGAACTCGGCCCCAGGTGCTTGGTAGAAACCCGCACCCCAATTCCCGAGCAGCCTCAGGAACCTCCTTCCAGGACATGGGCATGCTGCTGTAGTCCAAGATAAAGGTAAAAATACTCTTACTACAATAGGGGACAAAGCTACGGAAATACAGATGACCTGTACAGTTGGTGCCCAAAATGTAACTCCTCTCCCAGCAGCTGGGTCAGGGTCTGTCTGTTGGCTCGGTGCTAGTTAGTCCATCAGGGGGGAATTTGAAGGCAAACTCAGGAAAAAAAAATAAAGCACTGGCCTGCCACTGCCTCACAGATAACCTGGCAAGCTGGGACAGTCTGGAAACATTCATTTCCCGTGTATGAAACAGTCGTTCCCCCAAGTTGCTCAAGACAACTTTCCCAGAAAATCCTTGTGTCCCTTAATCTGGCTCTTTCCTTTGTGATTCATCAAAATTTGCCTCCAAGTTTCCCTCTAAAAAGAACATGTTTTTCAAAATGTGCATCAAATAGGGTTTGGGAGACTCGGTTTCCTGTTTTGTTCCATCCCTTGTGACTGAATTTTGCAACAAAATATGAGGAAGAAGGGAGTTAATTTTCCCCTGTCCTTATATTAGATTAGATGTCTTCCAACTCTCCAGTCCTTCCAAATTCCCAATACTTTATTCACATAACTCTTCTACCTTCGACTGTCTGCTCCTGTTTACATAGTTTTCAGGACTGGTAAACACTATACATCTCATAACTCCCCAAAAAAATATTATGCAAATGGCTTCTAAGCACCAGGGATCCTAGTGAGCTCCTGACATTATACAGATATGCCACATTAACACAACAGAAAACAAACAGGAGATGAGGGGATGTGAACTATATAAAGATTCTCCCTCTTAAAACATCAAAGCTTTGTTGAGGCATTTCTGTTTTAAAGGAGTGAAGAGCACTGATAACAGTTGCTGCTTTGGATGGTGGCTGTGAAGCAGGTAAGAACATCATTTGCTCAAAGCAAATGTGAGGCTATTACCTCCCCTTTGGTAAACTCTAATGAAGAAAGGTTTAAATATTTATTTTAAGGCCAAATGGCTGGTTTTGATTTTTGTTCCAGTGAGCAGACACGCAACAAGAACAGGAGAACACAGCTCAGCATCATCTGTCTGTGATACTTGGGAAACACGGGAATATTTAATGAGCTGAAAAACAAGTCAGAGAAGCTCTTAGGAATGATGGTAGATCAGTGTCAAGAGGCAAAAGCAGGAGACACAATGAAAAAAATCCAAGATCTGATAGCATTAAAGGATCAACACAGACGGCTGAGGAGACAAAACAGCAGTAAGGATAAGGGGAAAGTCAAATCTCCCATTTCTGTCGCTGGGGAGACACCAGCTGAGCACAGGCTTCCAGGGAATCACTGAGGGCTCAAATGCTAAACAACAGTCATCCAGAAACAGGGAAATCAATGAAGCAAACCTGGACCCTTCCTCCACATCCAAGAACTGTATTTCAGGCCAAATCACCATTATTACCAGCAACATGTGCCAGGTACCAGGCAGGATGATGGTCCCAGGGCCTCATGAAGATGTGCTCCCCAGGCCAGATGATCTGCTGTTTTGCTATTAGGTTGTTTTTTGTGTTTTTTTGTTTAGCTATGTCTTGCTTTTAATAAGAGAAAAAATTAAAAGGCTTGTTTCAAATGGAGGTTTTAAGAAAAGGTACAGACCACGAACATTTTGAATCCTTTCAGAACACTCTGCCATTACCCTCAGTGAGCACAGCTACGCTAATAAGCTCCCTAAAAATGCAGCTGCCTGGATGCCAAAACCAGCAACCCATGTTCTTGCAAAGAGCTCAGGTGATGGGGATTGCTCTGATACTTTAAGCCTGTTGATCACACTGTACAAGTCATGAGGGTGCCTGTTCTCCAAAACAGCCTCTACCTAAAAGTGGTTCTCCTTCACTCCCATGATGGTGCTACTCCCAGCAGATTTGGCTGTCCCACAAGAACTCAGTCTAATGCTATTTTCTGTGGTTTACATGGCTTCCCACACATTGTATGCCAGAAGGAAGAAGACCTTTGAACAAAGGTTTATGCCCTTGAAGTTCCCTGTAGGAGTGACAAATCACTCGTAAATATGGGAGGAATTGAAAGATCTAAATAGGGTTAAAATAATCAGAGATCTGCTCACATTGGGCAGGGACATAGCTCATCTGACCCAGCAAACTGGCCTGGTGCAAGCCAGGACTAATAGTTCAGCTGGTAACTATTTTAGTGCCAGTTTCCATCAGGTAGGCACATCCTACAGGCAAAAAAGGGGAAACATGAATGGGCTCCCCAGGTACAGGATGGCCATGAAATCCAAGAGGGAAGGTGAGATATAGCCAGAGTTTATAAGGGACACCAAAGGGAGACGGTACCAGCCCCATGACTTAGGACTTCTGAAGTACCAGCTCAAGAAGATGGACAGAGAGGAACAACCCAGCACCACTGAGAAGATGGCTGGATGCACAAAGGGCCAACCCAGCCCCTCTTCTGAAGTCAAAGAGTGCAAGAGCAGTATTGCTGACTTCTTGTGCTCCTGTTCTCCCTATTTCATGTTGCTGAGTCAGATTTAGATATTTTTCATGGGACATAACTCAGCTAAAACCACACACAAGCAAACACAGTGTCAGGATATGGCACTGTAGCTGAGAGATCACACTGTCATGTGCTTATGCCTGAGCAAACCCTGGTCAGAGTGGTTCCCATGCCTTATTTTTACTTTATTACTCATGTTACTGCCTAAACAGCTCCTGAGGTAACTTTTTGGTAATAAGGATATCCCAAAGTGTTTTCAAACCTTTGACATAAAGGATACCAAAGAGGTCAAAATTCAACATGGAAATCCATTGCTTACTTAAACGCCGTGGTCTTGAGCAGGGCTAAGAGAAACGTGTGGCTTTGGTAGGATCTGAAACTGCTACTGGATTTCTGGCAGAGCTGAAGGTTGTGAAATGACCTTTCATAAAAGCACTACAGAAAATGAAAACAGTGAGTGAGGTGGGGTGTACAGGGACCAACCACATATCCAGGGTCCAGCCCAATTTGTACGATGGGGAAGTACAAGAAAATATTACATGAAGCTGGATTGGGACTCAGTGCAAGAATTTTAAATCTCAGTAGGATTAAGATATTAGCCAGCCACAGACACAGCTCATAATTCAGACTTTCTGCAAAAGGAGATCAGATTGCCTCAGACAGGCTTTCTAACTTTTTTTTCAGAATTTTCAATGCTCCTAAGTGTTTAAGTCCCATTTGCAGAAGTAACCAAAGCTTTTGAGAGACCAGGTCTCATGGAAAGTCACTCAGTGAGACCTAATTCCCAAACAGCCAAAATGTCTTCAGAGGAATTTGCTGAGTGACTGGAGTCACCTCCTGGTGTGTGCCCAACTTGACCCACTGCAGGGATGTCTCATTTTCAGGCAGGTTTGAAAAGGTCCTCCCTTAAAATTGAGTTATTATAAATGGTTTCAAGATGACCAGCCCAAATCTATCATGTTTAAAATGATAAATCACTAATGGCTTATTGAGATCTTGCCCGTAACCACACACATCACTCAGGGTTTTGAAAACATCACTTATTCTCCAGTTTAGATGATGGGGTGGGATCCAGGTAGGCCAGTCCACACGCCTAATTTGCAATGAAATGAGCCACACAAGCCACTTCATCTTACCCAATTTACGTGCTATCTAAAAGCTGGGTGCCAAGTCCCAGCTCATCGCCTAGGCTCTTTCCATAAAAAATGGGGACAAGGGTGGTAAGCAGGTAAGAAAATGGAAGACCTTCTCAGAAGAGGTTGTATTCTCAGATCCCCTTTGCAGTAAGCAAACATTTAGATTGGCCTCTTAATAAAAATGGTTTAACTAATTAGGTTAAATTATACTAACCATCAGCTTTTAACCACAGGATTAAAATCTCTGACAAAACTTCTGAAAATCTAAGATCTCGGAAGTGTTGGCAGTAATTTAATCTGCAAGGCAGAGCTTTAAAAGCTAAAGTGCTAGTGCACTACTAGTCATGCACATTTGAGATATACTCTAATTTGATAAGTAATACTTTGATTTTCAGTAAGAAAACTGATATTTGTTAAAGAATTTAATTATAATTACAGATTTCCCTGTTCAATGAACTTCCAAACCCCGTAAACAGGGATTCAGTGTCTCGGATACTACTGTTCTTTGTAGATGAAACTAAGAAAAGTTGAGATAAAAACTGAAACACAAAGAGTTGAAAGTATATCCTAATCAAGGAAATAAGACAGAAAGGACAGGAGTTTGCATACTTGCAAATACTTGGATAGCAGACATGAGTTAAGATCAGGTTTGCTTCCGAGTCAGAAGCTTGTCCAACACTTTGCATGTGGGATCTGACTGGACCCATTTCTGGAGATGAAGTATAAACAGGAGTATAAATAGGACTGGATGCTAATGACTACTTGACAGAGCTCAGGGTGCCTTTGACTTGTGATATGAAAGTAATTTAAAAGCAAAGTGGTTAAACTGAGAAAAATCATCAATTGCTAATAAAAATCTTTAAAAATGGCGTATTCTACATATCTTTAAAGGAAATGCAATCCGAGTGATGGATCCCTAACTGTTATTTAACCCTAGGTGAAGTATCTGGGGAAAAAAAGTACAAAACACAAAAAGAGGTGGCAGACAGGACACTTCATGGGCCAGGACAGTGGCATTTGTCTGCCCCAACCCAGCTGAAGACACGTATTCGTGTTGTGCCATTAGGAGGAATGACTCTTACAGTGATTTGAGGGCACTAGCCTGGTGCTGCAGATTGGAAGGCAGGAAAGTGTCTGGAAGTGGACGAATTGCTGACCACATATGTAGGAGCCCTGTCTTCAGGTGTGACACTCATGGAGGCCCATTCGTGGGCATCACCCCAGTGACTGGCAACAAAAATGTTCTGTGCTTGGAAAATGTTGTCTGATCAACCTATCACACTGAAAAAAAAGTACAGCACTAAAGAGGAGCTGCTTCCTGTGCAGAAAAAAAAAAAAAAAAAAAGAAAAAGAAAAATAGAACAAATATTTGGAGATGTTTGCTTTGTGAGAGAGGGGGGAAAGTCCTGTCAGCACTTCAGAATTAAGCGGCTGGGACCTCTTGAACTGTGATGAGTAAATCCTGTGCTCAGTAAGGTAACAACAGGCCTGGAGGCACTTGTGCAGCTATCAGCGCCCAGACCATGAGTAACGAGAGCTCTCAAACATCTCTCAAAGCACTACAGTTTGTGTCACAGGCTCTGAGAGCTTCCTCTACAAAATCTTAAGTTTTCTTATGTAAACGTCTACTCTGAGAGGCCGTGTGAGATCATTCTCCCAAGCACAGTCAAACTCCCTCACTTCCATCAGCACTTCAGCAAATTACATCTGAGCTTCTCTGTGTCTGAAGACTTATTCCAGTCAGTGCCCACTCCAGAACAAAATAAAACAAGTTTGTTAAGGAGAGAAGAGCTGACAGCAAAAACTATGAAAATTGCTATCTCAGCTCAATTCCTGCTACTGCTTTGAAGAAGATTTCCAGTCTGGTGTGATTACACAAGACAGCTACCCAGGCTGCACCGAGAGCATCCTGACTCATATGTCTTAACATAAAACAACGATGGGCTGATGGTTTCAAGGTGGGAAAGCACAGAAATCTGTTCCTTCTCCTGATGTTATCGGGACAGACGGCGTCTGTGCAGCGTGAAGATAATACCCGGAAAAAGGTACCTGGGACAAATCTCTATCACTGTGTCATAACGGCGTAATCTCATACCATGGTATTATCAGAACTATGGAACCAGGTGAGGTGGCAGCTGCTAAGCAAAAAGAGTCTCTGACTGCTGGAAAACATCCAGTCATTCCCACTGGAAAGATCTCAGGTGAATCTATCCCTGCGGTAGCCGTTTTCACTTTCACAGATTTCATGGATAGCCCAGAGATTAATTTTGCAGCCTCAGCTTATGATCTGTGTATGGTGGGAGGCACAGGCTTGCTGGATGTCTCGTGCACAAAGTGAGCCTTTTAAATACTATTTGCTCAAGCAGACCCCATCATCACCTGCTGTGTAATTCTCACATTCAGCTACTTTAGCTGTTTTTAAAGAATGCTGGCCAACACCCTGCTAATCAGTAGCCTTGTTCAATCACTAACAAATGGATAGAACAGCAAAGAATAAATGATAGGAAACAATTTTATACTGTCCAGGAAGGCTTGAGGATCTAAAGAGTTTTTGCATACTGACATCTGAGTCAGTAACTTAACGTGGTGGTAAGAGAGGATTACTAAACATATCTGAATAAATGCAGATCTTTCATTTTACTGTCTTCTATCAGAAGAATCTGGAAAATGCTATCCTTTACGATTAAAGGAATACATTATATTAGGAAAAGCTTCTTGATTTTATAGGTGCTTGCAGAATCAATAAATTTGAGGCTGTTCTCTATGTGCTCCTGATTTAGCTACAAGCAGTGTCTTTGAGAAGACTCACTTTGCAAAAGACTAAACACATGAAAGCGAATCCCACCAACCCAGAGCTGAACTGCGGGATCACAACCCAAAGGGGATGAACACACAAGACAAAGCACCATCAAGTTCTGAAATATAGCAAAAATCTGTAAAATCTCATGTGCATCACGTAGCAGCACTAGAAAACAAGTATTATTTCCTTTTCGCTAAAATATAACCGAACCTCTTACCGACATAGCCAGGAGTTCCACAGGCTGTGGACATCACATCTCCTTTACCCTCCATCTTTGACAATCCAAAGTCACTGATCATGATTTTTGACTCTTCATCCTGGCTGTAGTAAAGCAGGTTCTCGGGCTAGAAAGGAGAATAAGCACAATGAATTTTGAATATGTAAGTTCAGAAACAACCTCTGTTGACTCATGCATTGCATTTAATGCAGTCCTTAGTTATGTCATAGACAAAAATACCTGGAGTTGTTCTTACAACCTGTATGGAGATCCTCTCCTTTGTGAATGGCAATGAATGGAAGAAACTGATACCCTGGGCTTTGAGACATTTTTCTGGGATAACAAATTTCTCCTTTGGCAGCTCAGATAAGAACTAAGGCTCATCCCTTACCTGTGAGATGTGTCTGACATATTATTGCATCGGAGTGATAAAAACAGAAGGATTCATTTGAAATCAAGTAAATATGGTAAATGCGGGTAGTGCAGTGAAATTCTTTATACAGCATTTGAAAAAAGATAAAAGGAAACCAGTAGGTATTAGAGAATTTTTGTATCTTTTCCACTGGAAACAAACAGTTTTGAGAGAGGAAATGCCTTTACAGTTAACACACTTTCAGCAAGGATGTTTCTGCTAGAGCTGATTAGGAAAAAATGCTATAGCACTAAGCACAGCAACTTGTTTATGCTGAGGGAAAGCACAAATCACTCCACAAAGCCCTGTGACTTTTTATACCAGCGTCAGGTGGGTTGGAGAGCCCAACCAACCTCCATCTGCTCCTGCACAGTCCTGCATCCATGTGTTCTGACTGTGCCACTGCTGTACAGCAGAGTTCTTTCTAGGTGCTGTGAGAGTCCACTTTCCCCCCTACTTAATATCTGGGCTCACAAAAAGGTCCAGCACCTGCTGGCACTCAGCCTGGTGGCAACAGGCCCTCGACCTTGGGGGTCTTCACCTACACAAGTGATGGGTACCCAGTGTCTCAAAATAACCTTGGTGTAGTCTTC
The DNA here is from genome assembly GCA_036023395.1 of Myiotriccus ornatus. Lineage (NCBI taxonomy): Eukaryota > Metazoa > Chordata > Aves > Passeriformes > Tyrannidae > Myiotriccus > Myiotriccus ornatus. Next base: position 5,557,605 of record JAYRBT010000042.1, on the reverse strand, counting down.
TGACCAGAAACTGGTACAAATTCCAACCCTCAGCCTGCAGTGTGCTCCAGGAAATGGTGAGAAGCAGCTGTAGACACACAACATCCTCAGACTCCTTGGGAAACATCCAAGCTTGGATTTGCAAGGAGGAGCAACTGCAGTACAGCAGCACCAGCATCTGTCCTCCCTTCTTCATCTGCTCTGGGGAAAGAGGGGATGGAGAAGTGCCAGAGGGTGATATCCCCTCCACCCTACTCTGAGGTTCCACTTCAAGGGGAAGTTAAAGCATTTTGTGGCTCCCCAGCCCCAGCTTAAAGTGTTGGCTTTTTCCATGGGACACAACGGCCACGAGAGGATCTACAAGGTACATCCACAGCTGTGAGGCAGCTGGGCTGAGATATAAAGGGAAACAATTTGGTTGTCAAAATAAATACGAAGTTTTACCGTTTATGTTCCTTTCTCATGACAACTCGCAAGTCCAGTGTTTTAACTGGCCATTACAATGCTGACACTGTTTTAGGGATCACAGTTTTATACCATGTTCTGCCCTTGGTTGGAGTCACTCCTGACTCTTACTTGTGCACCTCTGATCTGCTGAGGGGTTGGTAGAGCTGGTATTAAGGGAAGACATTTATTTTCTAATAATTTTTGCTAACTCACCTCAGGTTCCCACTTATTCATATTCAGTAAGGCCAAGAAACCCAGCCACTTGAAACTTAAACTTGTTTAAAAGAATTCTGCATCTTCAAGATGGTTAATTCAAAAAGCATTAACAAGGTGGATCTGTACCAAGTGAACCTGCTTGAACCTTCCAGTCCTTTTGTGTATCCCAGACTTCCCAGGATGTCATCTGCTTCTGCTGTTGCATTACTTGGATTAGAGACTTGGGGCCCAGACCTGCTTTTCCCAAATACAGCAAGTACTATTTTGGTATCTGAATAACACATAATTACAATAAATAATTGTTATGGATGTTTCATGGGTTGTATTTTTGTAGAGTGGATTCTTTCCTCAAGTTTCATTTTGGGGATCATAATTTGAAACCTACGCTTATCTTGGTATTTTGAGATCATAAAAAGCCTTATTGTATCCCTGTTTTTCTCATCACGGTATGTTTGTGCTAACAGAAATTCACAGCAGGTGCTCCTCATATACTGTATTTTCTGAGTCATTTCAACAACTGATACAGCACTGACAAAGACTTGCATACAAAAGAAAGAGTAAAAGAGCTTGTCTTTCCCCCCAAATACCACTGGAGAAGGTTGGTTTGATCTAAATTGAGCATGGCCTTACGTAAGTTCTGAAAGTAATTTGTACATGAATCCACTTCCCAATCAGCAGATCTCACATTTTACTACAGGAACTTTAAAATAAGTTGATTTTTTAAAAGTGAGAGCTACAACCTGCTTTAGATTATAAAGACAGGAATTATAAAGACAGGAATATTAAGAGCTTGTACAATGGAGTATCTAAATTAGGAGGACTTGGACATCCCTCTGAAAATTTTGGTGGCAGAAAGAAAACCTGAAGTTATGTCCTAAAAACTGAACTTGGGAGCAAGCTACTCATGTTAAAATACTAAACAATATTTCCATACTGGAATGCTGTGGATATCTAATAAATATAAGACTATTTCTTGTACATAACAGCAGGAAATGAACAGGAACTGAGGGCAATATGTGAAGACTGTAGGAGATGGAAGCCTAACCAGTGCCTCCTTACAGAAAACCCATTATTTGGGACAACACTGGAGAGGAAACATTATTTGAGGATATCAGTGTGTATCTTCTTCCAGTGGATTCCAAGTTTTGTCTTAAAAATGTGCCAAACCAACACTTAAAAAAAAATATTTCTACTTCCTATTATTCTGCTCTACCTGTTGAAGTGAACGTCATAGGATGCTCGCTTCTGGCAGAGGTGTACAGGACTGAGGTGTTTCCCTTGCAGAAATAAGGTGCAGAAAAGCTTGCAATCCTCCAGGAATGGCCCCCACACAGCTAAAAGATTCCCATCTGGAGTCAAAGGTTGGCAGAAGGAAGTGGCTGCACTGAGGCTGCCACAAAGGAAGGCTATGTCTGCCTGTCCTGGGCACTGCTGCACCTTGGAGAACACCAGTGCTGGTGGTTACACCAGTAATGGGCTGCATTTCTGCCCCACTGCTTTGCATTTGGGGACTGTCATCTATTATTTTACACCACGCAGCATTTCACATCAGCGCTAATTTTGGAGAAGATAAAAAGCAAATAAACAGTATCTCTCGCAACCACAGTTTTTCATCCATCTGAATGTGTAACAACAAGGTCACGTTCCCAGCACTACAACCTTTGCTAAGAGGAGTAGTCAAAAATTGCAAAAGTGCAGTTTAATATTAGGTTATATTCAAAAAACCAATTTTAAAATACATGTAATAAAACCTTGTATTTAAGAAGTAAAAAAAGAAAAAAAATCTCTTCTTTGTGGCTCTTGGCTCTAAAAATTTTCATTAAGCCTTTATACAATATGACCCATTTAGTCAAATTCCACTCTCTTTAGAGGAGGAAAATTCAAGCTCTGCATCAACATCCCAGGAAACTCCTGTTTGGAGCATCCCTCTAAAATACCACCAGAGGTGTTAGTCTAATCACCGAATTTTTAATTCCTGGCAGTAGATTTTGGTAGAATTAACCAGCTCAGGAACTGAACCCACAGTTTTCTTTTTACGTTTGTGTCTTTTCCTAATATCTTATGCTTTTTTATTACTAAAAATACTAAGGATGGGACAGTTTAGCTGTGTGCTAGGAAATACAAGCCTTTCTGTTTGTCTTAATGACAGTATAAGATACTGGTAGGAAACAATAAAGAAACAGTGTTTAGGGTTTTTTTTACCAGAGAAGCTGAGAGGTTTTGATGTGACAATACAGTACAGCTGAAAGGAAAATGTCTAAAATCCAATGTCTAAATATCACATTGTCACACAATGGTCCTTAGAAGAATTCTTGCTGTTAAGAGTGTCTCCAAAATACCATGATAGGAAATCACTCATACTTTCCCACATCATTTATTGTTACTAATTATTATTAAGTCAAAGTAAACATAGCACAGCAAACCTGCAAGACGCTTTACAGCAGTAAACACATCCCAGCTGAGATGAGTTTTCTGCCTTAATGTAACAATTCGGGTCTTAACGAACGGCTTTTCCCCCACATCACGTGGGAAATTCCCTCTGTAACGAGCGATTGCAAAGTCCTCATTAAAAACAATTTCGTGGGGTGGCTCCGGAGCATCAGTCCTATGGCAAAACCTCGCTGAAACAGCCAGTCCCAGGGTACACGTGTCAGACTCGCCTAACTATGAATCCTTTGTTGACGCTGCCCAGGGACTGAGAGGTGCTGTGGCCGTACCTTGAGGTCCCTGTGCACGATGCCCATGCGGTGCAGGTAGTACACGGCATCCAGGACCTGCCGGATCAGGGTGCTGGCGTCCTTCTCCGTGTAGAACCCTTTCTCGACGATGCGGTCAAACAGCTCTCCCCCGGACACTCTGGAAAACACGACGGGAAGCACAAGAGTGAGGATGTGCTTTGTAATGCCCTTTCTTCCTCACTAAAGGATGGTCAAGGCCACGCAGCGGCCACAGGCGGGCAGAGCACACGTCTGTCTGCAGCACTGGGGGCTCCCCCGCTGTGTCCCAAGGAGGGCCACGAGGATGGTGAAGGGTCTGGAGGGGAAGCTGTGTGAGAAGCAGCTGAGGTCACTTGGTTTGTTAAGCCTGGAGAAGAAGAGAGGGGAAACCTCATCACAGTCTTCAACATCCTCATGATGGGAAGCAAAGGGGCAAATACTGATCTCTTGGCTCTCATGACAGTGACAGGACTCGAGGAAACGGCATGAAGCTTACTCAGGAGAGGTTTAAATTAGAGATCCATAAAAAGGCTTTCACCCAGAAGGTGGTTAAGCACCGGAACAAACTCCCCAGAGAACTGGTCACAGCACCAAGCCTGTCTGAGTTCAAGAAGCATTTGGACAATGCTCTCAGGCACATGATGTGACCCTTGGGGTGTCCTGCAGGGGGTCAGGAGTCGAACTCAATGACCCTTATGGGTCCCTTTCAACTCAACTGTATTTTATGATTCTATGATTTGGGTTTGATTTTCTTATCGTCCAAGGACTGATCAGGCTATGATGGAAAATAAAGTCCATCACACATCAGGGAGGGGTCAATCTATCACAATCAGGTAGCGGTTCCCTCACTAGCACTTGCAGAGGGAATCACAACCCTACCCCAGCAAGAGCCAGGGGAGCAGACACTGGTTTCCAGGCTGTCCCACCCTAGTGAACTTTGCATAGGTGAATTTGGTCTGCTGCTGACCCACTCAGGCCCACTGAGGCTCTAAGGCTCCCTCCTCGTATGATCCCTTGGGGTTCACTTCTCACTCCACTGACCAAGGCTTGGGCTTTGCCCCGGAGAAATGGTCCCATTCTCCTTTCTACTGCTAAGCGAAACACATCCAGGAGTTGCTGCCAGTACTTATAGAACATTAGTTTATCAAAGTAGCCTGCATCTCTGACAATTCCAAATGCTCTCAGAGGTCCCCTCACTTACTCATACACGTATTTTCATCTATCAGTAGCCAAATTTCATCTATTAGCTCTTTAGGCAGAGCACGGACTCTGCCTGGCACTGGTAGAAGACAATTATTGATGAGTAGTGCAGATTATCAGTGCAATTAATCAACAGATGACACAAATGAGGAAAGAATTCCACAACTCAAAGAGGAAAGAAAATAAAACCTTGACATCTCACTATTTAATGTCTGCTGTATTACATTTTTTCTCTGCCTTGCTAGAAATAACAGGTTCTGAACCCAATCTTAAATAAAGAATGGACACATTAAAACTCCCTGGAGGAGTATCTGGGGAAACAAAAGAGGAAAGAAATGTCTGAGCAATTGAAATAATAAAACTGTCAGCAAAAAACTGTCCTACTAGGGTAAATAAAAGATTTCCATTTTAACAAGCAAAACCTATTAAAAAATAAAATGTATGCGATATGTTTATTCAGCAAGCTGCACCACTTAGCATATCATAAATAGCACAGTAAAACTTTCCTTAAAAACAAACCTAATAAAGGGAAAATAACAAATGATTACAGTCATTAAATACATATGGACTGGGAGCTTGCCATTACACGAACACTAGGTAATTCAGCCACTCCAGGCAATAATCTGCTTGAATAATGCCATGAAGTCACTTCCTAGGGAAGTTTGGAACCTGAATGAGAGAGAATGCTACCACTAAAAATGAACACATTCAACTTAGAAAATTAAAAGGAACCTTGGAAGAAAAAAAGAGAAAAGAAACCAGATAATCCTCTATTAAGTGCTAGGCAAACAAACCAAACAACTCGTTAAATTATTGGCACTGAATTGAAACTGCAGGAAAGGTGAAGCTCACCCAGCATGTGAAGTCCACCAGCAGCCTGAATTAAATGCCTTTCTTTCCTAGTTTCTCACAACAAGAACTGCATTTCTCACCTAAACATACATGTACATACATACATATATATATACACACACACACACACATATATAAATATACACAGAGTGTTGCTCCAAAGCCCTGCCTGACCCATCGTGTGCTTTGCCAAGGGAGAACAGACACACCTCACCCTGGCCATTCACTGAAGGCAGATACAATTTTATTGAATCTGGCTCCTATTAGCTGACTGTCTTTTTATATTTCTCCTGCAGTCCTTTTTTTTTTTTTTTTTCCCTGTGGATTGATTGCACTGAAAATTGAGCCCACACAGTAATTAGTATGACTGAATACAGCACATTTCCCCCATGAAAATGCAGTGCATGCTGTTTTGCAGTTTCATACAGTTACTTTTCTTATATTCAAGCCATGGACTGCTTTAGTAGATACTGATTTACATCACTTGCTTTCCTGAACAAGGAAACTCTCCTTCGATCTTTACAGAGAGTATACTTCCAAAAATCTTTTTCATTAAATCGAGGAAATTTCCCTCCGTGCCAGCTGACTCCCCATCCCCCTTAAGCCTCATTCTTTAATTGAAAGCTTTTCTTAGTCAGATTTAGTCCAGTGGATCTACTGTACCCAGGCTCAATCTGTTTATAATTTTATTTCAACACACGGAAAATATCTGCAACCTCTTAAATGATGCACTGCAAAGCAGAGCTGAATCCAAGCACTCAAGAGGAACAGCCAGTATATTTGCAGCCACTTGCTTATTCAGAGTGTCGACAGCACCCCAGGTGTATGCAGAGAGTCAAGGGACTTGTGCTCCTATTTATTTGTGTGGTGACTCAGTGTTATGGTACTTGGGATTTGCATTACATGTTTGCACTCGTCTATAGTGTCTCCCTGCTGTGGGCAAGACTCCTGGCTGAGGTTCACCTCCCCAGGATGCTCTTCAACTCAGCACCCAAGGCCATGGCTACTTTCCATATGGAGCTTATGTCCATATGGCTTTTCTCCTCCAAAACAGGGTTAACTCAACCATAATGTCATTGGGAATGCTGCTACAGTGCCCAAGGACTGACATAAGTCAGTGCTGTTACAGAAGCAGACCAGCAAAGGCAGCTGTGGGAGAGCATCTGAGCTCTAAACTCATGGTGGAGAAATGGCCTGTTTGCTGGTCTTGATCCCAACTTCCTCCACCCTACCGAGATGGGACTTGGCATCTGCACTGAACAGAGCTGGGCACTCACAAAGCACTGCTGCCATTCGTTTGTTCCAGCCTTTAGTATTCTGGGATCACCTATTTTCTTTTCAGTGGCAGCACCAGCTTTGTCCTCTCTATGGCAACCCTGAGGCACAGCTGAAACTGCAGACAGTAAGAGCAGAATTGGGTCTTTGTCTTAAAGAAATTTAAGACAAAATTTTCTGTCCAGAAAGAGAAGTTAGGAGGGATTTCTCATTAGTGGAAGAGGACTGCTCCTGTCTTGCAGCTGGCTCTGGCTCATGGAGCTGGACTCACAAACAACAGCAAAAGTAAGCTTTTTCCCCTGCTGATTTCAATCTTGGATCCCCACAAAGAAAAAGTCAAAGGAGGACTAGTCAAGTTCAGTTATCTGAAAAGCGTTTAACCCTGGAGCAGCTCAAGTGTCATGCTGTGATCCAGAGTAGCATTAGCTCTGCCCAGGGACTCAGTGCTGGCCAAAACTCAGCAAAGTGGCCACAGCTGCATCTTCTGTACAGATGCCTGCTGGGACTGCCTGTGTGGAGCCTCTGTGGTTCCATCCCTTTGTCCTTGCTCGGTGGGTCTCCCCTGCTCATCAAGCATCGTGGAGAGAGCCCAGCACTTGGAGAAGGAGCTCAGCTAGGAGTTCACATCGCACGTGGACACCCCAGCATATGCCCCTGCCTGGCTCCAGCAATACAGGACACAATTTCAAAACAGTGACCAGAAGATTCATTTAGTTTAGAATGAAAAAAAATTCCAAAGCCAGCTATAAGTATAAGTAGTTTTCACTTCTACTACACCTTTTACCTGAGGCTACATGCCTTTACTACATATCATTGACTATCCACACGAGGAAAGCAAAAATAAACATTATTTCCATTTTTTCACAGAAGAAAATAAGAGACAGAAACTTTCAGACTTGATCCTTTCAAACAGCCAGGACATACAATAACGTCCTCTTCCATGAGCCCCTACCCCACTAATAATAACAGAATAGTTTATGTTGGAAAAGACCCTTAAGATCTTCAAGTCCAGTTGTTTACCAAGCACTGCCAAGGTCACCACTAAACCATGTCCCCAGGTGCCACATCTACATATCTTTTCAATACCTCCAGGAATGGTGACTCTGCCACTGCCCTGGGCAGCCTGTTCCAGGGCTTAACAACTCTTCTGGTGAAGAAATTTTTCCTAATATCCAATTTAAACCTCCCCTGGCACAACTTGAGGCCACTTCCTCTTGTCCTATTGCTTGTTACTTGGAGCAAAAGACCAACCCTTACCTCACTATAACCTCCTGTCAGGGAGTTGCAGAGAGCAATAAAGTTCTCCCTGAGCCTCCTTTTCTCCAGGCTGAACACTCCCAGCTCCCTCAGCTGCTCCTCATCAGATCTGTGCTCCAGACCGTTCCCCGGATCTGTTGCCCTTCTCTGGACACACCCCAGCATCTCAATGTGTGTCTTGTACTGAGGGGCCCAAAACTGACCCCAGGATTCGAGGTGTGTCCCCCAGTGCTGAGCACAGAGGGACAATCATTGTCCTGGTCCTGCTGGACACGCCACTGCTGATACAAGCAAAATGCACTGCCACCAGCACCCAGTCTGAAGAGGGGCAGCAGAACACAACCTGACCGTATGATAAAAGAGACATTATCTGCAATTCTGATGGGGAAACACAGATTGCACTCTGTTTCCAGGGTTTCCTGAGATAAAAGCTTCCAGATCTAATGTTTCATGAAGGGTACTTCATGTACTGATCACACAGAATATCTCAAAGGATCTAGCTTGGTGGCGGTGTTTGCAATAAATTCCTACAGCTCTCTAGTCTGGGGGCAGGTATAGAAGATTTGTCCAGCTCTCATGAGGATGAACAGGGAAAAAGAGACAGATGTTAAAAACAGAATCCATGTCCCTTAATATATTTTTAATCTTCTATTTTCCTGGTTGGATTTGGAGATTTTGTTTCTTGTTTCTTCCCAGTTTGATGTTTAAATGCAGATCTAAACCTTCAGCACAAGCTGCCACAATGGATGTCTCAGTTTAGGACAAGTTTCAAAAACCTTTAAAATTACACTGGTTCTGTGTACATGGATGAGCTGCCTCATTATTTGGTCTCTGAGTGTGTACACTGTTGGCTGAACACCCTTCTCAGACAGTAAAAAAGACCCTGAAAGTCCTTGCAATGCTCTTTAGAGGCAAAGGAGAGGTCACTCTAACACTGTCCTAGTAATTACTCAGGCTCAGTTCAAGTCCTTGTCACTACACAGTTTTCACATATTTGGAATTTCTAATTTACAGACATAACTTGGGAGAGATGAAGAAACACTTCACCATTACTATTATACCTTCACTTTACATTAACCCATGTGACCATCAGTTCATCAGGAAAGAACCAAACTGACAAACAAAAAGAAAACCTGCTGCAGGTAAGGAGAAACGATGTTATAAACCTTTTTCTGAAGCATCGATTCTTTTGCAGCACCATCAGGAAAGCAGAACGGGCAGAGTTTCAAAGAAATACTTTGATGAAAAACGAGCAGCAAACAAAAACTCCCTTGCAATTTAAGGCTCCTAAACCCATAAACACAAGGCAAGAGCCAATCTCTCTGAATTTCTGGTGGTTTTGCCAGCAGTGTGAAACCTGCACCAGCACACTGCAGGTCACATTAGCAGGTACCTGCCAGACTGCCACTTCAGCAGGGCTGCCTGGTGGGGGACTCCCCTACATATGTTAGCCTTCAGGTGAATTAATACATGAATAAAAGAACAAATAAATGCTGGAACTAAAAATACGTTAGTCATATTCATGTATTCACATTACCCTTTCTTTCTCTGGGGAGGACCATCTGTGTGTACAGATAAATCCTCTCATTTATTCACCCCTGCATCCCTTTCTGTTATCAATAATAGGAGTCCTTCTGCTTGTTTTAGAAGCTTGAAAAATAACACCCTTTGAAATACCACTTTGACTTCTTTGCCATTTGGCAAAATATTGATGTTTTTCTTCTCTGTCTCTTTTGTAGTACAGGCTGGAATTGCTCTGGATCATTTACTGCTTGACAGTTTAATTGTGTTTTATCAAGAGTCTTATTGATGAACTCCTCAGTGGTGGATTTACGTGAAGAATCCCAACAAAGCTATTCAAAGCTTGTTGGCTTTTCCCTCCAGAGTCCTGTTAAGTTCACCTGAAGCTTCACTGCAGTTTAAGTCATGATCCATTCTCCACTGGACAAATCACCAATACCTCATATTGGGTTGAAACACAGACACACCCCTAGGGACTCACTGTTTAAACGTGCAAATTCGGGATGCCTAATGAAAAGAGGACTGATTTCAGAAATTTGGAGCAGGAGGCCTTTGAGGACAATACGAAAAGTAAGTTAAATACAAGCATTAACCTGTAACTGTGAACAGCTTATTGATCAGAAGTTACACTTTGAAGTTTCCTACAATGTAAATCAGAAAACACACAGAACTCAGCATGAAGCTGAAGTGTGAGGGGAGATAAGAAAGACTGAGGGGACTACTCCTGGGAAGTCCTGGCTTTGTGCATTACTTTTCTCTAATGAAGGAATTCGTATTAATACAAATATTTCCATTTTTAAAACATATTTCGTTTTTAATGGAGGGCTTTTCTGTTTGGCTTTAAACTTCCTCTGCATTGTGAAAACGCATGGGAACCAGAAAGCAAACCTGAACAGCGTGCTGTTTAAAAGGAAAGAGAAATTGGCCACCCTAATCTCATTGTTCAAATGAAGTAACACATTAAAAGAAAATAAGTAAACAGATTAATAGATTTTGAGACCCAGAAAGGAACATTACGATTACTCAGTCTGACCTCTTGCAAATAAAAGTACGTGATTAAAATTTTCCTTGTACCAATAATCTAAGGTGTTAATCAGGCAGGGACAGATATTGCTATAGAATTGCTGTATGGCCTATAGAGACTTGCTTTATTTGCTGTATATCTCAGAAAACTGCCCTGGCTTTCTCATTTGCAGCACATCATAAAATATCCAACTTGAACAAGGAGAGGACTTTTCTTGTTATTGTAGCTTTAAATCACCCAGCTTAAAATCTGATGGTAACATAAGTATATGCTCCAAGGCCACCAAAGAAAGAACACAAGATTAGTTTTGGTTTATTTTTCTGGAATACAGGTGTGTGCATATGGCAGAGAGGGATGGGTTGATGTGAGCACCCTCTGCTTTGATAGTGCTGTTCAATCACTGAATCACAGAATCATTCAGGTTTGAAAAGACCCCCAGGATCATCAAGTACAACCTTTAACCAAACACCACAGTGCCCACTAGAACATATTCTGAAGTGCTACGTCTACTCAGTAGACCTTTCAAGGGTCTTTTTAGACCCTTCAAGGGATGGTTAATCCACCACTTCCCTGTGCAGCCACTTCCAATGCTTAACCACTCTTTGAGTGAAGAAAATTTTCCTAATATCCAACCTGAACCTCCCCTGGTGCAGCTTGAGGCCATTTCCCCTTGTCCTATGGATAGTGTCCTGGGAGAAGAGAGCAAGTCCCACCTGGCTACAACCTCCCCAAAAGTAGTTGTAGGGAAAATGCAATGCAAGATTGCTGCAGTATTTATTCTGGGGGCCCGATGGTTCTTCAGCCCTTCATCTCCCCTGTGATGGTGTCTGCACCAAAGGGTTGCTCCCCACCCTGGGGGGCTGTTTTTGGAAAAAAATGGACAAAAATGGTGCAGTCATTTTTCTGAACCAAACTGAGCAAACTGAACCATTTTTTTTCCCCCTGCATTAAAAGTTTCATGTGACATTTGCTGAGCAGCTGTAGTGAGGTTGTGCTTCGGAGAACAGACCTCTGTTTCCACTGGGACAAGACTGTTAAGTCTCTGGAAAGCTCAGCTCAGGGATGTAATGTAGTTTGGCAGTTCAAATTTTTGGAGACAGCATTTTCCTTCACAGAATCCCTACTGCAGAGATCTTCTGAGGTCCATGATTCTTCAAGGTCAATGCTGTCTTGTTTTATTCAACATTTTATTCCATCTTCAAAGATCCAAGATTATATTTAAAATTTCCCCCGGTCCCATCAGCTCTAAAGAGTGTGACAGAACTAACAGCAACCAGATCACAAAGGACATCAGGTTCTTAAGTGTCTTGTGATTACACCTTTCCGACTGACAGCTTATGACAGCCCTTCAAAGAGGTGGTAAATGCCCCATCCCTGGAAACATTAAGGGTCAGGTTTGATGGGTCTCTGAGCAACCAGATCTAGTTGCTCATTGCGGGGGGAGTTGGACCAACTCCCCTAAAGGTCCCTTCCAACCCAAATTATTCTATGATTCTATGACATAAAGGTTGGTGCTTCAGCCTGTTTTTCTTCACAGCTCTGCATTAAATGAAAAGCTGAAGCTGAAGCGTGGTGACTCACCTGTGACCTCTTGCTTGTTGTGTGGGCATATATATATACATATTTATATATATGTGATTTTGTTCCCTCAACCTTTTCCACTTTGCTCCTAGAAAATGGAAAAGTACAGCTCTGTAGACAAACCACCACCCAAAATACATTTTCCAGCATCTGAGGGCTGGAACAATGTATTTCCTAACTGGTCTCTTATTCCTCCACCTCTCCACAAAATAAGTGGATGGTTAAAATCTGGAGGAGATTCCTCACCTGACAGCAATTTAAAACTAGGTCATGTTTCAGCACTAATAGGTTTGGTTTATTTTCCTTCTGACTTGTCTTCCAATGGAAACCAACCTCGATGTCCTGCCAGCAATAACTAGGAAGAACAGACCTAAAAATAATGAAAACTGATGCAACTGAAAGTGGATACTGTAAATTACACAATGTATAGTAAACAATTTTGAAATATTAGATGAATTCCGCACTAGGAATTGTCCTAAATAACAAAAATTAGCACAGGAAAGTACAGTAAAGCCACTCCCAGCTGGAGCTCAAACAGCCCAGATTTTCTGTGAATTACATTTAACAGAAATTTGGGGTTGTGTGCATATTCCTTTCTCTGAGATCGACTTGCTTTCCACTTGCTTTCTCTCAAGTAAGTTTGCAGGCAGATGTCATCACAGAAATAGCAGATGCAAAGATAATATTGAGCAATATCCTCTTTGTCTGACATATATTCTACTTGTGTTTTGGGTTTTTTTCAGCTTTCCTCTAGCATTTCCACATTGAGCCGTCCCTTTGTCCTGGACAAACACAACCCTGGAAAATTTATTTTGAACCCAAAAGAAAGAAGTGCAGTCAACTGGTCAAGGTATGTTGTTGCAAAAATCAGCTTGCCAGACAGTTTGTAGAAACAATAAATTGGGAGCTGAATACTAAAATCAAACAGACCAATTTAAGTTTAAATTATATAGGTATCTTGTATTATCAAACTGTTGCAAAAACTGTTGGTACATTTAAAACACCATTAATATGCTCTCTTATTTTAAAGTGTCAAGAAATTTGCAGAGAATTGATAACCACAAAATTCTACTTCCTTATAAGCAAGTATTTCTTATGAAATCTGCAAGTAACTTAATTACAAGGAAAACTCATTATATTGCATATGCACAGTTTTAGAATATACAATTCCTATAAAAATCAAGAAATATATGTTGGAGTTGAAATATGCGTTGGAGTTATCAAGGACAGTTCCCTGAAATACTCTGTGGCCATGAAAAATCCAGCAGAAGGTTTAGGAGAAAACTGACTGCAAAGTAGAAAGTAATTTCTCCTTCTAAACATCCACGGAACACTCACACTTTCAGTATTTTTGACAAAGTTCCTCTCATCAAATCTTGCAAGTCTAGAGAATGAGCACCCATATGAGAGATGCCACAGTCATCTCCTCCAGCCAGCAGAAGGAAACATTTCTAGGGTGTGATGCTGCTAAGGGCAGGTGTGGGGAGAAGAAACATCCGTTTCTTTGCTCATCTGAACAAATCCCACGTTGATGATCCTTATGGAAGGACTCCAGAAGACGCTTTGGCCAAAAGCAAAATCAAAACTGGGGAAGTACTGACAAGGAAAGCAACCAGGACCGGAGAACTTCTCCGTGAGAAGAGAGAACACATTTTACAACGAAAAGAGATGAGAGAGGAGGAGATCTGAAAGTGCTCTGCACAACCATAGATTCACACAGACATAGAATCATTAAGGCTGGAAAAGACCTCTAAGATAGTCGAGTCTGACCGTTAATCCAGCACTGCCAAGTCCACCACTGAACATTCATGAAAAGGATGGAGCATGGACAAGGGAAATATAAAGAATTATTTCACATCACAGATGAGAAATGGGGGTCCTAACGGAATTAGCAGGTGGTGGATTTAAGACAAAAGCCTTTGTCATCTGAGGAGCAATCCTGGAACAGATGAACCTTTGGTATGACCCAATAAAACTGCGCTCATGTTCTTATGTTTGTGCTCATCAAATTAATTATTGAATTATTCACTCGACTCTGGTCTGAATGTGCATACCTACATTAAGGGAGTCTTTTGATTCATTCACTTAAAATCAAATATGACAGATTCATAGATTTTAAAGCCATTATGATAATCTAATCTGACCCCAGACAAAACAAAGATGGTACAATTTTTGCCTCCAATCCACAGCTCCTAGTGGGACAAAAGACTATCATTTAGCAGTGTAGCCAGGCTTGACTTGGAAGATACCAGTAATCCCTTGTCTGCTTTGTTCAGTAGTTAATTACACACACTGACTAATTACATTGATGTTTTTTCTGATGATAATTTCTGATGTCCTGTCACTGGAACCCTTTTAACACTGTCTGCAGACTCTTTAGCTATATTAAAGCAACTTTATTCTATTTAGGTTTTGGTAACCTCATTTTTCCTGCTTCTATCTGAAGTTTCTCTCAAAAAATAGTATTCTATTCAACAGCCAGCTGTGGAGGTATCCTCTGTGAAGAGCTAACTAGAAGCTGAGTGTGGACACAGTGATGCTCATTTCCAGTTCTCCATTTGGAATGTTAAATTACCATGTTAAGTATCTTCACTTACATCTGCATCAGTAATGAACTGGCTGTTCCTGGACAGGATATGGACAAGTACTAGGTATCTGTATTTCAATACTGATTCAAATCTAAACAGCATATAGAATTTCCAATTACCAGTCTCTTCTGAACATCATTTGATCACTCTACTTCATCTCATGAGTTTATTTCACTGCTATTCAACCAAGATATCCCTGTTTTCCACAGTGAAAAGTGAATTTCTGCAATTTTGAGTGGTGTAGAGAGACATCAAGCTAAGTTCTTACAGCTTGGATGCAATTGCAGCTAAATAAAACTTGTAACTGTTCAGAGCAATATTACATATTTAGCCAGCAAATTCAGTTTCAACAGGGCACTTGTAAAGTCATTGAAAGAACCAGGAGAAACAGGTATTGCATTTGGAAACCTCAGGATTGCACATAAATTGATTAATCTCTAAAGGGGGACAGTGGACACACACCATAGTGAGTGAGGATGAGCCGCAAACACAAGCAGATCAGACCTGTTAAAAGGGTTGTTTATGGCAAGCACACTGGTCTAAATCCCACTGCTCCAACCCTACTGCAATCCCTGATGCTGAGCAGTCCTTGCTATGTGCCACCCGAGGCTTTCACCCACCCGGTTAATCACAACTTTTCACACCACACATTCCCTCCCAGCTCCGTGCACAAAGCCTGCGAGTGGTTCATGTGATTCACGATGCTGCTTGTGCGTTGCTGATGGGCCAGGAACAGCACTGGCAACTCAAGCTCCATGTTTATTTGCAGATGGCCAGATGCCTTCCCCCATTAGGAACAGCTGATTCTCCAAGCTGCGCCCTTTGCACAGATAAGGCACAACAGGGGCCAGGAGGACCCGCTGATTTATTGTGGTTTGGCTGGAGGGTGGGCAACATCAATATTCTCTCACGGACTTGAGGGAAGATTTATGATGTACAAAACAGGCAGTTTCTTAGGAAAAAAAAGCCCAGCATCTGGTCCTAATTCTCAGTATTCCCCCAAAACCCCCCGAAGTCAGGCATGTGAAACACCACTGCTCATGTGATTTCTGCTCTTGGACTACCGTGGGATGAGCTCTTCAAGGAGATGCTGTCCATGGCATCCCCATGAGAGATGAGAGGAATGAGGTGTCACCAGCAGCCAATGAAGCACAGGCAAAACTGGCCAGCAAAAAGGACAGCCTCCAGAAATGCTGGGAAACCATGAGTGAAACCAGCTGGGCATGGAGAAGGCAGAAAGGGAGATCCTGGCAACACCCTGGGCTTGCTCCATCCGTGTTGTCTGCCTGGCACTAAAACCAGGTACCACAGACAGAGATTTACTGTTTTTATTCTGTGCAGTAGATGAATTTACTGCCTTCTGAAGGAAAAAACACAACTTTCCAGGAAGGAAAGTGTTTACTAACAAGATATAGTAGGAGCATAGTTCACAAAAGAGAAAGTTTCCAGAATGTCCTACATAACACAAATATGCCCCGGGGCAATTACTGCCTTACTGGTGACTGTTTTAGTCCAGGCCACTGAGAAGCTTGTAATGGAAATCATCAATTCATCACAGAGACAATTTCGAAGAATATAATCACTGAGATGAAAACAGACACACGTTCATGCTAATAATGAGGACTACAGTAAAAGAGGGATGATTTTATGATTCTGCTATTTTTAAAGGCACCTACTTGCTCCTGCATCTTAATAAACTGGGCTGGACAACTGCCAGGTGTTCTGGTTTTTGCTGGGACTGCCCTTGGCCTTGAGAAAAATTTCAAATATTCACTAATACATTATTGCTCCAAGGGTGCCATTTATTCTAAGACTTTCTACAGTTGCCTTGACACAGAAAATGGAAGTCTCCAGCTAATTATTTGTGAATCAACACAAGTAGCTCTGCAGTAATTGTATTTTCAAGACAGAAGTGCAAATAGATGCCAAGAAACAAACGCTTAAAGGTCATGCTCAGTATTTTAGGAGTTTGTGTTACCATTGCTGTGTCTATTTCTGTAATAATTTTTAATGGATGGATTACTGACAAAAGCTGTAAAAGGTGATGCTTGTAAACAGTAACCCCCTGATTGCCACAACAAATAATCAAAATCAGCAGGGAAAATGGAAAAAAAACTGACCCAGATTGCCTCAGACGCAATAATCTGTGGGAGCTACATCCAAAAGCCCAGTGCAGCTCGGTTCAAAGACTCTTCTCTGTTTCACAGCAAACACGTGAGTCACCTTCCCAAAGTCAGACCCGCACTGTGTGGGTGGAAGTGGTGCTGGGGCAGTACATACTGACACTCCTGCCCATCCCACAGGACAGCATCACAAAAATCCCCTTCCCAGGCGTGGTGTCCCAAAGGCAGCTCCCAGGAAGTACCACCCCAAGGCGGAGTGGGCAAAAAGTGAAGACATGGTCCTCATTTTCCTCTAGCCCCCCCAGCCTCCAGAGAGCCCAGCAGGACTATCCCAAAGCCTCAAGCAAGCCTTGTTGCCTCCCCGTGTTACCCCCGCACTGTGCACAGTTCCTCACTGAGCTCTACCTCCCGGGCATCGTAAAGGGTATAATTTCCCCATGTTTCACATTTCGTACTTAAACTCCCTATAAAATCCCGTTTGTGAGCAAGCCCCAAGGAACAGCAGAAATACAAGCTGTAAAACTGCTTCAGCCTCAGACCACAGCCATGGAAACGCTCCTCCCAGCCCAGCCTTGCTGCTCCTGGGGAGGCCCACGGCAGGAGATGACTCCAGGAGTGAGCTTTCCGACAGGCACACAGTTCACGGATCAGGTATGCACCAACACACATGGTTTGGGGCCTTATCCCACTTGTGGGGGACCCAAAGGGTTGTGCTGATGGGTGTGATGCTGAGCTGGTCTGAACTGCCACCGTAACAGCTCAGTACATCCCGCAGGGAATCCTCAGCATTAACATTTACTTGCTGTCTACATAAGTTGGCCAGTGTAGGATCTGTTAAGATCCTGGGCATTCCTGCTGACAAAACTACATGGCCTCATAATTTAATGTATTCAGCTGTTACTTAAAGAAGTAAATTTTTAATCTTCCTTTTCCATTTTACAGGGATATTCCTAAGTCCTGAAGTACCCCAGGATCTCCAATCCTGGCTTCTTAGCATCTGTTGCATATATTAGAAACACAGTTATGTGAAAATTAAAATCAAAAGCCCCTTTGCCATTCCAAACTGATCAAACCTAAAAAATAATCTAGCAAATATTACCCTGGGCTGTGTGATTTATACACTAAGGACATTAGGGAGTTAATAAAATGGACGGACACAGGGCTTTTATTTTCTAATATGGTAGTCAAAGCACATTGCAAAAACTCATGGACAAAAAAGAAATACAGACTTTGGCTACAGAGCTCATCAGCCCTACACAGCAATCTCGAGTGTCCAGAATTTGGCAATAACATCTGACAAGTGATGGCCCATGCACTTAGTTAAAGAATGCCACTATTATAACCTTTTATTTGAAGAGTCAATGCCTTGTATGTGCATACAACCCACGAGAGAGCTTTTGCAGGATCCTTGCTTTTGTCAAGAAGCAACTGCTTTTCTGCTTGAGAGAGATTCAGAGATTGAAAACAGAGAAAATGGTATTAAAACTCAGTGCTTTCAGTCCAGACACTGCCAGGGAGGCACTGTGTGTCCCTAAGCCAATGCATTCAAGTCAGTGAACTGCTACTACACTGGTCCAAAGGAGGAGAACAAAGAAAAGTGCTAAGGGGGTAAATACCCACAGCCACATGGTCTGACCTCGCTGCTATCAGGCAATCTTTGGTTGCCTGCATACCAAGCAAAGTATCATTAAAAAAGAAATAGCAAAGAAACTAATACTACTGCAGTACTTAAATGTTACAATATGAGAGCTACCACACAACCCCATAATTCTCCCCAGAACTCTCGTGCCAGAGGTCAGGGAGGTGCGAGACAGGCAGGATCTGCACTTTCCTGCAAACAAAGGGCATGGCCAAGGGATGGGCTTCAGTTTTGGGGTTTAACCTTTAACCTTTGCTCTGCCAAACCTCTCCTCTGCAACCCTGGGCAAGCCACTGAAGGATGACCCTAAAAAGGGACTTAGGTCCCCTGAGGGGGAATTAGGCATCTGTGAGCAAAGGGTTTGGTTAACCTGGGTG
>JAYRBT010000042.1:5515364-5538709 GCA_036023395.1 Myiotriccus ornatus | reverse complement strand
ATGACCCTAAAAAGGGACTTAGGTCCCCTGAGGGGGAATTAGGCATCTGTGAGCAAAGGGTTTGGTTAACCTGGGTGCTGCTGCTGCTGCCAACAGGTCAAGACTTGCCGTGCAACCAACTGCAAGCAGCAAACCTCCCAGGAATTAGGGCACAAACTCTGCTTCCCCATCCAGCTGGACAAGAGGAGAGGCGAATCAAGTCCAAGATCCAACTCTTGGAAAGTGCCCTAAATCTCAGGGCATTTTCCATGCTTCCTTCTGAAAGTGTTCCACCTCTCAGAAAAGAACTCGAGACTTCCTCAGCGCCGTAACACTCCCTGAGCACCACGACTGCCGTATTGACGCCAATGTCATGGGGCACTAATGGGGTCCAGTAAAAAGAATGTCAGTTGTTCCCTTAACCTTTGTTGGGAGCCAGATTAACCTGTTTAAAAAAAATGTGTTCATCCTGTCATTCTTTTATTAGATGGCAATCTTAAGTCCGTGTCTTTCACAAATAACTGAAAAATAACCGAGCTGAGTTTGGTCTTGCAGAGAGAGCACATCCACCTCTCCAGCAGGCAAACCAGGTGTATTTATGCAATGGAAGAAGCCATTCACTGCAGTCACTTGCTACAGACCAGTGTGGAAAACAGATTTCATACTGATGATTTACGAAGTGCTTTAGGCAGCCCTTTAATAACGAGTTATAACCAGGTATGAACAGCCAAAGCCACTGATGAAAACGCTCTCCTGCTCTTGCTGTGTTATTTCTGCTGCTCTGGTTGCAAGAACTCAGCTCCCCGGTCCAGCTCCTCAGCTGAGCGCCAGAATTGACCCGTCTCAGTGCCACAGATGTCTGTTTTCTATTTGGCTGTGGTATTCCCTGTGCAATATTAAAATGTCATCAATTCAGTTTAACAGGCCAACTAAAGGCCTTAGTCAACCATTTAACAGCTAAGTAAAACATATGGCAAATGCATATCAGTCCAGGGGTTGCATTAAAAGTTTAAGGGTTCAATTAAGAGGAATCTTGCCGGTGTGTTCTCATGAGGTCAGGAAAACAGAAATGCCAAATGTTTCCCCCCCTTGCAGCTGTTAAGCACCAAGCTGGAAACCCCTGTTAAAGTGCTTTTTGTTACAGTGCTATTCCAGTATATTAAAAGCACCTCTGTATAATACTCCATTAAAATAAACTATTTATTGGGAAAACAGAGCTGATATTTTTATGATTTTGGTTTGTTTTTTTTTTTTTTATAATTGTTGTTGCTGTTGTTGTGCTGCAACGTCCTGCTTTAAGTTCCACCTGAATGCAGAGGTGCCTGACCCTCCCACAAGGCAACCCCTGATATCCAGTGCTCCCGAGGCTGAAAGTTTGGACACAAAACCAGCTGAACTTGACTTTCAGAGCTGACTGAAGCCCTGTCTGAAGATGCAAAACCAAGCTGCATTATTACACTTTTTTTTCCATGGTTCAGCTTCCTTATGGATGTGCTTATCCAGCAGAAAGAACATGTTAATTAAGTGTTTTCAGATTCAAGCAGGTATTGTCAGCGTAATGAACTGACAATAGTGTTGTAGCATAATAGACATAGCCCAAAACACCTCAGCTTGCAAGAACAGACCTCCCTAGGGTCTAGTACAAGACAGTTCAGGTGCTGGGCCTCAGACAGTCTGATGTGTTCATCCCACATCCATGGTGTGCACATCCCACATTCATGGTGTGCACATCCCACATAGATAACGTAGACACCACCACAAACCTGGCCCAGCAGCGTGGAAAGGAAAATGGCATTGCAGCTGTAATGGGGTTGTCTCTGAGTGGAAGAACTGCCCACGGGACCCACAGCTTTCTGCAGCGCCCTCTTGGTCACTCTGGGACCAGGACCCCCCGAGAGCACAGACAGGAGATCAGGCTGAAATGTCATACACAGAAAATGAGAAAAACCCCAGCAGCTCCTTGGTGGAGCAGTGAGATCACAAGACTGGGCTTGCTCCAGAGACAGACGGCGCAACAATAGTCACGATTTTTGCTGCCTTCGTTATTTATAGGCACAAAAATGTAGATCATTTAGAAACTCAGAGTGAGCTGCCAAACTAGAGGTAGCAGCTGAACCCACTGCCAAACAGTCAGCTGTGGTTTAGGATATTCCCTCCTGCAGCAGCAGATGCAAACGCTGCAGGGCAGCTCTGGGGCGGGAGGATGCAGTTCTGTTGGCATCTGGTCCACACTGGCACATCAGCCACCAAGCAAGGCAAGATGGCAAATTTCAATATTCATCCTGAAAAAGGCAGTGAGATGCTGAGGTCTGAATCCCTGTAGTCAAATGGCATTTCCCTCCCTGACTATAAACCAGCTTTGAATGTGGCCCTAAGGTCCTCAAGCAACAGATGGGACACGGGATAAAGATGTGATACCACAAATACTCTATGCAGCACCCCACCTGCAGGGAAAGATGAATGCAACCACCTAGGAAAAATAGATACGAGTGATTTCAGCAGGTCCCAATACAGTCACTTGGGTATTACTGACTTCCCAATCTCCTCTCTGTCATTCTCCCCTCTCCTTTCACTCTGATGAAGGTTTCCTCTCCTGGTTTACGGTACTGATGATGCTCAGTTTATCTCACAATCCTGCTTCTGTACCATGCTCTGCCTCTCCTCACAGTTCACTGATTTGGGGAGGTCACCTTGTCCCCCAGCTCTCATCACCCCACCTGGGAAATACCCATCCGGCCTCCCCCATCGCTGGGGGGGCTCAGACCACAAACTGCCGCTGTTCTCATGATAGACACAAGACTGAAACTGAAAACTGGGAAGAAATAATTTATTTTTGGTTTATTTTCTGCAATTTGGTAGAACTAGACCCAAACACTAAAAGTATTTTTAAACAACAGTCATACTGAGAACAGATCACAGGGCACAGTGCTAAAGCAATCAATGATTCAAACATTAGTGCTTTTTATTAAACAAATAAAACACTCTGACAAATGCTTCAGAGTCTACAAATTATTTTCACAACTATGCAGAACTACTTTATTTTTCAGCTTTGGGGCATTGTTTAAAATTTACTTTAGCACTGTTTTCAAGGAAAGTCAATTTATTTCACCCAAGTGGAGATTTAAGACATCAGAGAGCCATCTGGTGGTTTGATTGCCTTCTAATTAAAATTCGTCTCTTGGGCTCTTGACTTCCTCTGATGCTGAGCTAAATTGTCTGCCCCAGAGCATAAAAGCAGAAAAATTAAGCATAGTAAGATGCGCAAAAGTAAAATTTAAGTACACAGAATTTCAGACAAGATTTTTGCTGTTGCTTTGTAAATGTGAGCAGTCCACAAAATACAGGTGATGCATTTTCCCTCTGTTTTATCTTTTTTAGAAGTTTAGAGGTGGAATAAAGTTTCAAAAAAATCCCTCTGTGATGGAAAACGAAAAGGGAGGTATTGAGTAATGCTGCATTTCTGTGGAATTGATGTTTTGGTTTTCAGAAAGCTTCACCATTTTGCTCTATGACTTCACATATTGTGAAAGAGAACTATATCTGCGTTTTTGGAAATACAATAAGCAAGAAGAAAGAAAATAAAGAAAAAAAAACCAAACAGATACTAAAATTAAGCATTAAGCTGGTTCAGGCATTCCCCGGAAATTTTTTTCCAGGAGGGAATCAAAGTGTCTGGATGGATATCGGCTCTTGAAGCTGACATGGAAAGGGTGGAGGTCATGTCCCATCTCCTGGCACAGAGGTTTGGAACCAGCAGAAGCTGCAGCTCTGTTGGACCAGGTTGGTGTGTGTGAGGTGTGCTGGAGTCCAGCTGCCAAACCAACTTCCTCCAGGGCTCGGCAGAGGAAGGACTCGATAATTCAGCTAATGAAGTTAGTGCTGAGTTGCTCGTTACTGTTCAGAGACCAGAGTAAATAACAACAGGCAAATTAGGAAGCTCTTCCCCCCCTCAGGGATGGCAGCAGCTGAGTGTCTTCATTATGACAGGTTTGATTGTCAACCTTTATATTCCAGCTAAATGCAATTCTGGATGCCCAAGTCCCTCTTGGCATTTGGCCCTACCTATTCCTGCATAGATGTGTCCTTGCACAGAAGGGCCTCTGCAAGTTTTAGTCCCAGACCAGAACCTCCTAAAGAGAAGTTCAGGCAGGGCCAAAGTGGATGTGATAAATCTACTCTCATGATAAATCACAACTGGAACAGGGTCACCACTCCCGTTACTGGGTTTATGTCAAACAAATCCACATCGTGTTTTTTTTTTCAACCACACTGAGAAGAGCCAAATTTGCAAAGCTTCATTGCATAGGTGTCCTTAGTAGTTGTCCAAATCTCCTCTTGGAGTATGGAGGAGTGCTAACAAAGAGCAGGGGACGATGGTGACAAGGCAGGATGTCCTCTCTGGGAGGACAGAGTAGGTGTCATTCCCAGAAAAGCTGGCAGGAGTCACACCTGAGCCGCAGCAAAACCACACTGTGCTGCTTTCTGGAAGGCAGCAAAGCCTGAACCCTGGGTTGCCAAGGCTTTCCTAGAGTTCAAACAACATCAATAACCTGTCTGTGTTTCCCTGTAAAAAACCCAAACCCACAGGACTCGGATTTCAGGCTGAATTGGTGCTACCACTTCCAACAAAAAGCAGAGGAGAAAAGTTACCCAGAAACAAAGCAGCAATTTCTGAGGGTTTGTAACAAGGGGAGGACAGATACTGGGTTTATTTTATACCTTGGCAGGGATGTTGTGAGATCCACTGACATCCTTCACCGATCAGTTGGTGTTCCTCTTCCTTCCTCAGCTGCTTTTGCTACTTATTTCTAGTATTTTCATTATTTGTATTTCTCCCTGATCCCCACAGGAGGAGCCTCAGTACCACTTTAGCAGCAGAATTTGAGACTGCCAAAGAGCTTCTGCAGTTTCACCCCATACACACGGCTGTCCTTCCAGTTATCAGCCAGGAAAGATTTATTTTAAATGACTGTGAAAGAGCTCACTGATAAATCTGGAAAGAGTTTCTAGGGATATTTTCCATGGACTAAGATCTCTCTATTCAGAGGCACTTGGCACATCAGGAGTTATAATTTGAGAATGTGATTCTCAGCTCCCTGTGTAGGAGGTTATTTATGGGGCCAAAGTTACATCAGAAAGTGTTCACAGGATCATGAGATGAAATATACCTTTGACACTTTTTCTGCCAGGAAATCACAGGAGATTTCTGAAGTGTTGGAGAGTAGCTGGCTATGCAGTTTTATACTGGAAACAGGCAAAACTAGAATATGAAAACTTTTTGTTTCTATTTTGACAACACCACGGGCTCCTTCTGTGCCCCAAAGCACATTTTTCTCTTCCAAATATTTTCACATCTCCTTCTGCTGTTTTTCTGATCTGTGACCTCCAGGACTTGTGAGATCTCCAGGGTCAGAGCAATGTATCCATGCATTACTGACCTCTCAGAATCACCACAGTCAGGCTGAGACAACAGGCAGATAGATCTTTCCCTGTCCATGCTCCCGTGTTTTCCAACCAGAAGAGGATGGGATGCGTCACCCCACAAACCAGGATCCACTTAGAGCCCACACATGGGCCAAGGACGCTGGAGATTTCCCTGGGTCCCAGCTAAGATGTGGCCCTTGTGCTAAGAAAAATCTCAGCTTGCCTCTGCTCTCTGCTCTGGCACAGAAAAACAGTTAAACTCTATTTGTCCCACTAGAATTTGCTGGCAGTAGCAACTGTTGCTGGAGAAACTGCTTTTTGGTGCTCTAAGGCTGGTTAATTAGAAATCTAATGATTGACATTGCATGAGAAATAACAGATCTTTTATTTTTCAGGTGTTTAATTATTAATAAATTAATGAGATGGAAACTGAAGTGCAAGGAAAAATGGTTCCTAGTCTGAAGGAAGTTAATATAAAATCTAAAATGCATTCTCTTCCAGCTTATTAACTCTGAGATTGATGTCATATCCTCAAGAGATTTAGTTTGTCTCTATTCTTAAGTTTATATTCATATTTGCACAAAAGTAGTTACTGTATTAAGACTAGATCTTGAAAGAGTTTTCTTTTACATAGTGAATTTTCCTGTTTGGAAAAAGAAAACAGAACAAAGCCATTTACAAAATGGCTTAAAAATTGAAGATAAACGTAACTTAGACAATTCTTCAGAGAAGAATCAACCTGAGCCCATTGTTCCATCACTAAAACACAAAATGTACTCTGCAAAACTTTATAAGGAAATTCATTACGTGGCCCATTACTGACCTCGGGTGACCGTACCCAATGCATCGGCAATATTGGCCAGTTTCTCCTCTAATTTTCTTGGCATTAGAGGCAATTTCAAGCTGCAGAAGCCAGAAGTGGGGAGAAAAACTCCTGCATAATTTAGTCCATCAGACTTTTGACTGTTGCCTCTGAAGCTGCAGGATTTCTCCCCACTTCTCTGTCTTGCTCAGCTTTGAGTGACAGCTCTGCTCACACTTCATTCAGAGGGTAACTTCAACTGTTAGCGAAGTATGTCCTCATACTCATCATAATAATTTCCTTTTCTTTTCTTCTTTCACTCCTTTCGTGCCACTGCTGCCTAATCTGAGGTGGATGTCTCAGTATCAGTATCAACATGGAAACTTTGACATCCTCTGGGTGAGTGGCTGTTTCCTAAGGTCTTGCACCCAACATGACCCTTCACAAATCCTCCTGCCCTCCTCTGTGAGCTACTGCTGGAACCACCACTGCTGCTATACCATAAATCCCACTAGGATTTCCTTCTCCTCCTTCTGAGGGTGTCTGGAAAGCCCACCACCAAGATCACAAACACCTCTCTTCTCTGCCACCGGGAACCTCTGAACTGTTTACAGAGCACCGTGCTACCCTCTTCTGAAATTCAAAAGAATATGCTAAAACTACCATAACATAATGTCACAGGAGAGATGAGCTCCAAAGTTTTCTTTGGAATTTCTTGCCGAACAGAAGTTTTTGCAGCCAGTATTTGCTTTTCCCTGAAAAAAAATGGATGCATCCTTCTCCCCACCTCAGCAAGCCTGAAACACAGCTCACTGAGCATACGGAAAAACTCACAGTGACTTCAATGCTTTTGAGCAATGTCCCACATGCACATGTAAGCCATTAACCCAAATGTCCTTCCAGAGCATGGTTCATCCTAGACTGGGGGCTTGCTGATGTTTCTTCTCTAGAAAGAGAGAAGTTTGAAGAGCCACACTTGCTGTTGGCTTGTTAACAGCGCTGCAGGAAGTATCTCCTGACTTTTCTAACACCTGCAGTCAGAGTGAGTAATCAGAAAAGGTCTGCCACAGTTTTCCAACAGCAGCCAGTTTCTCTCCACTAGCAGCCTGCATCCACCACATACGGTGCATGACGTATCCCATATTTACCACTTCTTGGTCAAAGTAACCTCTTGAGGTCTTTTAAACTCTCCCCAGGCATTTCTGCCAGCCTCTTAAACTCATTTCTGTACTTCTTGTCTCAGATAGTCTCAATATCCTAATGCTTTTTCAAACATTGTGGGTGATGCATGAAAACTCTACATTCCCCTGTCAAGCCCCCAAAATAACCGCTCTATACTTGGAAAAGGAAACACCTCTCTGTTTCAGTCATGGAAACGCTGAGCTGTTTATGGAGCACATGCTACTGCTTTCAAACCTCACCAGAATACGTATTTCCTTCTGCTGAAGGCACTCGTAGGATCTCTCTTTAGCAGGGAGATACCATCACAAAATGCATAGGGATCCACTTACATCCAAGAACTCCACTCCTCCAAAAGATGCATCTCTAATTAGCCAATGGTTCAAAAACTATTAGGAAATATGTGGGGAAGGAAAAGAAAGACCCATGCTCCTCTCTGGGAAATCAGCTTGAAATGGATGTTGTAAGTAACATATGCAAATATCCTTTGGTGTGTTTGACAATTTAGTTTAGACCTTAATTGCTGAACAGAATCACTTTCAAGCTGCATAGTAAAGCAAATGACTGCAGAAGCTTAAATGTACGCGTATAAATACCTTTTAAATGTCTTGAAATTTCAGACAGTGAATCAAACAGAAACAGAAGGATGCAGTCTTATTTTTAATCACTTTCCTACTACTCAAATTATAAGAAACAATGAAATACATCATAGGAGACATCTTGAGATATTTTGGCATGCTGCTGAACTGAAATGCCATGGCTTGACATGCTGTCTTGGAAAATTTAACTTTGAAGTCTTTGCTAATTTTTCCCTGGATTATTGCCAACCATAAACTTGATTTCAAAGTTCACCCTGTTTGGCTTTGCACATCTGAATGAGAATGACATAAAACATGTTAAGCAGCTACTGCAGAACTTTTTGAAAGTGTTATTGATCAGAACAGTCTTTGAGTGCTGGGACAGCCATGGCAGTGCCAGCGAGCCCACAGCACAAAGGCTGAAGGGCAGAAAGGAAGGGAAACTCCTTGGATGCTGTGTTGGAGACTGCACCATCTTGCTGGTTTGCTCTGAGCAGCTCAAATGTGGTGGCTTGATCCATGCTGAAGGCTGAGCCTCCCAACAGCCAACCACGATGACAAATTCACGGTTCAGGGGTGTGAGACATCAACACCTGCACACCACAGCCTTCCAGCAGGGCCTTCCTCATCCTCATCCACTCTGTAAGTCCAGGCACAGCCCTTCAGGTTTGCAGACCTTAGACTGGGGGTCCTGTTGGTTCTCTCCTCCTCATAAATCTGTTTCTGAGTGTGGACTTTTCCCAGAGACCTGCGTGTCTCGCCTTTCCCGCCAGCTCTGACTCAGCCAGCGTAGGACTGCAAGCAGCAATGAGAGGCAGATCCGTGACAGCTTCCTCCCAACATACTCCCTCCTCCCCTCCCTCACCACCGAGCAGCTCTTCACATCACCAGGGAAGCACAGGATGCTGCCTTAGCACTGACTCCTACCCACCAGCTGCTACGCTTAACTTGGGATCGGCAACGTCCTCTCTGCCCTGGTATGGAAGCAACCAGCCCAGTCACCAGGACCAGAAACACCAAGTCCAGCCATAAGACCCCCCCCTCCCCAGTCCTGAAATTGGCTGGGACAGGAGACATGCAGGTTATCTATGGAGCTTGTGGATTTGGATTTGCTTGAGAATCTGACCACCTGATCCCATTTCAGGACTTCTGCTTGCAGAGAGATGAAGGACACATCTGTAAATGCCACCTAAATAAAGGCCAGGAAATGAGCTTAAGCACTCACTTAAGCACCTAATGCCTGAGGTTCCAGGATCCCCTCTGGTCACACCCGGGCTCTGTTTTGGTTCCACTACAATGAGATCTCTCTCCAGCACTTCCTGGTTCCCACACTGGTCACCAGGTCATGCAATTCATGATCTCAGTGCCATGCTATGAAAGTGGACTGCAACATGGTCCTTCTTGTGCTGTGAGACCCTCTGAACTGGGAAAAGCCAAGCAGCAAACCTAAGCCAGCTAGAACTGGAAAAAGTTCTTTGCTGTAAGCAGCGGGTTTGGTCTACTCCCACCCTTTCTCTAGCTATTTTACCTGGGAATTTTGTTTGCCAAGGTATTTTTTACTTCCTTATCTTATCACAAGTACTCTACCATCTCATGCAATGATGATTTTCTGCCCATCCCCCCCCCCAACTATTACAGCTCTATCCAGAGGCAAAACCTAATCTTCCATTCAAGGGACTGATCCCATCAAAGTTAGCAGAAAAATTCTGCCTGAATTCAGCCACAGTATGTTGTGCCCCTAGATGTGAGCGCGGACACACAGCCTCTTCATTCTGCAGGGCTGAGAAAGCCCCAGGCAGTGTCAGAGCTGACACCTACTCCTTGCACGGAAAGCAGATCAGTGCTGCTCACCACCACCTTCATCCCACTAGTCCTGTCTTGCTTCCAGTCTCGTGGGTCGTCACATTTCTCCACACAGTCCTTGAAGATCCCTTTGAGGCATTTGGTTTGTACAGTAAAAGGAGGAGGGTATTCCTTACTGAATGTGAAATCAGATTATCTAACAGTCCCAGATGGTTTGGTGGTTGTAAACTTTCATCAGTCTGTTGCTTAATGCAAAGTTTTGATAAGAGAGGCAAGTCTTGGCTCAACAGAGTCGAGCCCAGGAGCCAGATCATGGCACAAATCACTGGGTCAGTGCCGTTTCAAGATACAACTGTAACCCCTTTTTCAAACTGGTAGTAAGCACTGGATCACTGTAGCCAGAGAGCAGCCATGAAGAACAACCATTCCCAAGTTTTGGATGGCAGAATTTACCCTTATGCAGACATGGACATGGTGCTTCCTCTGCATTGCACATGGGTAGTCACTTGTGCAGGTCATTTGAGATATGATCTTCCTAAGTGTCCTAAGTGTACTAAAACACTTAAACCTTTAAACAAATATTAGGAGACTGAAGTTACCCCCTTAGGGCTTTCAACAATTTATCTGACCACATGTAAGTTATTCATGAAATTACTTGTAAAGGGTGGGCTCAGTTCCGCGCACACTGTAACTCACCTAAAAAATCCAATGCGCAGGCTGGAAGGTGTAAAAGACCTTCCCCGGTTCTTCGTTCGCGAAGACTGGCCATTACTTTACTTGTAACCCAACTGAGAAGGAGCATATTTCAGGGGAAATAAAGCAAGTGCAGCTCAAAATAGCACTCAAAATAGCCAAAGATAAAATTCACAATCCTCCAGATCAGTTTTGGGCATAACTGTTATGTCTGGTGGGTCTACAGTCTCTGTCCTGTGTGTACCCTACAGCTCCACCAATGTGCAGTACCACTTCTCAACATCACTTTAATTTATTTTTGTTCTATAACATGACTGTAAACAACTTCCCTGCAAAAATGGTATCCAGGGGATTATGAGTCTTGATAATCTCTGGTTTATGAGTTTGTGGGACTGGGTCTTTCTTTCTTGGACAGTCCAGCATGTTGCTTGGACTTACCAATGCACACAGGAGAAATAAATCTATTCACTATGTCTCAGATTTGTAAAGGGCTCATTGAAATAATAATGGAAATGTTTACAAAACCACTGGAAAAATACAAAGCCACCAGTCAATTAGCATTAGCTAAGGCACTGCAGGAATAACTGAATTATCTTATTTTCTTGCTGTAGGTAAAGATTAAAATGTATTCAATTTATGTCAGTTTTCAAGTTGCCAAGGATTATGAGAACAATGCACACTATTTTCAGCTCTCCAAGGAGAGTGAATCAAATGCAAGAGCCCAGTCTTTCAAAAACAGTCCTTCAGATGATTCATCTGCAGAAGCCTGGCTGGAACACCCTGCACGGCCTGACACCATCGCCTTGCCTCTCTGTGGGAGCCAAGGCAAAGTCCCCACCACACAGCCAGACACGTAATTAAGAGACTGGGCCTAAAAGGAAAATCTTGTAGATGTCATGTTTGTCAGAGAAACTCCAAGAACAGGCAGATCCCAGCCAAGGGGCAAAGGCTTCACTCCAGTAAAGGAAACAACTGGTGACGGAACTTTGGACAAGTCCCATGATGTCAAATTTAGCTGCTGGTGCTGGTTAAACTTTGGTTCTTTGTGTCCAAAATAGGACATTTTTATGACAAATTTTATTATCAATTATTTATATATGTGTAAAAAGGCAAGGAAGGAGAGGCAGTGATGTTGTCCTCTATGTAAAAAAAAAAAAATAAAATTGAGTGGCTGCACAGAGCTGTCTTTGACAAAAAGTGATGAGCAGGCCAAGCCAACCAAGGAAACCTCGTGGCTGGTGTTTACTACAGACCACTCCATCAAGAGGAGGATGTTGACAAAGTGTCCTTGCTTCAGCTACTGGATGCAGGCTCTATCCTGCCAGGGGGCTTAAACCACCCTGACATCTGCTGCAAAAGCAGCCAGAAAGCTGTAAACAGTCCAGAAGACTCTTGGAGCATGTTGAGGATACATTTTTAATCAAGGTGACAGACAGTCCAACTAGAGGAGAAGTGTTACTGGAGCTGTTGTTCATCGACACAGATGGACTTGGGAATACCTGTGGATAAGAAGCTGGACAGGACCCGGCAATATGTGCTCACATTCCAGAAAGCCAAGTCTATTCTTGGCTGCATCGGAAGGATCATGAAGTCGAGGGAGGGGATTCTGCCCCTCTCCTCTGCTCTCACGAGAGAGCACCTGCAGGACTGTGCCCAGCTCTGGAGCCCTCAGCACAGAAGAGACATGGACATGTTAGAGCGGGTCCAGAGGAGGGTCACAAAACTGATCAGAGGGCTGGAGCACCTCTCCTGTGAAGACACAGTGAGAGAGCTGGGGTTGTTCAGTCTGAAGAAGAAAAGGCTCCAGGGAGAACTTACACCAGCCTTTCAGTACCTAAAGGGGGCTTACAGGAGAGCTGGAGGGAAGCTGTGAATGCCCCACCCTGGAAGTGTTCAAGGTCAGGTTGGATGG
This sequence comes from Myiotriccus ornatus, assembly GCA_036023395.1. Lineage (NCBI taxonomy): Eukaryota > Metazoa > Chordata > Aves > Passeriformes > Tyrannidae > Myiotriccus > Myiotriccus ornatus. Next base: position 5,526,339 of record JAYRBT010000042.1, on the reverse strand, counting down.
AGGTTTGAAAAATTCGATCTAGTGAAACATGCCTGCTCAGTGGCAGAGGGAGCTGGACTAGGTGATCTTTAAAACGTCCCTTCTGATTCAAATCCTTCTTTAATTCTATGATTTATCAAAAACTATAATCTTAGATTTTTTTAAAAAAATTCTAAACATATTGCCAGAAGTAAAAGCTTACAAGCAATTGTATTTGCTTTGCACCTCTCTGTACCAAAAAGTTCTACAGGGCAAAGGCTTCACAAATTACTTGTACAAGACTATGATACCCTGGAATGTGATGTTATCTACTGAGTGAGAATTCAGTATGAAGGAAAGCAGGATACCTTTTTGTTTAGGAATTTCTCTGAAAAACATAAAGAATGCTGAATTCTCTAAAATGGGTCATGACATGAGAAGTAATGCTGTGGAAAGAAAATATGTTTTCTGAACACAATGCTAGTATTCACATTCTAAAGGGCACTTACATGCTCAAACTGAAAAAAAAAAAGGACTATTTTATGCATTCAAAGCTCAAATAGAATAAAACCAGTATGTATTTCCTTTGCCTTGCAAATAAGTATTCATCAGGAACAGGAACAGGAACAGGACCTGGAGGCAATGAATATAATTTACTACCAAGAGGCTATAGAGTAAGTAAATAGCAAGGAAGTAAATTTTGCATTAACAGCCACATGGTGTGGTGTATGCATGGCTGAGGGTACACAAGAGAGTGTCTCAAATCCAGAGTCAATTTTCCTAGCTCTGGCTCCTTCTCCCATTTCTTCTTCTCCTTGTCCTGCATTTGGGAGAGATCAAATCACCATGCAAAGGTACCTGTGGCCAAAAAAGGGCTGGCATCCCCAGGTGGGAATTAGATGCCAGAATGTAATTCTGCAAACTATTTCCAAGACCCTCCTGTTAGTGCAAGTGGTGACACTGTGGACAGGCTGAAGTTTGAACTGTGTCAGAAAAGCTCTGAAAAGAGTGTGCCAGGAAGAAGCTCTGCAGTGATTTGTGCCACAGGGTGATGGAGACCAGTACCAGTGCCAGAACAACACTTAACAGATGAACTGATGTGTTCCACTCTGAAATCTAAAAAGTCAAACCTGGAGAACTCTTTTAGATGCTTTGCTTTTATTTTTTAATGGGTTTTTGGTGGCGCTGTCCATATTTTTGCAAAGAGGGAACAGGATTCAGACTATTTATTGTGAGAAATCCTTTGAAATGGAACAAAACTAGTCCTTAAGCAATATCACTGTGCCAAAAGTCATGCTTTAATCCACTTGGTGTTTGTACAATATATTTGTCTGAGGCACTTACATGCCTAAACTGTTATCATTATCTCAAAAAGTCATAGAGTTTAACACATTTATACTCACAGCATCTGCATGTGGCAGAAAGGGTTGTTGTTTCCACCTCCCAGAGGAGGAACAGAGGCACAGTAGCTGTGCCTGGTCTGTCCCTGAACAGAAACAGGGCACTGCCCCACAACTGCCCACGATGTCAGGGCTGCTGGCACACTCCCCTGGTTCATGCTGAGCCAACCATTCTCCTGAGCAGTGCCTGCACACAGAAGGCTTACATATCAAGGCTTATATATATTCATACCTCTGAGAATTCTCCTCCAAAAGTCCTTTCTGGTATTTATTTTTAAGCACAATAAGTATTTCAAACACAGGGCTGATAATTAGTTATCTTAATCGTTATTGTAATGTATCCTGGGACATCCAGCACTGAGCTCGCTCCTTTGCATGTGAACAAGGGAGAGCTGGGGAAGAGGCACAAGTGTGACTTTCTTTTTGACCTAGAATGGACCTGGGCCCATTGGGGACTCCCAAATCACCTTGCCTCCACAGAGATCCAGTCACACTGCACTCCCACTGCACAGGGGGAGCACGAATCACAGTCCCCAAAGTTGAGGGAGGTGACGGAGCCAGCCTGCTGTACCATGTGCTTTGGCACTTTGCTCCTACATCCCCCTATCTGCAATAACCACTTCCACCTACCTGCAGCATAAAGAAATGGATATTAAAATTCAGGATCCTGCTGTTCAGCTTCTATCCAGCTTGGGTTTAAGCTGCTGCTTTATAGCTCTCCCTTACCAAGTTTTAATTGATGACTCTTTTTGTTCCCTTCCATTGCCCGTATGATGCTTTTGGGTACACCCACATCTATGCACAGTAGGTGAAATCCCGGCTTTATGTAAGTGGATTTTTAACTTTGGATGTCATATGTCTGTTGCTTTGGATTTCCACATATCTACGCCACAAGGATAAATAAATCTATGCAGCGATGAAGGCCATCACTGGTCATGCTGTTCACTGAGTCACCACACAGCCTGGGTTATGTTCTCCAGAGGTTTCTGCACAGGCATGGATTGGAAGGAGGGATAAAGCCTCTGTACAGCTACTGCAGAGCACGGGGTACCCAGGGAAACACTGGAGGGGGTCTAAGCATGCCTGAATATGTTTTTCAAAACACTCAATAGGTCCCAGCAAACAAGCCCGTTCACTTTTACTCCTTCACAGATGGACCACAGTGCTCCTCGGTGGACAAAGCCAGAGGCCGGATTCCAGTACTCTAATTTCTTTTAACAACTTAGTCCTTTAAGACAACACTGAGAAAAAAACCCAAAACCAAAACAAACAAAAACCCAATTAATCTTACCCAGCATTAATTAGGAAAGTATTCTCTTTCTGTGGGCAGGGAAATTAGAAAACAAAGTGATCTGAGACCGCAATGTAAATCAATGACAGAGTAAGACAAGAACTCCAGATTTTCAGATCCCTGTCCTCTAACCACAAAACACCCTCACAAGACTCTTGAGAGCAGCAGCCTCTCGCTCCTGTTACACATTGCTGGTAAACAGGATAGAATAGAATACCTTTCCATTGATAAAAAGACCTATCCTTTACCCACTCCTCACTGATACATTTTCTAGCTTACAGAAGAATATTACAATTCCTCTAGCAGGATGCACTCAGTCTTCCCAGCACATCAGAGACAGTCTAATGAGCACCTACCACTGAGATGCTGTGTCTGCTTCTACTTTTTGTACCATATGGCTCAGCCTCTTCTTTCCCCTCCTCCTCTTTTGAGCCATGAGCTGTCTTCTCTGCCACTGTCCCTGAAGTTGCAGCAGGAGCCCCTGGCTCCAGGGGCTGTGCCAGCAGCCACATACCCAAATTTAGAGCCGGACAATCCTTCCTGACTCATTAACAGCAGAGGGGTGTTTGCAGTGGTCCCTCATGACACACACCATTACGTCATTTGCCTTGCCAGAGGCTGTCACACACCAGCAAAAGCAACCAAGCAATAAAATACACCTGGCACCTGCCTCCTGCCTGCACCCAAGGGGTTGTAATGTGCAGACTGGCCTTAGGTGACCCACGGCAGAATATGAAATGGGTAACAAGCGCAGTCCTGTCTGGGATGTCTCTGGAACGCCATGCTGCTGCAGTTTTGGAGAGTGGTATGCCCACCTGTGTGACAAGGGAAACTTGTAGCAAAACCCCTTGGATGAAGATACACACAACTGGAGCGGGCTGAGAACAGCCATGTGTCCAGGAAAGCTCAGCCACAGCTGAAAATCTATTATATGAGTATCACCTGGACACATTTCACAGCATACTCCAGGGAAAAGGATATTCAGGCCAGAGGGAAGCTCTAGACCTTCAGCTGAGCACACAGACAGCAGCTATATCAGTTATTTTGCTATATTTCTTTTCCTCCCCACTTTTTTTTGCTTTTGATGTTATGCAAAAAGTTGCCCTTTTTCTTTAAACTTTTGAACATACACAGCCATGACTGTACTATCAAATTTCTTGAGTTAATTCAGCTCAGGTGGGACCGGGATTAAAGGAGGGGCTGTTCAAAAGCACCTCTCTCCAACTTGGTGTGAATTGCTCCCGGCAGCAGCCCTGCCCTCAGGCAGCACTCCTCACTCCTGCGCCATCAAAAAGTCAATGCCGGACACATCGGAGGAACGGTCTTTCCCCAAAATGTTCCCATAAATGCCGTTTCTAGAAGCTACTGTGGCTCTCCTGACAGTGGTCACATATCAATAGGAAAGAAAGGGACTCCCAGCTGCAACCAGGTTAAGCTGTGGGTGGAAGAGAGTGCAAGATAAAGTGCCTTTTCCCAGGAAATTTGTTTTTTAAAATACGTTTCATGTGGTGACCCAATCCTCAGCGACAGAGAACTAACCTACATTTCCCTTGCCACCCTTCAAACAAGGCAAGACAGCACCAATGGGAAGCAAGACCTCTATACAGCAAATGCAGCTGCAAAAAACTTCTGAAAAGAGCAAATTTAAAAGCTTCTGGCAGAGAGTTTTCAGCCCCGAAAAGCAAAATGTCAGAAGCACTTTCTGCAAATGGTCCTGCCCCATCCTTACAGGGAAACAAACCATAATTGCCGTGAAAGACCCTGGGCTGCTGTGAGAGAAAGATTCCCGCAGGTAAGACTGGTGAGCGACCAGAGGGAGGCAATTTCCTTCTTCTCTGCTCCCTGTCACTTAATTAGGGTTACACTTCTCCTGTCCTGTGGCACTGGGTAACCTTTTAGAGCAGGGTGACCACGAACTTTAGGACTGAGTATATCTAACACCACCATCACGACAAGGAGCTTCATAGTGATGGCAGGATGGATGCTTGGCTCTGTTTCTCCTAATTTTCCTTTTTCTGGAAATTTCTCCCTTTTTCTGGAGCTGTAGGAGACTCATGGCAGAGTTTTAATGACAAAACCCCCAAGGCAGACAAAAATAGTTGCGTGAATTTTAATTTTCCACCTGATTTTTAACATTAAGAAGGCCGAGACCAAGTTTTAGTAATGCTGCCTTTACGCTAATGTAGGTCTTAAAATGTGGATTTCAAATTGTATTTCTCACTTTTTCACTACAATTTACTCTGGAGAGTGGTACCTTCTTTCCTCAGGGACACATGGACATTTAAAGGCTCCACTATGTCTCACTTAAGAATATCAGTGCTCCTTAGAGTATCATCAATTAAGGATGAATTAAATAAAATTAAAGAGTGGTTAAATGCTCTTAATCAATGGAATAATCAGACAGAACAATCACCAAACTCCTCCAAAACATCCTCAGAACTAGAAGAGAAAGCCTTTTACAGCTAAACCAGGATCATGCAGCCCCAAATAGGAATTTTGTCTTGGAGAAGGGAACGGATGACATAAGTATTTGGGTCTCTGAACACCCTTTCCCTCCAATTTTAGAGAAAAAAATGGCCTTTATAGGCTAAGATATAACCATGTGGCATGAATCAGAATGAAATGAGCACATGTTCTATAAATGCATCAAAGAAAAGCTCCACCAGCAACAGTATTTTCTTTTTCTATAAAACGCTTAAAAAAGTAAAAGTTTGGCTTCAGCAGAGCTAACCACTGTTTCAGAAAATAAAAGGAAAACACAAAATCCTCCACATTTATTTTCCACTGAATAATTTTCCAGGGAGAATGTTTAAAGCAGAAAACTATGGCAAGAACTTCTGCAGTCCTGCGAAAACAGTTTCTGTAAGAGGAGGTAACCACAATACTGCAAAAAGAAGTCAAAACAGGATTTCAAAAAGCATTTCCATTAAAAATTCCAGGTTTTGGAGAATCCTGTTTAGGACTCTCACCCCCAGCCCCGCCCAGAAAACTCTGTGAAACTCCCTGGCTTAAAAAACATGCCCTGTGTAGAGTTTTTGGGGGAAGCACTGACAAAATGTAAAGCAAGACATCTTTTCTTTCAGCATGAATATGAATGGGGTGATAATGCTTCATCCTCACCTGCTTAATGGGTTCTTCTTCTAGAATTGGTGAGATTCTGGATAATACAATGCAAATGTAACTGCAGGTTAAGCCAACACTGACTCTGGAGTCACAGACTCCTGGCCAGAGTAACCTAGCTGACTATACAACCTAGAACAGAGGTTGGAGCTGAGCTATAGGCATGCTTGGGAGATTGAGCTTAATTCTTTGCCTCAAAGTCATTAAATGTCTCCTGGAACACAGTGACGTGTAACACTCGCCAGCCTCCTACTGTCCCCTTCACCACAGTCTGTACAACCTCCCTCCAGAAGCAAACTTTTAATAATGTTTTCCATGTAAAAGAATAGACTTGTGAACACCCACGTTAATTCTGCAATCTGCTTCAGTGCCACGTTATTTCACTTCAAAGCTTTCCAGGTTGTTATGAAAGTCCTTTTCTGTTTAAATGAGTGTAACCATTTAATCAGAATGCCTCCACCTTGTGCCTGAGAGGGATCCTACCGTATCATAATGAATTCTCATACTGTGGCATATGTGGATTTAACATTTATTATATGCTTTGCTGCAAAGTGCCTTCCTCCTGAATTAAACACCAGTTATTTAATTGATTTCAGTGCACCACAGTGTAAATTATCAGGTGCTGAGAGCGGCAAAGCCAAATCTAAAAGACTCATTCAGTGACTACGTGAACATCAAGTAACCAGCAATGAAACTTCTGGGCAAAGCGTGAAAGGAAGGAGACGTTTATCCAAAGCCAACAAAACTGAAAGAAAGTTGTTATGGCTCTAAATAGCCACCTTCCTGCTGTCTGGAGAGAAAAGCCTCACTCCTACTCTCAGGGAAGCAGTGATATCATACAGGATTGCTGTCAGACATATATTGCTGCCCCATGAATTGCCTATACCGGACCAAGCTATAAAGTATAGGCACATACACCCCCATGCCCTAAATGGGATTAAATGTGGGAACTTCTGGTGGGATGAAGGAATAAACTCAAGTTGATGCTGCCAAATTCTATTGTTGTAAAAAAACCTGATCAAGGTACATACTGTTACCCTAAGGATTTGATACTGGCCCTTGCTGTGGAGCAGACATTACATCAAATAACCCTCAGAAAGTATTTGTTCATTGTAATCACCAGCACAGAAAAACAAGCAGATTTATGAGGTCTTCAAATCTTACTGTAACTTTAAAGATTAATACATTAGAACAAGGTTTATTTTGAATTTCAGCCAAAACTCTTGTTTTCCTGATTGACAACAGCAGCTTTGCAACAACAGATATCTTAAGGAAAAAAAAAAAAATCCATTTTCATCTGAACTGTTCACATTTCTGTAAAAGAAAACATTATAATGCTGTCTGCTCAGTTAAAATGAGAAAATGTTTCTCCATTACCTCTTTATTCTCAAGGCTACAGGGAAAAAAAGATAATCACTCTCCATCAGGTGTCGAATAGCACTTTGAAAAAAGCCCAGCCCTCAATGTTGCCTTGCTAATGAGTCCTTACTGGGATGCTTTGACTAAGAAAACAATACTAAGTGCCAGCTGTGGAACAAGGATGTTTACAATTGTCTACACTCGTTGAAGGTGACAAAACATTGTAAGTGAGTTCGGAAATCGTCATGAGTCTTTCACAGTCCCCAAGAGGAAGAAGATTCTCACCGTTCATCTGTTGCTGCAGGGACTCTAAAATGCTACCCACAGCTGAAGCCTTTACATGTAAAACAGCACAAAGAAGCAACAGGACTGCTGCTCAGTGCCATTCCCAGGAAAAGGTGATGTGTTTGGAGAAGATATGGGGACTAGGAGTTACCAAAAGTCCAGCCCATAGCCAGAAAAGAAAAAAAAAACAAAAAAACCCCACAAAAAACCGAAGTGGTGAGGACAGCTAGGACTAGCCAATGAGCCCATTCACACTTCAGGATCACACACAGTCCAGACAGTTACAGGTGCCTAAAGCCATTCTAGTGGTCAATCTGAGGTCTATTAATCTGTTACCAATAAATCTGCCCATGTCCTTATCTCTACTCTGACATTAATCTTTCCTAGTCTGCTTGCAACCTCTCAGCCACTGAAGAAGGGGAGATACTCCTCCATATTGAACACGCACCATCGTAACCCAACTGACGTAATAATCTTCTTTTCCACAAAGGAAAAGATGTGAAACTGATGCTGGATTAATAACTGCTACCGAGTTCCCAGGGGCACGATGCCAAGAGCTAGTTGATGATGTGGTCAGCAGCTTGCAAAGCTCTAATGGGAAAGTACTAAAGTACACTGAGATTAACTCCTTTAGCCTTTTCACAGGGTTGCCTCTGTTGTTCAGTCAGTATGCCTTCAGAGATTTTGATACGGCATAATTTTTTTATCTATACTGATAGAACATGCTCTGACTGCTTTAAGCACTAGAAACAGGCTGGATGCAAAACTTGCGTTGCCCATGGCCAAATAATAAGGGCAGTTTCAAAATCCCGCACCCCAGCTCTGCAGCTGGGGCCCGTGTGTGCAATATGGTCATGCTGAAGGCAGTGATGGGCCCAGGATTCACTTTCCTGAGCGCTTCTCCCACGATCGTGGTCTGATGCTCCCTGTCGTGCCACGCGTGCTCAACCCTGTTGCTGCTGGCCCACTTTGCTTTCCACGTTCACCAGCTGGATCCAGCCCTGGAGAGCTGTGCCTTCTACACAGCACACTCCCCTCAGTTCAAAAAACTCTTGTCCATAGAAGCAGCAAAAGACTTTTTTCAACACATAGTGTAGTTATTGCCGTATCTTGTTCCACTGCAAACTCACAAATGTTGCTTTGCCCAAATCCCTGATGTTTCACTCCACAAGCTGTGAGGAAATGAAGCCTTGCCTAACTAGAGCCCCTAAGTCTCTGCTTAGTTGAGTCAAAATCCAAGCAAATCTCCCTCGGCATCTCTCAGGCTCCTTCCTGGCTGGGGAGGATGTGCATCAGCCTCCCTGGTGCTGTACTTCTTACATAGCATTTGTATGCTATGCAAAAAGCCCCACCAAAACCAAGCAAACAATTTATTCAATAAGTGATTAATATAAAATTCATGTGCATTTGCTTGACCAGGAATTGGGAATAGGTCTTTCTATGGGCCATCCATTAAGTGTCATTGCCAATAAACCCCATGAGTTCCATCTGCCACATGAATCTACTAAACATCTTATTCCTGTGGGGCACAAGGAGGTGCAGGAAGCATGGGATGCAAGGGTTTTGACACATACCCAGTGTATTTTCAATGGATGTCAGGCATTAATTTGGGCTGAGCATTTTGAGACACTCATCCAAACCAGGAATACTGGAAATAAAGAAGGACAGAGTCTGTGGGTGTGCAGCTGACATCCCATCCTGTACCATGAAACAAACTGAATCCCCTGGCACACGGTCATCAGCTCCAGTGTTCTTCATTAATGGTGGTGTTTCTCTTGTTGCCATTACTGTCATTACTAATAATGATAACAAACACATCATCTGCAGAGAAAAGAGATGCTGAGTGGTTTTTCTCAGATACTTGGACGAAAGTGTTTGCTTCTGCTGAAGAACACAGTATGCTTTTATCATTCATTGGTGAGGCACTGGAGCAGGTTGTTCAGAGAAGCTGTGGATGCTCCATCCCTGGAAGTGTTGAAGGCCAGGTTGGACAGGGCCTGGAGGAACCTGGTGTAGTGGAAGGTGTCCCTGCCCATGGCAGGGGGTTGGAACTAAGTGATCGTCAAGGTCCCTTCTATGATTCTGTGATACAAATTCCATTGTGAGAGCAGAGATAATTCCTTCTGTCTTTTGCACTCCGCAAGTACGGGAATAAACATCATCTAAGGAACGTGGTGTGGCAGATCTGTGTTTTGCTTTAATTAGCATCCTGATAGCTGCTTGGCGTGCGGGATTGCTATTTTGTAACACAGTGAGTCCTTGCAGGACTCCTTCAGGGACCTGGCAAACACGGCACTTCCTTCCATTGTCTGTTGTTTTTCTTGGAGGCTGAATATTTTCATTGAAATGTCACTTACGTACCCTGTCCATGCTTGGCTGCTCTCGGAGTGCATTCAGGCACTGGGCTCTCAAAAAACAAAGGGAATTCAGCACTTAATCACAGCTCAGCACTCCACTTACTTATTAGCAAAACATGGAGTTGAAAGGCAAAATCCCAGGCAGCGCAGTTCTGGTAATAATAAAAACTTCTGCAGATTTTACCACCATGGGTACCTGCCTGTTTGAGCTGCCTCCCGAGGTGTTACAGGGTTATGAGGCACCTGTGTCTGGCAGGGGAGAGCTGATAAACAGCAGGAATGGGACAATGGGATTCTGAACCTGCAAACTTGTGGGCAGGGCTCTCCTCCAAGCGTGACTTGCACCCGGCAGGAAGGAGCCTCCGTCATCTCAGCTTTTCTGTGAAGGAAATCATCTGAATAATTCAACAGAGTTAAGAGACTAACCTGGAAAAAGCCCAAGGTCAGGGGTTTAGGCTTGGTTGGGGCTGGTTTGTTTGGTAAATTTAAGGAGAAACATTTTGGGGTTGGGTCAACCAGGCTGCTCACCCTAAAAGCTGATTCTCAGCAGAGATGTCAAAGCTTCAGAAGACATCACACAGGGGAAATACCCTGGAGAACCAGAACCAGCAGCCAACAGGATCCGGGTAAAGCAGCCATCCTACTGAGGGGATCAGATATACTGTTTTGGGAGCACAGCTCCCCCAAAGAGGTGGAAAGCTATACCAGGCAGGCACTAGGGTTTTCACTTTCTTTAACTAGATCCTAAAATTAATGGGAATTCCTCTGGATTTGGCAATGTTCTTGACTGTGAAAAAAAATGCAGTGACACTCAGAGGTGGGCCTTCAGGTTTGATTGTGGCTTGCCTAGCTACATGCTTCTCCAAGCATGCTCCAAAATTTTTGGAGGTGCCTTTTGGACCCATTTTTAGCCTGTTTTCCAAAGGCAGTGAGACAATGACTCTCTATCTGAGCTTGCCATCCCTTGGTAATTTCTGACCTCTTGTGTGAACTTCAACCACCTTTGACAGAAGAGTAGAGACAGCAAAAATACTAAATTCCTAAACATTCCAAGGAAATACGGATGAATAAAGGAGAACAGTGAAATTACTGTCTTAATCAATTTTTAACATGGCCCCATATCCTTCTGGAGAGGCAGCAGCCCCAGCTCCTGTGGCTTTGTCTAGTGTAGGTTACAGAAGAATCTCTGGGAAACCAAACTTTGT
>JAYRBT010000042.1:5476733-5515264 GCA_036023395.1 Myiotriccus ornatus | reverse complement strand
GCTTCTCCAAGCATGCTCCAAAATTTTTGGAGGTGCCTTTTGGACCCATTTTTAGCCTGTTTTCCAAAGGCAGTGAGGCAGTGACTCTCTATCTGAGCTTGCCAGCCCTTGGTAATTTCTGACCTCTTGTGTGAACTTCAACCATCTTTGACAGAAGAGTAGAGATAGCAAAAATACTAAATTCCTAAACATTAGAAGGAAATACAGATCAATAAAGGAGAACAGTGAAATTACTGTCATAATCGATTTTTAACATGGCCCCGTATCCTTTCGGAGAGGCAGCAGCCCCAGCTCCTGTGGCTTTGTCTAGTGTAGGTTACAGAAGAATCTCTGGGAAACCAAACTTTGTTGCTGCACACTTCAATGCAGGTGAACAATACAGATGAAATCAGAGTCAAGCCTTGGGAATCTGCTTCGATCTGCCCAGGCAGCACGTTCAGAAGCAGCGTTTGCAAGTGGACACGTAAAACTCAGACGGAAAAGGTGTTTGGATTGGATATTAGGAAAAATTCCTTCACCGAAAGGGTTGTCAAGCACTGGCAAACGGTGTGCAGGGAAGTACTGGAGTCACCATCCCTGGAGGTATTTAAGAGATGTGTAGATGTGGCACTTGAGGACATGGTTAGAGGTGGACTTGGCAGTGCTGGTTTAATGGTCGGACTCGATGATCTTAAAGGTCTTTTCCAACCCAAATGATTCCATGTGTTTATGTAAATCCATTTTTATGCAAGATTTTCCAGGACACAGAAAGTGAATCATCAATACACAAAGAGGCTGATTATGCCTGACAACACTAACCACAACAGATTATCAAGATCTTTCCCTGGTGAAATAAGGAAGATCAATTAGGAGATACATTAGGGTAATTCCTACCAAGTGGCAACAATAGTAACCAATAATCCTGGTACTGCTCATTAACCGAGCTTATTATTCTACCAAAATATAGTTTCGTAAAACTTCTATTTCTGAAAGCAGTTTATTTCCCCCTGTCTTTTACAACATCCTCTGGGTAATCTCAGCATCCAGAAGGAATGAAACTTTCAGAGTTTCATTTTACTTTTTGTCTTGTTGCCTGTGTAGGTCTTAACAGTACTATGGGAAATCCAAGATTGGGAAGGAGCAGGTGTTTTCTTGATTGGAAAGCACATTATCCTCATGGAAATAAAACAAATGTTCTACAGTACTTTTCTATATTGCCTGCAATATTTTAGCAGAATCATCACCGGAGAGGCAGCAATTGTCCTACATCTGTATTCTGCTTTGCAGCTGCACCCCTAACTCCACCTCATACCAAAGCTGAGCAGTACTGCTTGGAGTGAAAGGCAGCAAGGGATTGTCCACAAGCTTGCCAAAATTAGAGGCACTGGATTGGAATATCTTGCACTTTTGGAAAACAAATAAAGAAAAAATAGTCCAGCCCTCTCTAAGGGACAGGATAACACTTTGAGACAGCACATGAAATTCTGAGTTGTCAAATTTGGGGATGTCCAGCCTGGACTTTTGGTGTACCTCGGTCTTACCTCTCGGTTTGAACAGTTCTGTGATGGCTTGTATACAATGTATGTGAAAAGAAGGTGGTGAAACTGAAGCCAGAGATCTCATCTCCCCGTGGACATGCCAGGAAACACACAGGACAGAGTCACCAACAGCTAGGTAATCCTGGGAAGAGCTCCCAGGGGGCCTGGCAAGAATAAATTAAGTGTCAAGTAGACACGGACAGCTGCCTCTTAAACTCTCTTCCTTCCAACTCCAGCACAGACACTGAGACCTTTACTTGCCAGTATCTTTGACAGAATAAACGAGGTGTGATATTTATCCTTCAAGCTGGCCTGCTAACAAGCATGGCTTTCATGGAAAAGCAGATGTACCCGAGGACAAACATAAACAGAGAGGCTTGGTCTGCCTCCAAAAGCCTTCTCCCACAGAGGTGCTGCGAGATGCTCAAGGACTGTAACGTGGATTTTCCACAACATAGCAAGGAGTGCTCTAAAGGTTGGTAATAAAAATGCTGTCCATGACACAAAATAACCACTGGAAACTATTAGCTAGATTTCACTCAGAAAGCGAGGACCCAGGTAGAAGGTCATACGGATTTGAGATTTGCTGTGCCCGTAACACTGACCTTTGAGTGGCCCTGATTTTACCCACCTTTTTTTTTTCCATTCTAAATGCTGCTTCCTGAAAGCTGCTTGATCAGAAACCTTCTGCTTCACTTCAGAACCCAAGTTTTAAATGTAGGCAACTGTTGTGTTGTTCAGGAGAAATACACAAAAATGAGAAGATAAAAAGCCCACAAGGAATCTAATAATAAATAGGGCAGAAATGTAAACAAATAGATACTTCATGCAGTGCAATGGTTCACAGCTATTGTATCAACAAGTTAGTGTTACCTTGGAAACCAGAAATTATCTGAACATGCCTTCTCCCAGACAGGAATCCGTGAAAGGAGGCATGCAGAATGGATTTTTAGCCTTCTGGACTTTGCAGAGTTGCTGCCCAAGTGTTGATGCCAACTGATCCCAAATTCAACTACTGATGGAAGTTCAGAGGCAGTGCAGAGGTTGCACTTCATGCAACGCCCACAGCAATGAGGGTGAGTCCCTGGCATTCTTGTCCTCTCCACCTGGGGATAACACAGCCCTTTCCCAAGAACTTGCAGAAAGTTTATTCCCTGCATTCAGTTCAGTGCTCTCGGTCTACCTTGTAACACAAGGCACAGCTCTTTGTTAGGGCTGGGGATTGCTCAGAGCAGCCACCCCAGAGGCTGCTGATGGGATTCCAGCTGGGCATTTCATCCTGGTGGGCATCAGTGAACCTCTATCCCTCTGGAATAGCCAAATGCTTGGCCCTTGGAAAATTAGTTAGCTGGGTTTACAAGCACAGCTATAACAGAAAGGATAATTCCCTAGTCGGTGTTGAATTGTGAGCAAGCAGAAATTTATATCAAGATATATATTCAGTGTCACCTGTGACTACAGAACTACATTTCAGACAACCCAAAGATCTGGATGTAAGGAATTTATAAAAGTGAAAGTTACACTACACTGAACAAGCTAATAAGAAGGAATAATATTGATTTATTTTTTCTAAAGAGATTAAACAAAAGTAAGGCTTTGTAAAACAACTGATTACAAAACTAGTGCTTCCCACAATCCAGCTGGTTTGTTGGAATTCGTACAACACTGATGTTCCTGTACAAGTCTTTTTGCAGTGCTCTGAACTGAAACATAGGGCTACAAAAACCATATTCTTCCCACACTGCCAGTAGAACAACTTCTAATGACATCGCCATGCCTGGATGTTACCAATAGACAAGTGACCAGCACAGTCCCCAGCCTTCCCTGGGGTATTTAACCCCAGAACTTCCTCTGTCAAATGCTTCAGGTTTCCTTATGACACATGTGGCTTTTCCCAGCTGTAATTTACTCTTCTGCCCTGTCTGTCTGTTCTGATCTTGTTTGATGTGATCTCACAATTGAATAAGAGAGAGGTTAGAGCCGGTAAGAGGAAATTTTAGCTTCAAATCATGGTTTTTAATTGATTTCAGAATGTGGTGAAAGTAGAAGCAGTATGAGCATCTGCCTGCCCCTTCCTTCCTTTCTGACGGGCTGATGTGACAGGAGGACAGGGTCAGCTACAGTGTATCATGCATGTGATGGGATCCTGATTTTCTCAGGCCCAGAGAGGGAAAATGAAGAAGGAGAGGGGCTCTGGTGAGGGAGATGTGTCAAGAAACAGCAGTATGATCTGCCACTGCTGCTGGGTCAAGGATGATGCTGTCTTGCAAGTGCAGTACTCAGGTATCCGTGCACCTGGTGGCATCTCGGGTCACCCTGAGCTCGGCACAGAGCAGGTACCTGCTGAGACACAGAGAACTAAACCTTGGCGACTCCGCACGTACGAAGCCTGTTCAGGTCCCTTCAACATCTCCTCTTTGCTCTGGTTTGATCTGGGTGACACTCACCACAAACCCATTTAATTCCCAATTTCACAACAACTCAGCCCGTTATAACCGGAGATTCATTTTTAACCACCCACCGGGGATTTTGCAGTCTGTAGCACACTAGACAAATACCTCTCATGTACCCCATCTTTTGGGTTAAAGAACAAAACCAGAACAAGAAGAGGTGGTAATTTTGACACAAAAAATTCATTAGGTTCAGTACTTACAACTGCATGACCAGGTACAAATGGTTCGGGCTCTCATAGATGTCTTCCAGGGCAACTATGTTTTCATGCTTGATCCTGAAAAACCACAAGATAAGATAAGATGAAATACTGATTTTAACTTTTTTTTGTATGACTGCGAAACCTAAAGCTATTTTTAGTTAGGCACTACTTGTCAGTGTTTTATTCAACATCATAAATTTTTTGCAAGGACATGTAGTGATAGAACAAGGGGTAATGGCTTTAAACTGAAAGAAGGTAGGCTTGGATTAGATGTTAGGAATAAATTCTTTACTATGAGGGTGGTGAGTCACTCGAACAGGCTGTCCAGAGAAGCTGTGGATGCTGCATTCCTGGGAGTGTTCAAGGCCACATTGGATGGAGCTCTGAGCAACCTGGTCTAGTGGAAGGTGTCCCTGCCCATGGCAGGGGAATTGGAACTTGATCACATTTAAGGTGCTTCCAACCAAAGTAAACAGCCAGAAGTGTTTCACAGCCCAGATTTCTGTTATTACTCAGAGAAAATTCTTTCAATCTTCTCCAATGGCAAAATGTGTAAGGTTTAAGTATATGAGGCATTAGAGGTTCAGATGAATGAAGATGGTTGGTTGGAGGTTAAATTCTCAGGACGGCTTCGCTGCAGGGTGCAGGGGAGTGATGGAGGCAGGGTGTAGGATGACAGAGAGAAAGGCAGGGATTTGACTCTGCAGAAGCTGGCACAGGTAGGCAGCAGCCATATGACAGCCCCACACTCCTTCACACTAAATTCATGCAGCTCTGATGTCCAGCCTGGTCTTCACAGCTGAATTTCCCTGCAGCACTACTGAACACTGTGTGCTTTCTGTACAACACCTCTGAGCAACCAATGGGTTTTCTACGGCCTCACCATTCCCACCAAGCCTCTTGTCAAAACACTAGCTTTAAAGACAGAAATCAACTCCACAAGCACCCATCTAATTAATCAGTTGAGCAATATCTCTCTGGGTTTGCTCCTTAAATGCTAACAAATAATGTGCAAAGGATACATTCAGGTTGTGCAAACCCTAAAGAGACTACCAGTACAACCCCAGGGGAAGAATATTAATTACACCAACTGCAGACAATCATTTTAGGAGAAAGATGGAAAATGCTAAGCAGAGGCCACTCATTAAGCAAGAGATGGACATGTTCAGAAAGAAAGTAAACGTGCCTTGTCAGCAAATCCAAAACTCTCTACATGTTTCTAGGTTCAAGTAGCTTAATTAAGATGCTTAATCGTGTATCAGGGCCTTATCCTCAGCGTTCCCAAGTGTCCTAACATCTGTGTGAGGATGCTGAGAGCAGAAGATCCCCTGCGCCCAGCAGGATCTTTACTGTAAGCACACAGACTAATTTAATTTCCTCTGAATTCACTGGAAAGATTATGACTGACCTGAATTTACACCCATAGTCATCAAAAGCTTATTCATATAATGACCTTCACACACAGGAAATTTAACATCAACAATAAGCAAACTCAAATAAAATGCGCTACAGGATGTGAGGGTACCAATACATGACTTGGCTATTCACTCTACCTAAATATCTGGAAAATCCCATGATATTTTAGCAAAATTTCCTGGTAGATTGCATTGCAAATTAAATTTTTAGTATTTGCAACAGGAAAACAATACACCACCCACTTGGCTTTGCATAGCACATGTGTTTGGAAGTGTTTATTTTGTTTATTTGTGCAGGTCTAGTGCCTGTTCCCTTAAGGGTTAGGTAGGGCAAGGGTGGGCTTGCCTTGTTTAGGTTAGTTGAAGGTACATTACAAATGACATTTCAAGCAATTAGTCACTTTTACTGAAAATTATTATATGTATCTATCCATTTTCCTTTACCCACACGCACATTCACATGATCATCCGTGTTCCTCCTACCACCACGATCCAAGCAGTTCAACACAAACAATCTGCCACCGTGTTATCTGCTTAAAGCCCCCAACTTAGCGGGACGGTTTTTACCTTGCCCGTATTAACGCTTTGCATTTCTGTTTTTGAGAACCTCAGAGGTTCCCCAAACCAGCCAGAACCCGTCTGAGGCAGCTGCAGCAACCCCTGACCGTGACACACGTGGCCAGCGGGTGGGTTACCCGCAGAGGGAACAGCCAGGGAGGCAGAGGCCAGAGGGGAGCTCATCAGACATGCAACACCGCGTGCTGAGGGCTGCGGCGAGACCCTCTCCCCTTCCTGATTTGCAAACCAAATGGGCACTGCACCACTGCGCTCTCAGAAGGCAGATAAACTTGCTCAGTGCTACGGGGGGGAGAAAAGGTTTGGTCCCACCACTGCAGAGTCCTCTGTATTGAGCCAATCTGTGAAATCAGGTGTGGGATGTGAGTATGTGGGATCCAGCAAGTATAAACTAGAAGAAGGCAGCAGAAGAAGCTGAATCACCCCCTAAAGTACACAGAGGGCAATGTCTCATAGGGATGAAGGCATTTGGAAGAAGATGCCCCTTTGGGAGGGGATGTCTGTGCATACCAGGCACCATGCTGGTGGCTGCTGCACTCAAGGGGCTTGCTGAGATGGAGAGGAAGTGTTTTTCTCCACTTTCTCTCAACCTCCCCAAGACCAGCAAGGCCTTAATTGTGGTGTTACACAGTGTTTAATATCCCTGGTGAAGTGCACGTCGCACACCTGCAAATGAAACCGCTTGTCCTGCGCAGCATTTCTCTGCTCGGACAAACTCTCAAATGGCAAGCTATCAAAAGGAAAAAGGAATTAAAAATTAAAAAAAACAAAACAGCAATGTGGAAATCTGTCGGGGTGAAACCCACAGGTTAGATGAAGCTGGGGGGGTGTGTTTCTGAAGCCAAATCAGAGCAGCCGTGGGCTTCCCAGCAGAGGTCACTGCCCAGCTGCAGCTCCTCCGCCTCTCACTCCAGAAATTCACACAGAAATTTGTGTGGTCCTTTCTTCACTTTAAAGCACGGGCAAGCGATCACTTACAGCCTGGATACACAATAATTAACGCCGAACACTGTTCATTTGAATAGCACCCTGGGGTTTGGGAAACTGGGTGTGGGTAGCATCACATTGCTTTGTTGACACCCCAAAGGCTAAAGGGGATGGGGCAAATTTGTCCCACTCCTCTGCAAGCAGATCAGCAGTGCCAGACGTGCAGGTAACAGCCAGACACACACTTCAGGCTTGCACGGATGTTTGGGTACATCGAGAGCCAAGGAAAGCACTGTGCAGTGGCAGCTACTTGAGGGATTTGAGAATGGGTTAATTAACTCCACTTTTATCCCCACCAGGAGCACCGAGTGAATCTCAAAGGTTCAGAGGATTCATTCTGCTAAGCCTCCAAATGCCTGCACGCAGCCTCCCCGGTGAGCTCGCCCAGCAGAAATACTCACCAGACTGTCTGATCTCCTCGAGACCTGACAGCATTTATCTTTTCAAAAGGTGCTGCTCTCACTTTACAAAAGAGGAAGCACCGTGAAGAAAAACTTGAAGATTTCTCACTAGAGGAGAGAGCAGAGAGGGCCAAGAATCCAGATCCCTCAATCCCAGAGTATTATCTTAACCAGTGGGCCATATTAGTTCCACCCCTTCTCCTTCCCATCTCAGAGAGACAATATTAACCCCTCTTGTTTGTAGCCTTTTCCTTCATTCTGTCCTCCCTGTCCATACTCCCCTCTTCCCAACGTGTGGCTCCCACACTGCAACTGATAAACATGCCCTGGATTAACTCTGCACAAAGCAACACGTTGATGGCATTGAAGCGCATGATGGTACAATTATGGCTGTAGCAGAGGGGACATGGACATGCACCCATTGACTGTTTCCAAAGAATTAAAAAAAAAGCCCTGAAAGTGAACATCAAAGCATGGACTTGGCTAAAGCAAATTAGATCAGATTACACAAATTATTATGAACAAGGAAATATACAGCTGAGGAAAATTGCCCTTACCACCCTTTTAACCTCCCTTTCATCACAATTGCTATTTTTCCTGATGCCCCCCCCTTCCTCCCTTCCTGGAAAACCCCATGTGCTGCTTGCATCTCCCACACCCTGATTTGTCGCCACAAATCCCTCTGTCTGTGACACAAAGGGCACATGTCACCTCCAGCCACCACTGCTTTGTTCATTTTCAGGAATATTCTGAGGCCATTAGATGGAAAGAAGAAGCCTAGAAATAAAAATACAAATAAAGAGAGGCTAATGCTTTTTTTACGCTCTGGACTCCTCACCCTACAAGGCCCATGAGATGCTGCAATCCAGGGGAAAAAGAAGAGGAAAGTAAATCGAGGAGTGAAAATCAGGGAAATTTAAGTTTACACAAAAACGCAAAGAGGGATTAACCCTGGTAGGAAACTATGAAAATAAAGGATGTGTTCCCCATGTTCAGAACAGCCCTGGTTTGGAAGCTGTGCCTCAGGCAGACACAAACCACGGGGCTCGATGCAACCATGCAAAATTATCAGGCTTCCCCTCCTGCCTTTCAGGTCTGTGATTCTGCTGTTACAGAGGTGTCAACAACACAGATGAATGAAGGCAATGTTGCACTTGAGCCATATTTTAACACGTTACTAGCCAAGCCTTAAAGGAGCAAACTAAGCTGTGCAACCAAGGACTTCAAGTGGCTTTGCTGGGCATGGCAGCTGTGCAAACAAGGGCTGATGAAAGAGTGACTGATCTGTGGCAGAGCCCCAAGCACAGACTGGTCCCTTTGATTGCTGTGGAGCCATTGCACAAGAGCATTGATAGGGAAATTGTCACTTTCTCCCGATTGCTACAGCATTCAGAAACACAGAAACGTCCACCTCTAAGGGAGCTGAAACACATCCCCCAGACAAGACCTGACTTGACCAGGAGTGGCATTTTCTCCCTGCACAACAGTTTCCATCACACCAAATGGGGCGTGCAGCAGCCTTGGAGTGGTGATGAACACGTGGCATGGCACCCCAATGATGCTAAAATCCTTCCTTGCCACTGGCCAGCACAGAGACATCATGTCCTACCCACTGCCACCAGAAGGGCACAAGCCCCATAGGTCCAGAACTAGCTCTAATACACAATACTCACTTCAACATTTGCCAAAAAAAATTTAAAAAAATAAAAAAAAAATTAAAATATTCCACGGGCTTTAGCTGGAGATTGCTTCTAAGAAGCAAAGGATTGAAATTTGGAAGCTGATGTACAATAAGGGAAACTAAATCCTGTAATGACTGAGCTTTCTGTGCATCTCTGCCAGTTCCTGGACATCTCAGAGGCCAAAGGGCTGAAATTAAACCCGCTGCATACTGCCATGGATCATTAATTAGAAGGGTAGCACTCTGCACATAGAAAAGCAGAGAACCCAGACTTTGCTGTTGCTTTGGCTGCTGAGCTGCTATGAGAGCATGTTAAACACACCAGCTATAAACTACAATTGAATCACTTACATTAACATCTATCATATTTAACACTGAGAACTAGGATCAGTTAGAAGAACACTGTTCAAAAACCTTGGGCAAACACGACAGCCATTTAAGTAGGGCAGGTTCCCCCCACAACAACTCTTTTCCAAGTCAGTGTTACATTTGCAAGAAACGACATTTAATGCTGCACCTCCATGAACAGCACGTGTAACGGATAAAATGCCACAAGAAAGCATGAATAATTTTGTGAAACCCAGAACCAACAAAGCCTGAATCTGTAAGGATTTGTGGCTTTGAGTAACCAAATGTCTTTGAGAATCAATGTCCTGTTATTTCCACACGTCCCCTGGAGAGAGTTTTACCAGCAGCATGAGGGTGCCTGGGCTTGATGAATTCACAGGTTGGTCAAGGGAGGTGTTTAAAACACAGTTTCTGCTCTGGATGATCCTGGAAACTTACCTTTGCTCAACTGTTTTATTTGGTTGAAACATGTAAATAATTTCAACAGGTATTAGGATAGTCTCGCACATGTTCACATGGAGTGATCGTATCAGATTGCTTCACACTTGAAAGAAAACTACCAAAAAATTTTCAGGATGGCTCAGGGTGATGTGAGAACACACGGGAACAAACCAGCCTGCTCCCAAGGGGAAACTCTGGCAAGCCTGACAAGAGGGGAATGGGGTGAGATGGCAGGGGTTGGTATGGGGAAGGAAACCCATGGCTGGAAATCCTGGAAATGGCTGGCTGACTGCAGCAGAACTCTGCCCACCATTCCTGCTCCAGAAAAACCTTCAGATACTGATGCTGTCCCTGGGACTTGCACTGCCTCACCTCAACGTCATTCTTGTCTTGGGGGACCCAAAACTGAACACAGGATGGGAGGTGCAGCCTCACCAGTGCTGATTACAGGGGGACAATCACTGCCCTGGTCCTGCTGGCTACACTATTGGTCTTTGGGGGCTACAGGATACAAAAGGGAGAGAGGAGAGTGTGGTGCCTCACTTCATACATGTCTGGTTGACTTTCAAGGGTCCAAACTATAAGAGGCTAACAGATTCATGTCACCAAGTCAACCACATTTCCCCTGAAATGGACACCCTTGCAGACAGAACAAAGACACTTTGGAAGAAAGGTGGAAGGTTTATCGACACTGAGATTAATTTCTGCTATTTCATGTTCCCCACCCTGTCATCCCACAGCAGGCATCAAGTACCTGGCACAGCAGTGGTGACAGCTTCTGTGGCTACAGAAAGGGCTTTGGTCCCCAGCATCTCAAATCTGCAGTCTTCCTCTCTCTCACTCTCAAACACACATGCAAATAATGTGAAACTTAGAGAAGCCTCAGCTTAGACACAGAGGAGAGATGTGAACAAAACCAGGCAGATGTCAGTTGCTTGGCAAAGGTGGCTCTACAGATTTTGCAAAGCCAAAACACCTGCTTTTTCTCTCCTGCTACATTTAGATTGCTTTTTTGAAGTTATATGTTTAATTTGCTTATTGCAAAGAGCTGGAGGAGATTTTCCGGATTCAGTACTGAATATTCCCTTGAATTAAAAATGAAAGAGAACTCCTATTTATGAGCTGAAACGTAGAAATGGTGTTATGTCCCCTGGCCAGACGGTGTTTTTTGACCTCCCCTGATCTCCTACCACCGCGATACCTTTTGTTCCCACCCACATTGCACATCTCGCCTTGTTTGATCTAATGACTGGGAAAGGGAGGGCTAATTCCAGCTCAAAGACAGATGGTTCAGTGCCCATATGTTGGCTGCCCAGCCAAATTAGTTAAATCTCTGTGGTTGGAAGGCCAAGGAGTTGAACTTTGCTGTCACGTGTGGGCTTCAAAACACAGACTGCTCACAACACAGAAGGAAATGAATGTCTTTACTAATATCTTTAAGATCTCTATGCTTCTGTCAGGTTAATTTGGTCCGCTTTGGAAAACCAGCCAGAAGAGAAGGACCCTGTATGCCCTAGAAGATGGTACACAAAGGCAAACATGGAGGGATGAGTCACTTCATACACCTTCCCTCAGCTGTGACTGAAGAGGAGACTGTGATAAAAAGCTCTGGTGCTGGTAACAAGCAGCAAGTGGCTCAGAGCAGGTGTTTGAAGGAAGCAGGAACAGCCAAAATTCAGGGGAGAGACACCCACCAAAAGACCTGCTTCTATTAGCCTTAAAAGGTGGGGATGATTTTAAAATTGATACAGTTTCCAGTTTAGTTTTTTCACTATTTAACTCTTCAATTAGGCATGTAATTCTCTGTATGCAAAGTAATGAGCCAGGATGGGATTTGTCCTGAGCCAGTGTCCAAGCAGGATGCTGAGTAATTCTGCTGTCAGTGCAGCTGCCTCCTCTGGGGCCTACATGGGGAGAGAGAGGAGAAAGGATGGGGAGGTGCCAGGACACCTTGTTTCATGCTTATACAACTCAAACTCTCTCCATTTCATTTTTCAGATCCTATCCACCACCTCTGTAACCTCCTCTTACTCAAGAGTGAAGACCTAGTAATCTTTCCAACAGTGTCAGTGGCCTTTCTTTCCCACCACTGCATGCCTTCTATAACAAACGTACCATGTGCATAAAATATTCTCATGATATTTCACAGTGATAAAGGCAAGTTGGAGACATTCCACAGCTGGAAACCTGAGCTGTGTAGTTAAGCAGCTGTAACACTAACTGGCTGTGACAAAACCTACCCACGTACACCACACTGTTTCTGATCCATGCCCTACTTCATGTTGTACTTCCTAGCAGTGCAACCTTTCTTTTCATTTCTCCGGATCCTGCGGGCAGAGACTGGTCTGGCTCCTTCACCGGCAGGGATATTTGCACCAGGCCAGCTTGAAGGAGTTTTGCTCATCTTAAGACTTGGTTCCCTTCTGGGAAGGGGAGAGAGTTGTGTGAACCTCCTCAGGTCCAGAGCATGTGTATTTTCCTCCTGGAGGTACTTTCTAACCATCAAGCATGGTCCAAAACGGGATGCTGGAGGCAGCATCCTGACCATTTCTGAAACAATAGCTCAATCCAGCCGTTGTGCCAGCTGTGCTGGGCCCATTAGGCATGCAAGGAATGAGCCCACAGGCTTATTGCTTCCCTGGAACACCAGCTGAGGCGATGCCCCTTTCTGCCTTGTATCCAGATCACAGCACAATTCAGACAAAGGCTGAACTTCTCTGGCACAGATTCATGGTTTTCCACCAAAAAAAGTAACAAATCAATATAGGCACTTTGAGAATAAACATGAGTGATTCCTAGATCATACACCTGGATTTAGGTGGTGACCTTGTGTTCATTTGTTTCAAGCATTTTTATGGGAATGCTGCTCAGCAGCCATTCAAGTAAAAGAAATTAAAGCTCTGGGTCTTCTACTGTTGTAACTTGCAACTCTAGTGAGAGGGTTAGGCCCAAATAACCTTCTGAAATGCCCATTCAATGCAACAGGAATATCTCCGTGTCAGTGCCATCCCTGGTTTCAGGAATATCCCTGATTTCCACAAAAAGCAGACCAAGACATCAGAACGATGGTTTCCAAACGGTGTATCCCAACTGGCAGCGATCAAAAAGGCTTGCAAAGCTTGAGCAAAAACCTCCAGGCTGTTTAATTTGAAACACATCAAAACAAGTGTTAATGATGAATTAATCATTAAAGGTGAAAAAGATAAAAGTAGTGTCTGCAAGGATTTATCTCAGACAAAAACAGTGTACCATCTTTTAGTTGTTGGCAGCACCCCTGGTTTTGCAGCGTGGAGACTACGGATTTACATGTGCAGCCAGTAATTAGAGCTGATTCCCACTCCCTTGCCTGGGAGAGGTGAGGAGCTACATGCAGTTAAAGGTGGTGAGCACCTCCTGGGCTGAGGTTGCTCCAGAGGGTTGCTCTGGAGGGGTTCCATGAACATAAAAGGAGGCTCAATTTGCAAAACCCTTAAAAAACAGCAAGACTGACACTCTTGGAAGGGTGATCTGGCTGCAGTCTGAGCAACTATCCTTGTACACAGCCTCACAAAATGAGAAGCTCTTGTTAGTTTACAGTGAATGAAGAGCTGAATAGCTGGTATAACACTCTTTCTGTGGCTTCCTGGTCCTCAGATGAGTGCAATATGTACACATACATTCATTTACATCTGAAACCTGGCAGCAGATACTACACCTCTGAAAAGAAAGCTCTGCCACCCGTGAAATACCCATTTGACACAGACACAGGATTGTTGTTGTCTACTGTTATCTCCTTCATTGGTTTGAATACACACTAATGAAGGGTGAATGTTATAACACCCACACACCTGTATAGGTGAGTTGCACAAAAACATGGATAAACGCCTATTTGGATGAGCAGAGATGGAAGATGTAACAAAACTAGGTATTTCATTCCACCATATGGGGAATAAATGGAGCTGTCGCCCAGATGTGACAGAGCTGGGACTCCCAGCTGTGACTTTTACAGAATCTTTAGCTACTGGGTTACCCTAAAAGCTAATGCATATGGGTGTACTGCTGATGATAAGGACAAGCAACATACAAAGGCAGAGATGGTTTATGCACTCAGAAAATAGTGATGTAACCAAAAGGACACCTTGGCTCACAGCAGAAAGCAAGGGTATGTTCTACAGTCATATCCAAAGAGGTTTATGCCTCAAAACTGCATCTTCTCCACAAATGAAGCAGAAAAGTAAATAGGCAACGAAGCACAAGTGACACCCTGAACATAAATTTCTTGTTCCCCAACGAAGTTGATGAGTCCTCTGCACGCTCAGCTCTGTAAATTGTTGCTGGGCAGCCTAGAAAACCACAAGCCTTGATTGAGTTCCATCAGACTGAGTGAGCACGTGACAATTAAAGCAGGTTACAGTTCCTCAGTGCCATGATTGCAGCCAACAGTGTCATATTTGCCCCACTGCAGGTGTCTCCTACAGTGAGGAAAAGCACATGCCGTCCAAAATGTGTCAGAGACCCTGTGGGTGTAGGGGATACAATAAGAACCACTTTGCTTCTGCTACCAGGTGTGGGTTTGAGTCTTGATCAAGTCTCACTCTATTTGTCTCATCACTAGGGCCACTGTGCATCAGCTAAGCTTGCCTGCTCCCTGCCTGCCCGGGAGCACGGAAGTCTGGCAGACCGGGATGCTGGATCACAGCTCTCTTGGGGCTTCCTGCAAAACCCTTAGCTGGCATCTAGGCAGAGGTCTGACTCAAACACTCGGTCTGCAGGGACAAGCCACCTGACAAACTCATCTCCAGCAACCTGTCAGAAAACTCCCTCCTTCCCACCAAGTTACTGGGAAGCCAATTTATTTTATTTATCGAGACAGAAGGATAAGTAAGAGGCTAGGCAGGTTTCCACATTTCATCATCACTGTATTAGGACACTCCTACACAGAAGGCTGCTCCCCCAGTTGCCTGTGGGAAGTGCCAATAGCCCTCGGGTGAGTCATATACACCCTATACCATAAAAGGGTAAGTGGGAAAGCTCTGCACAGCGGGGGATTGATCTCGGAGGACAGCCGTGCCACTCTGCGTTCGTTATGAGTTACTGTCCTCAATCACAGGGTGTAGGAAACCACACTCAAAGGCAGATCCAGTTCTCCTGACACCTCTGTGAAAGCAGTGGGACTCCTGCAAGTCCCAGAGCCCCTTCTTTGCACAGCTGGTGATGACAGAGAATACAGCTCCAGTCCTCCATAACAGAACCTGCCCTCTCAAAGCTTAAGTGAAGGCTACTGATGTTAAAGCTTGTCTTATTTTCAATCTTCCCAGATACTGCAGACAAAAACACATCCCCTACTTCCACTGCTACTGGGCTTGCTTTGCCCGTGGTCTTCAGCAAAGAAGCAGAGGGAGGGAAGAGAAAGAGAACTCCCAGCCATGGGCAGAATTACCTGTGGAGCAATTCAGCTGGGCCAAACCTTGGAATCTTTAATCAGGCAAGACTGCTGGGGACCTCACTTGCCTGGATTCACATTTTGACAGCATCACTGCAGAGTCCAAAGTAGACTTGAACTCAAACCACCAAGTGCCAGAAAAGTCACTTAACCAGAACAATATAATTAGCAGAAATCCTTGCTAATAAGGATGCATTTTGTTTGTGTATAACAGCTAATTGGTTTTAACCAAGTGAGAATAAGTTTGAGAAACCTAATCTCCCCAGTTTTAGAAAGGATATCATGAAGGGAGTCTAATTAAAAATTAAATAGCGTTGAAGTTCATTTATTGCTGCTATCACTGTGGAGCATAGGGACCCTATGTATAGGTTTCTATTTTTAGGAGAGAGAAACCTGGATTCACAAATGTCCCCAGAGTGCCTTTGGAGAGGTAACAGAAGAGTTTAAACCAGATGCCAGGTCTACACTTGCAGCCACTTGCCCAGTAAAGAGTGCTTTAGATTGCAGTTCCCTCTTTTCTTATGGCATGGAAGTATAATTTTTAAGAACACCCACTCAGTAGCCAAGGACCAGACTTCTAAAGATTATTAGGTACCTTATGATGCAAGCAACTTCCACTGTAACTAAGCATCAAAGCACTTTCAAACTTCCTCATGGGTATCTTCAGTAGCTAAATATCTTAAAAATATATCTCTAAATTATTTCTGAAGGTGATATAGACACTACAGGGCTGGGGGGCTGGAATTTTTCCATGGTTTTAAATCCCTAATAACCACTGCAGAAGGAATTTATTCTTTTTAAATATGTCACTGTGGCACTGTCCTGGTCCAGACCATTGAGGTTAACAACACCAATACTTCAGACAGTAAAAAGCAGAATATTAATGTCATAAGCAGCAATTAGTGTTAAAAGGCAGCAAATCCTTCATGTAAAATAAATGCATGTCTAGCTGTAGGAACAGTAGGCTAAAGAGCAATCCTGCTATGACATGTGGTTATTTTTCCACTGTTCTAGCTAGGTTTTACCACTGCTCGTTGACTTTTTGCAAGTCATGATGAAGTTGAAATGGGAATGAAAATACTTTGAAAGCAAGAGTTAATAAATGTACCTCAAAAGACAATGATAGCAGATTTGTCTTTGTCAAGTCCTTGTTTTCATTCACTCAACTAAAAAGAAATCAGCATGAAAAAGTCGGTTGTTTCACGCCATTCAAGAAAAGGCTTTCTAACCAAATGACTTATAAACTACAGTGCTATAGATTTCTAATATTTTATGCAGCCAGGTCACACATACAAATCACACGTGGTGACTCATTTTTTCCTAAGCAATACATCTAATTAATTCAAGGTATTTAGAATGAAAGGTAGCTATTAGATGAAGCCTAAAATAAATGGTACTAAATGCAGCCTTAGTGCTGATGGACACAGGGCATTCTGATAATATCACCCTGTCCTCTGCTGTGCTAAAAACTGTGTTGCTCACCACAAATAACGCTGAATTAATAAATTAAAGCTGCATCCTGTCTAAAGAGCATCTGCCACTACAGCTTGTCAGGGTGATGCTGGAGGACCCCTAATGCAACGAATCTTGCTTCACATGGGGGGTGTCAATTTTGAGCTGGGTGGAGCGTGTGTTTGGGATGAGGCTACTCAGTGCTTGGCTTCTCCCACAAGAAAAAGGAGCTGCAAAGCAAGGGGTGTCATTTTATAGCGTTCACTCCTACCTACTGTCTGCTTAATTGGAATGATGCATTCATTTATGATACATCATGAAACACTCATCAAGCCTTTTTTTTTTTTATTCATTCCCTCAGCTTTATGTGGCACCAATAAATCCAATGTCTTGTCACAAACTGCAAGTGTGTCAGTGCTTCATAGATGCTGAGCACAAGCAGAAACTGCTGGGAAAGTAGTCGGTGCTGTGATTAGCATCACAAACTGGAGGGGTTAGAAGTTCATTTCTAGATGAATGTACACATTCTCACGGGGCTTATCACCCGCGATCTGGTGATCTCTCGAGAGCTGGGCTTGGAATAAAATTTACAGACAGTCTCAATTCAGAATGCAACACAAATACAGGCACAGATGTTCCCATACAATTCCTAATTCGTGCTTTAGCTTAAAACCTAGAATTGCACAGGTCCTTATCAATTATGTGTCGTCTCACGTGTCACGCTCTTGTGGACGGTGCCCCTGGAAGTTTAAATCCAAACTGCACTGGAGTGGCATCCTGACAGGCATCCTGTCCTAGCCTTTTCACCCTGTTTTATTGCTCTATCCATCTAGTTGTACTTCAACTTGTGAATTACTGCATTATCATGTTACTCTGTGTTCTGGTGGGATTTTAAAATAACAACAAATAATTATTTCCTCCAGGCAGAAGGACATTTGTGTGTTCTCAATAGGACAGTAAGAGGGAGGAAGGTACCTGCTGAGTTAATGCTTTGGTTCTGAGTTTCCATTAACCTCCTAACTTCAACCATTTTTCATTATGAAATCATGACCTTCAAACCAAGCATACAGAAAAAAGTACATTTCTCCCCACTCATATAGCTCTGAAGTGTGACTGGAAACACTGTTCTCTCTTTTTTTAAAAAAAAAATCCACCTTTGATCTAGGACTAAAAATCAAAGTTTGCAAAAACGATGGAATTTGTTTATGTTATTAGGATTTCAGAGGGAGCTGGAGTTAGCATGGAAACAGGCTCAGGCTTCAAGCTGGCACAGGCTACCAGCAAACATTATGAAAAGTATCTTGGAAATATTTAGGGTAAAAAAATCATGAATCCATATGCCCAAAACACATTCGGGCTTTGATGTGTGACTTCATGCCAACTAATGGGCACATCGAGAGGCTCAAACGTACTGTCAAGAAACCAGCCAGAAACTTTCAGAGATACCAGACAGCAAGGAAAGCCTTTCTAACACCCTATATACCTTTCTGAAAGGTATAACCAAGTGGAACCAGTCTGCTGGAATGGGCAGAAAAGTGTCAGTTCTTACCCCAAGGACATATATGTGCAGGCATTTAGAGGGTAAGATAACCAAACCTCGTGTCTTTATTCACACCTGACCTGGTCCATACCATGGTAGTGTCGGACCTCTGAGCTGGTTCTGATGACACCATAATATCCAAGTCAAGGGAGAAGGAGACTCCCCAAGGGGCAGACAGGTTTCAACAACCTGGAACCAGGCCTATAATACCAGGAAAGTCACATTGTAGTAATCCCATGTACAAAATCTGCTGAGCAATTAATATTGCATCAGTCATGTGCGTGTGCTTAATTCAGACACAATTCACTGTTAGCATTCTGATTAATAGGCTGTTGAATTATGCTTTACAGACTCCATTCCAGATACAGGTGGGGCAGGTGAGGCTCTGTTTCGAACATGCCATTTTGCTTTTGACAGACATAAATACACTTCTGAGTAGATAATCAGTCAAATCTCACAGTACTTAATCACTCACTGTGAACAGTTAAGACACTCAATCTCGCATTAGTCTAATTGTTACTCCTGCTTTGTTTGCATTTCTGGTTTTGTTTTTACGTCTTATTTTCTCCTCTGGTTTCAGCTGCCTCCCCCCACATCCGTTCACTCTCTGTCAGAAGCCCACCTGCAGGTGGAAAGCTCTTGTCTTCCCCTGACAGCTGTCTCATGTACACAAGTCATCTCAGGGGCTGCTGCTCGCGCCAGCCACGCCGTGCAGTGACAGCGGGTCACAGACAGCTTCCCAAGACTTGTGTTTCCATTTGTGCTGTCTGTGAGACCCTGCTCAGGGGAGCAATCAGGATTAAAGGAAAGGGAAAAGAAGAGTCCCAAACACGCAGTTTCAGTTACTGCAATCTCCTCCTCTCTGGCCTTTTTCGTTCACTCACACTGCTGCAAAACACGTTTCCTAATCCATGTTTTTGGCTGTGCACATCTATGCAGTATTCACTGTCTATTCCCTGAAACATAACACATTCGTCTGCATCTTTAAGGACCTTCTTAGCCTATCCCCATCTTATCACATTTCTCACCTCCAACAATGTAGCAATGCTCATAAAGAAAAGGACCTGATTTTCAACCAAGTGCTTTTGTGCTGCCTGTTACACAACCTGCGTGGCCACACATTTTGGAGCTGCTCCTTATCTTTTGTGGTGGCCGTCACTGAATCCCTTCTCTCACTATTCTAGGCATCTAAAAGCCTTTCTTAAAGGTGTCAAGATGTATTGGCCAGTTTTGTATGTCCCTGCCTGTGGCAGGAGGGTTCAACTTGCAGGGGACCCTAAAGGTCCCTTCCGCCCCAAAACATGCTATGATTCTAATGATCTTCTCAATTCCTTGTGCTCTCTCCCCTTCCTGCACCTGTCTCTCATACCCTGTGGTGTGAACTCTTTTTGAACCACATCTCAACAGCTTTTAGCTGTCAGGAATGTTTCTGCTGCTAATCCAGTATCGATAAGGCAAAGGACACAGCCATGGAGCAGAGCAAAGATCTCGCTGCTCCAAGACCCAGCTGCGTGATCATAGTATGGCACAGTCTCCTCCTGACCCTTGAATCCTGCATTTCTGGTGTCACTTCGATTGGGAAGGGGTAAAAACCCAGAAGGTTCCTTAGCCTGGTGGCAGGCAGCAAAGTCACCCAGGAGACTTGTGAGCTGCCAGGTGTCTCACAAGGAAGGGAGTGCACAACCACAAGCAGGAAGCCCCTCTCAGCTGGATACCCACCCCCAGAAAGGGCAATAAGGCTCCTGCGTGATCAGAGGCCGCTCATGTACTGCCTGGAGGTAGATCTCTGAGCTCCAGAGAGGCACAGGAGCTCAGGCAGTGCCTTTGCCTACTTCTGGGCATGTCTCCACCCAACATTTTAACTTTCTGAAGGGCTGCCCTCAGGCTTCCAGCTCTCTCCATGGATTATTTCCACAGGCCTTGAAACACATGGAGGCAATTTGCTTCCTAACCTGGCTCTCAGGGTTTCCTTTTCCTTCCAAATAACAATGCTGCAGTTTGAAGGTGGGACTTGGCCAAAGGGCTTTGCAGACAAACAACTTTCATCTCTTTTTTGCCACAATAACAGTTCTCTTGGGAGGAAGAACACATATGCCTAACGGCCCAAAGGAACTCAACTTTCAGTTGATTAAAGTATGAATGGCCGAAAGTGAAAAAATTCACCAAGGTAGGGGATTTCATCCTGAAAACGAATTGAGACCTTTTCAGCACCCCTTGAGAAGGATGTACCAGCTGGGAACAGGGCCTAAGCAGAACAACCTGAGGATATGCTGACTTGGCAGATCAAGAGCACAGCTCCTTTTGAAAACTTCCCCTCCCTTGTAGAAACCTTGAGGAAGGAGTTTGCCTTATGAAAATAACTCTGTCATCTGCCTCCCAGGATGAATCCACCCGCTGCATAAGATGCTTCCTAGTTCCATAGTATCATTCATGTACATGCCTGCTGAGGTTATTATCTATGAAAAGCATTTCTAAAGGTGGTTAGAAAAAGCTAGAACACGACTCTCCAGCAAGTACTGCTAAACTCTTCCAAGACTAAAATGCCTCCTTGCTTACCCTGCCTACCCACAAAAAATATTAAAAAGTACAGAAGTCTAAAATTAGCTACCAAACTTTGAGCAGGTATGTGTATGACGTGTGTTTAATAACTCCAAAAGCAAGATGATTGACACCTCTGTTAAATTTGCCAGAAACCTGGCAATTCCTAATCTAGCTGGTGCATTACTCAGACATTGTGGTGATGGTTTGCAGTGTAAAACAAGACACATCCGTGCAAACTCTCTCTTCTCACTGCAACCCCTTGACTACGTTAATCCTCCATTTCAAACAGGATTTACTTTTCATCAGTTTGTAAGCAAGCCGAGTGGTGGTGTGGATGAAGTGTCCATCTGTAGCAGGGAGTGGGGCCAGTAGCTGAAATGAAGAGGCAGTTTTCTTTACTGAACTTCAAATGACGATCCAGAACTGATGCAGAAGTGCCTACTTCTCTGTGCCTCAGCACAACCATCCACTCCCAGCTACCCTGAGAAATCTCACCCACAGCCTGATTTTTTTAGTCAAATTCTCATGGATTTCTAACACAGAAACCCATGATATCCAGGTGATTGCCCTTGAAATGGGGACTGTTACACATTTTAAAATATCGACTTTTTAGAAGTACAACCCATTTTAAATAATTTCTAAAGATTCAGTATGATTAAGTATGCTGTTGGTAAAGTGGATCCCTCCCATGTATAATGCCAGTGGTGATGTCAACTTTCATCCAACGAAAAATAAAGCAAAATCCCATCTCTGTAGCAATTCATGGCTCACATAAACCTAATAAGATGGCACAACAGCTACTTCGAGGCATTTGTACAGGAGATATTCCAGTGCTTCTCAGAATTTTAAGTTACCAGATACTCTGGCTGATCCACATAAAAAACCTTCAGCATCCCACCGGCACTTTTTGCAAGCTGCTCACATTAATAGCTGATTACATTCAGATAGATTTTTAATTCAGAAACAACATTGTTGAAGTAAAAAAAAAAAAAAACAACAAATGTAGAACTAATGTAACTAGGAAGAGATTTAAAGTCTGATTCTCCAAACAAACAAGGTATTGTATCAGATAATTTCAAAGGAAGGTGATCCAGCATTTCCTCATGGTAGCATTTATTATTTGTTTAACTAAAGGTCAGGCAAAATAATAAAAAACCCTGTTGTCTCAGTAAGTACAAAGGCAGATTTCAGGCCTGGGAATTTGCTCCATTTTAGGAAAAATAAATTCATATCAAGCACTTCTTTCATTTCTCCCACTTCTCTCTGCATTGAAGGCTGTTGGTTAAACCCTCTTGCCCCACAACTCCAGGGTGCTGATTCCTCATTTTCCTGGCACCTTCACACAAATGGTCCCTCTAGTTTTGGCACCTCTCAGCCTTGTTTTTCTGTGGACACTGGTTGTAGGAAATAACTGCACTATTTGTTTCACAGCAGGTCTGTGGCAAACAAAGAGAAAAGGCTGAAGCCTGCAGCTCACCCGCCTTGAGGACTTTACTCCCAGCACCTACCTGTGATGGAGGTTTCTTGACAGCACTATTCCCCAGCTAACCTGTGCTCTCCCCAAAGCCAGGACTGTCAGATCTATAGCAGCCCCTCTGGCTGTCATTTTAATTTTGAGAAGTCTTAGCTTTTCTGATCTACTGAGAGCAGAGGAAACTTGTATTTCTCCACTAAGAGCTCCCTCCACTCCCTGTTTGTTCAAGGACATTTTCTCCCACAGTGCCTTATCATAGTGCCATTGTTTCATGGTCTAATTACTTCCTTTCTGAGAACCTAACTTAATTTATCTCCTTGGAGTCAGACAGGATCGTATCAAACATGTAAACTCAGTTAGGCACGATATTCATGCAACAGCTACGTCCCTCAGCCTGCACACAGTTCCTGCCCTACCACAAGAAATCCCACTTATAAAAGGGAACATGCATTTGCTGAAGTCACCATTTATTGCCATTATTGCAGCAACTTTTTACTGTGCAAACTCAAGTTATTGCTAGCCAAAGCATACTACAGTTCCCTCTGATGAAACTAAAGTATTTTTGAACAAAGAACAAATAACCAACTTGGGAGAGTTTGAACAAGGAAGCCTCTGACTGAATTCTAATGGAAGGAAATTGTTTAAACAAGCGTTTGTTTTCTGAAATGTAAACAGGTTTTTGGTGGTGAACTGTACTGATCCATACAGTGCAGTACAGCTAAAGGCATCTTTTTTTTTTTCCCCCACCTTCTCTGTTCTTTATATTCCTGTGCTCTTTGCTGAATATCTGCCCTGGTTGGTATCTCAGGTGCTGGTGCATTTGGCCCATTCCCAGACACGTTGCCATGATATTGTGGCTGCAGCCTGGGGTAACATTACACATGCTTTGCTGTAACGTGGAAGAACAAATCAGATGGCAAGGACTTTAAATGAAATCTTTATTCTCTCTCTAACATGGACTTCAGGGATCTTGTATGTTGGGATGTTTTCTAATGGTTTCCTAGGAAATATCACACCCAGGATCTTTCTAAATTCAGGGCAATGGTTGCTTTCTCCAGGCATGGAGACACTCTCAGAGTCTGAGGACAAGGGTTTAATATACACAAAATGCATAACAGAAATGACAGAAAAGATTAATACAAATAAGAACCTCAACCTAGAAAACTAGAGAGCAATTTTGTTGAATAATATAGCTGATTTTTTGACTAAATAATTTCAGATTTTTAAAAATTTAAAGCATACATAGCATTTGGGAAATTCTTAAGGGACACTTAATAAATAATATAGAGTAATTATACTGTCATGATCTCCAACATGCTGCATGGGAGGTCAAAAACTGAGCTCAAACTGAAGCTGCTGTCATTATTATCCCTCACAGAGGAGAGCAGAGGGCCCATAACTTTCCCAGCATTGCTGCCAATGGCAGGTAAAGGCAGGGATGGCAGCTTCAGGAGAACACACAGAAGGGTTTAACAAATGCCAACTCATTTTGTGGTCTGTCACTAAACCTGAATAGGATTAATTTCCTTTTCACGCTGTAGAAATCAAACCAGACTATTTGAAAATAAATATGTCATCTTTGAGGCCAATTAAATTTTGTAAGCTGTGACCAGGGGGAGAAGAGAGGATCAGAAGTTCGGCTTCATAATGTAAGTTGACTGCAATCTTAATTACTAAGAGGTTTTGGTTTGTCTTGATTGCACATCCCTCAAGACACAACTCTTTGATAACTCTGTGCTCTGTACCCTGTGTGTGGTTGTTAAGAGCCTGTTACAGCCCTTCCTGCACAGATGGGCTCTTCCAACTTTAGGCTATAGTGTTCCTGCTTTACCTTGACAGGAGAGCCCTGTTCAGTCCTCAGCTGACATTACAGGAACTCACCTGTTAAAATATGCATGGGAAGAAACAAATAATAAAAGCAAAAACCATAAAGCAGAGGCCAACTGATGAGCAAAACAGCATTTTTGCAATTTGGACAGACAGTAATCCCTGAGATAACAATCTTTCCTAGGAAATATCACACCCAAGATCTTACTAAATTCAGGGCAAGCAATGCAGCATGCCAAGTATAAAGACAAGTTGTTACAACTTCAAGACATTTTTTTCATGCCAGTGCCAGTTCAACATGTGTCCCACCCTATAAAATTATTTTCTGTTGCTTCTTCCTAAGTGAGATCACCTTTAAAACAGTAATTAGAGGATGTGTTTGTTTAGAGGAACACAAATTACTGCTTCACTTCAGGGCCTGTTCAGCATGTCAAGTTAGCCTGGAATCTGAATAAAATCATCAGTGAAAAATAAATAGTCTGTGTACAGTTTCATACAGAATGTAACACCTCCCTTCAAGGTTCTTATGCCTCATTTAGTGCTTAACACATTCTCCAGAAGAAGGAAACATTTCAGACAAGCATCAGCACTTAACCAATGTGAGGGCAGGCATCCCACCGCAGTGATGTCTGAGAGAGGTGGGACCGTTTCCAGCTCACAGAAAGGAAACAAAAGACTTGATCCCCACCTTGGCTCCAGGTGAGCATATTTGCCTTGCCCATCTGACCAAAGAGTTCACAAGAAACTGGGCTCGCTGCCTAGTTTCATTCTCGCTGTAAGTCAAACATCCCTGTGCTGCATCGCACCACGGTATTTCAGCCTGTGCAGACCCCCTGCTCTGCAGGGCACCCAAGAACAGGTTTTAGCACTAGTCTAAAGAACTCATACACTAAGTTAAGTTTATGCTATCCCAGGGACCATCCACTTTCTACCAAACCCAGCTATTTCAGCAATGGCTGTCAGACACAACAGGTTTAACAGGTCCAAGGGGAAAGCACAAAGGATATCTCAGTGGCTGATCCAGCTCTCTGGAAGAGCTTCCTGAAGGTGAGCAGGAAGGGACAGAGTAACTGTTTGGGCAAAGTGATGTTCTGTTTTTCCACAGGAGTTACTATTAAAGGATATTAGTCCAGGGTGGACCCTCAACCACCACCACAATCCAACGGATTTCTACCAATACCCGTCAATCCATTCCACCATCAGATCTGCTGAAAGATCTATTTCTTCATGAATGCTTTTCCCACAGACCTTCACAAAACACTTCCACCTCTTCACAGGCAAAGAAGGGGTTTTATTTGTACTTCATTGTTTGCAGTATTGCAAACACAGTGCCAAGATACCATGGAGAGAGACAGCTGTGAACTGTGATGCTTAAAGATACTCCTTTGAGGCTGAGAAATGCACACACAAATATGTTTATAATACGGGCCATACCACAACACATGTCATGTCACAGAATCACAGAGTCACTGAATGATTAAGATTGGAAAAGACCTCTAACCTCCAGCAAAGGAAACAGCAAAATTGCTGAAGTTCTCTGTGGGACAGCTATGCTCTACACATCCATTCCTACTGAAATAATTTGACTTAAAGCAGAATTGCTGGCCAGAGACTGGACAAGAAGTTGTTAGGGTATCTGGCAGGGAGTGAGAGAACTGAAATGGCTTAGCCTTTCCTAAGTCAGAAATACCACACACAAATTACAGAAATCACAGTGTAGTCTGCTGTGGAGTGTGTCTCCTCAGGGCATTCTTTTCAGGCAGACTGCACCATGGTAAAGGTCAGCATCATTTACAGACAAACCTGTTTTGTAATACATGGTGCACACTGTGCTCTGTACGAGCCGCCTTACACACAAAACTCACTTCCTCAGATTGACACAAATCCTCACGGGCATCTCACTGCAGAGCAGGGAGGACGGGAAGAGGTCAGTCAAGCAGCAGATTTGCCATCCCTGCATCATCATTTGCACATGGGGCAAAACAGACCTGAGTTAGCCAGTGGTACTAACACCTGAACCCCCACTCCTCTGCAGCCCTGAGGGCTTATTGGTCGCTGTTTGATTTAGTTCTGACTCAGGCAATGAACACTGGGGAGGTCTGAGTCCTTGTCCATGCATCTTCAAATCTTTATCCAGCCATGACTATGGCCAGCATCTGGCCTTGACCCTCAACCATAGGTATACACGTCTGATAACGCTTGGAAACCACTTCTTTGAGTGCAAGAACGATCTGGCACATAATTTCACTTACTTTTTTATACCTTTTAGAGCTCACCTGTGTAACTACTCTGCCTATGAAATACTAAAGGTGAAGGGAACAAGGGTTTGCAAGGGGGTTTACACTTCCCATTTAAATTCTTGCCATTTGTGATCACTTTCAGGTTTTTTTCTATTGTAAGTGAAGAGCACTAAAATAGGCAGTAGAATTAATTGTTTGGGAACCTTTTCAGCATCCAAGTTGAAGAAAGTTTTTTCTTGAATCTTTTCATCTTTCTTCTATTGCTCCTCCATTCCTCCTTTCTCCTGGATTACTCAATCTTAAAAGCATCCATGTGGCCATGTGTCATGTTTAAATATATTTCCTATTTACAGTAATGTGCGTGTGTTACTACTTCTAGGGAAGAAGGGATTACTACATGAGGAATGATCCTAAGCAAGGAGCATTTTTGCTCTGTTACAGGACAAATAAATCCTACTGGTAGATCCATGGAAAAGCTTCCGGTCCCACCACAGCAGACCCAATCCAGCTTCAATTCCTCACCACTATCAAAAGTAAAGAGGAGAAAGTGTGAGGAAAATTGTTTATAAAACAGTGAGACCAACTGTTCACAATGTTCCACTTTATTTTTAATACAAGGAAAAGCAGAGCCCTGCAAAGCAGGTTTTAATTAACTGCTTTCTCCCAGCAATACTTTTGGCTCTGTGTAACAGTGCCAAATGCTGATATTTATATAACTCAGTAACGGCTACGATTTTGCTCCAGAAATGTTATTTCAGTGGGACTGTGCCATCACCCAACGAACCCTGGCACACATGTGGCTCCAGGAAGGGTATCTGGGAAGAGATGCTCTTTTAGGACCCTCAGATGAAAAGTTTAGTCTGAAATAGGCTCCTCCTTGGAGAGGGGAAACCATGGCCAGGCCCAAGAACAAAAACAAACACCAACGCTCTCAGTGACACCAACACCCCTTAACACCGTCTTCTGTCTCGTAGAGTGGCCACAACAGCACAGCAGCGGGCAAGGGCTGGCTGAGGTTCCTGGGAGGTTAATTAAAAATGCTGCAGGTTCAAGTACTTATTAGGAAAACAGTAGTTAATATACAGGGGTTTCCTGAAAAACAGATGTGATACTAACTCCTTCACAGCTGTACTGGAGGCACCCAGCATGGCTCCTCTGTTTCAGCTTTAAGCTGCCACAGTTAGCTTTTTCTTTCTCCTGTCATTTTCCTTAGAGTTTCTTTCTCTGTGTTTCAGAGGGCTGGTTTCCACCCAGGGAAGTGCAGACCCTGGGGAATCTGTGGGCTTCACAGACTCTGTGAAAGATAACTAAAAAAGTAAATCCATCATTCATGAGTTTCAAATTAAATTGTTGTGCGGGAGCTGGCTCTGCTACTGGAAAAAAAAAAAATTAAGTACCTGTCTATTCAAATGGCTGAAAACCATTATTATAAAGCCATTTCCAGAATAAGCTCTTGGATTTATGCTCTTTCATTTTCCTAAAAACAGGACACAAATCACCCACAGCAGTCAGAGTGCTGATTTCCCCACCAAAACCCCTTCTTTTGCCCCATTTCCATGTACTTCATGTCCTTGGCTATGGGTCCCTGCTGTGTCTCACCCCCACGTTGTCAGTGAGCTCCTAAAATCAGCTCCTTCTACCTCTCAGTGAACCAAAACTCACAAGGGGAATAAATGGATTTAATAAATGAAGATAAAATCTGGATTATCACCAGGAATCACTGCCAAATCAAGTGCTCTTTTCAGGATTACCCCATCCTAAAAAGGCAAACTTTTTTTCCTGCCATACTTCCCATAAAGCACTGTATGCCATGGGAACACTTCTAGCTACAGAGTTTACATCAGGAATATCCAAAATATTCTCCATGTACCCAAGGGTACCTATGAAGAAGAACCCTACTCAATTCTGCTTAGTAAAAACAGAGAGATTTCACAAAACAGAGACCTCTATAGGCAGAAAATAAAGGAAACACCAGACCTTTTAATATACCACGAAACACAAACACAAGTAAATAGACGCTAAACCCTTACAAATTCCCAGACAAGGGAGAATAGTATTTTTTTGGCAGGAGTATATGGGATGCATTTGCACTTCTGGTGTACAAGCAGGAGACTCCCAGGAAGTCTGGCTACCTTTCTAACCACTACGCATTAGTCAAATCCAGTTATTGAGATCCACGTAGCATAAACAGATGAAATAAGACAGCCCACTTGATGCAGAAGGTCAGATCAGGTGAGTGACTTTCTCTTTCCAGAATTAACCACAGAGTTTAAAGTTGCTGAAACACAAAGTCCAAAACGTGCCCAAACTTTTGGGCACTTTGAGTCCTGTTTCTTTCTTGACAAAGGTGTGTTGCTTTTTATAAGAGAGTCTTAAAGAGGTTTCCAAAATGGTGTGAGGCCAAGACCAGCAGCAGACTGAGCTGAGTGTTCCCTCTCAACCAGATATGCCAGATATGCCAAATGGGATCCAGATCACTGTCCAATGCATATGTTTTTAAAAATGCCATTCAAGTACTCCTGAGATATGGATGTGACAGACTCAACACAGGACCTAAAGCTTATGAGATTTGACTGTGTGTAAACTGATGCAAAGCACAGCCCTCTACACTCACTGACATACTCTTCTGGTTATTTACTAAATCCTCCACAAACCATCCCGCTAATATGTTTACCTCTAGCAGCTACTCTAGGAGCACGTACAGCACGAAAATAAATCAAACTATGTTAAAATAAAATGGTGTAGGTGTTCCCAACTTGAATAGTTATTTAACACTCATCTATGAGGAAAGAAAAATACTGAAAAATTGCCAGAAATACTGACATCAGTCTTCCATTTGAAGAGCAATTCAGAGTGATTCCAAATACAGTTGGTACTATTAAGAAAACAGCTCTCGGTAAGAGTGCAAGCTACGCCATCATAAGAAAGAAAGTCAGAAACATATGGTTCTAATAGCAGGTGGAACTTTAAACAAAGTCAGCAATTCAGCATCCTAATAGTAAATCAGAGCAAAGAGGGGAGAAAATCTCTACGTGCCAACCCCATCCTTTCAGGGTGAGGTTTGGTGATGAACTCTTGCCTGGTCTTCCAATTACTAGAAGGAAAACCAACTTAATGACACCAGCAGGAGAAAACGCCACTAGGTAAGATGCATACCATGTTCCCCATCCTCTCACAGAAGTGGTGTTTTGGGTTCCCTTGCTCCAGTTCTATAGCTACATGGAGAGAGGAGAGGGGACATGGCCAATTCCCCGGCAAATTCTCTCTCTGCAGATTGAAGTCTGGCCTCAGACACAGAAACCTAAATCAACAGTAACACCATAAAACACCCACTGTTCCCACTGATAATCCAGAGATGGCTCAGAGCTCTACAGGAAAGCCAGGATCCCGTGTTGGCTCAGCTGAGCCTGAGTTACGAGGCCATGAAGAAGGAATAACTGCCTTTGGAACAGTAAAGCCACACGTATGGGCTATGGCCCTTTTTCTAGCTATAGCAATCAGGAGGCACTTGGAACGAGGAAAGGGGGCTGTGCAGCATTTCTGTGTGTGTAAAGGCCCGAGTCCATATTGCATGACTGCACCAGACAAAGCCCTGAGATCCACATGGGTGACTTCATCTTCCTTTCCCCTTTTGCTTCGGGCTGAGATTCTCCAGGGAGCCTCGTGGAGTCGTGTAACCAAGTTCAACCACTCTGAATTTTCCTATTGACCAGAATAGCATTAGATCATATTACCCATGTCTATTTGTTAATGACTGGGGCTCATTTACCCACATTGATGCCACATGGCTTGGACGTGTGTGTTGGACACCATAAATGGCAAGGACGATGCCTCCAAGACATAAACACTGTGGGACACGCTGCAGCTTCACTCAGTGGCAACTTTCTCAAGTACACAAAAAAAAAAAACCACAGAAGGAAAAGTTTCGAACTTCATGAGAATTTTCAGATTCCCTCCCACCAACACACTTGTGGTAAATGTAAAAGCAGGCAGCCACCACTATTACCGTAACACTGAAAGGGGCAAACTGGCATTTCTATATAAATGTCAATAAAAGCTGCACCTTGGTGGATCGTGTCATATTTGTTGTGCCTCGCATAAGAGAGCACATACAGAATAATGAAAAAGTCCTTTTCTCTTTGTTTTCAATTAGAAATCCACCACTATCCCTTTTAAGAGCAAAGTTCAGAACAGCCGCTGTTTTCTCTTCTAATTATCGAGTTTACAGCAGACATGGGAGTGACCAGATTGCTCTGGTCTGGAGAGATGCTTCTTGACAAAACATATTATGCCAAATGCTGCTGCTGCATAAGAACTCTTTTGCATTTGGTGGAGGGGAAAAGAAGTCTCAAACAGCTGAAAAACAATGTGTATTTTTTT
Source organism: Myiotriccus ornatus (assembly GCA_036023395.1). NCBI lineage: Eukaryota > Metazoa > Chordata > Aves > Passeriformes > Tyrannidae > Myiotriccus > Myiotriccus ornatus. The sequence continues at coordinate 5,484,369 of JAYRBT010000042.1, read as the reverse complement.
CCAGCAAGTATTTCAGCATGAGTTAACTACTGCACTCAGAGCCCAGTCCACCAAGGCCTGGATCCATCTCGGTGGCCTGCAGGGAATGGCTGCTTAGCTGAGGCTGTAAAGATATGTATGTGTAAGTCCAAAAAGGTCCCAGTTTAATCCCTGGTGCGTCAGCCAAGACGGGAGATATCACAAAGGTATGAAGATATTTGAAGCAGGTTGTTTTTCTACTTGGTGGGAACCAAACGGATTATATATGGAAATCGTGGGCTAATCTCAGAAGGAGACGGTGCTGGTGTGCAAAACCATGTCTGGTACAGTTCACTGCTATGCATCTGTCAGTTAGTGTTGATTCAGTATAGAGATATATATTTGATTATTTGTGAAAGCTTCCTATTTATATCCCTTCTCAAAATTATTGAACAAACTTTCAAGAAACAGAAACAAATTCTGCTAATTATATTTTTAAGCGCCTTCAAAGAAGAATGTATTATTTCTAAGAAAGCTTAAATTTACCTATGTCTACTCTCCTGGAGGGGGAAAAAAAAAAAAAAAAAGAGTAATAAAGGAGGCAAAAACATCCCTGTTTAAAGTAAAGCTCCACAATTTTCATTTGATAAAATACCTGGCAAAGTAAAATCAAAAGCTATTTGTCACCTATCCTTAGGGAAATTATTTCATACTCAACTTACTAATATTTTGTCAGCATTAAATTGTCAGCATTAATTGCTGACTAATTGTCAGCATTAAAACAAACTCACAGGTTTTTGTACTTACAGAAGTTTAGAAGCTGGGCAATATAGTCAGATGTGTCACAGCCAGAGACATAGAAACGTGGATGCAAGCATGGAAAATATTAGGCTTTAGTTTGAAAACTGGCTTGATTAATAGGTTTAAAGTTCTATAGTTGCAGAAGCACTATCCCCTAGTACGACCACTCTTAATTCAGTATAAAAATTATCTATTCTGATTAAGCCAATGCCTTATGAACTTAAGGCACAATTAAAAAAATTAGAATTTCTGATTTTAAAAAGATAATCAGTTTTTAATTCGGAACAAAATTGTCATCACTGTTTCCTTCGTTGAACTGATCACTAGGGCAGCCCACAGGCTGAAGAAGTGTCTTGTAGGTCTATCTTTGTTAAAAGATAAAATTCATACCTATAGATTTAATTTTTGAAATATTTTTTCCCCTTGAAAACTCCTACTGAACACAAAGTTTTGTATGAGTAAGCATTATAAGAAAAAACAATACATATCACGTTTGACAGCTGCAGACTTAGTTGGTCAAATACCAATTAATTTATGCAGCTGTCAGTGCAGGATGTACTGGATATATTCCAAACACAGAGGCTCCTGTCAGGTTTAACCTGGTGCAGCTAAAAGTGGGATCAAATGCAAAGATTTCCCCATTTTATTGTGGTCAGAACCAGCCCCCTTCTGCCAAACTCTGGTTTAAGGCACCTGGAATCATTACCTTAATGAGACACAAAACTTAACTGTGATTAATCTTCCACAAATGAAATCAGGACATGTGAGTTGCTGGTGTCTTACATGAGCAAAACTTGCCCACTGATAACATGACTGGTCTAATTTAATGTAGCAAAGGCCAAAAATACAGCAACTTGTGCTCACAAAGCATTTTAGCACGCAACCGCGAGCTGTGGACAAGGAGTACTCACGAAAACTGTCATTCCTGATAAGATTTCTGTTTCTACCTTCTTGAACTGACACTTTTGGAGTACTTGTTCATCCTCCCTGTACATTCTGATCTACTTAGAAATGCATATTTGATGATTTCCACAGCAAGTGAGGTTGGAGCTCAGATGCAGCTGTGTACCTTGAGGATGCTTCCAGCTGGTCAGATGATTCCTACCTTGCATTACTTGCTCTCCTTCATGCAGTGCTTCACAAATTATAACTCTACTTAACCATGCAGATACTCCAGTATTTTATGAGTTACAGCCATGGATTTTAATAGCATGAAAGTAAGACAAAGGATTATCCATTGAAGTGTTTGGGCTACGTATGTGAAAACTTACCCATCATCAAAACATGGTCATCTTGAGGTTAGACATCTTCACTTTGCTAATGCCACAAGACCTTTAAGTGGCCTTTCATATGTCTTCCAAATGAAAAAATTACTTCCATGGAAAAAAGAAAAACAAACTTCATTTTGGACAAAACATTCCATATTACCTATGAGGAATCTCGGGAGAGAAAACAGAAGAGGAAGTATTTTGCCTAACAAAGCCACCTGGGAGTACATCCTTAGCCACTCTTGGGCACCAATATGTCCTTGAAGATCTGAGCTGCAAGAACTGGTGAAAACGTTTTCACTACTACCAAAGGCCATGTGCTTGCAAATGAGGTAACACTTAGCTTTAAACATGTGAATGTAACAAAGACAGACCTTATGCATCCAGATATAAAGCTGAGTCATTTATCAAACTGTTAGCTCTTATTAGGGAGGCTTTATGCACCTTAACAATTCTTTCCTTTCAGGTAACAGACAATGGCACATATAATCAGCTACTTGTACCACTGAAACACAATTGTAACCATCTTCCCAAGTATTAAATACTGGGAAACAGAGTATATATTGTCATTCTTCAGCTGAGAGCTCTGAAAGGACCCTGGCTTTGTTATTACAGCTCAGCACAAAACAGGGTACCCAGGGAGGTGGTCACAGCACCAAGCCTGACAGAGTTCAAGAAGTGTTTGGACAGTGCTCTCAGGTACATGGTGTGATTCTCGGGGTGCCCTGTGCAGAGGCAGGAGTTGGACTCAATGATGCTTGTGGGTGCCTTCCAATTCAGGATGTACTATGATTCTGTGTGGCACAGAAGCAGGCACTACCTAAGGCTGACAAAGCCATTCTGCTAACTTGAACCCATCTTAGAACAACTATTTCAGAAAGCAGCTGTTTCTTCCGTAACACACTGAATTATTTTAAAAGTCAGAGCACTGAGTGACAATGAGCTTCCACCTCCTCTGACCAGCGCCCTCCTCCCAACACGGATATGCCATTTTTTGAGGTGAGTCAGGGTACGGGGTGACCTTGAAGAACAACAGTTACGCAAGGGAGATCTGGTAAACCATCACGACCAAGAAGAGAGGACAGCTGTGTTGTCACCCAGCAATTACAGTGAAATGACTTAGCCCACAATAACCTCCTTGAAGGAGCACAACTGTCTGGGCATGCAGAGCACGAAGGGGGCTCAGACACAGAAATGCCACACACCATCCCTGAAGGTAGACCCAGCACACTGCATGTAAATGGAACTGTGTAAGACCAGAGAAGATACAAAGGATTTTGTTTGTGTTTACAACTTCAGAGGGGATTTTTTCTCTCTCTCTCATTTAATGCATTTTAAGGATTTTTAAGATGCCTTGATCCATTTCCCTTCATCTGCTTACATCTAATCTAGCATGAAATGCAATCCAGGCAGTCCTGAAGTCCTCCCCTGCAAAGTTTCCAGCATCTTAGTTATCAAGAATGGTGTCAGCTTTGTTTCAGGTTTCAAATTTGTTTCACTTGGATGAATTCTTTGCAGCAGAATGATTTACTTAACAAGGAGCCAACTGCTGGTGCCAAGGCAGAGCTGTCCTGTGCCATATCCACATATAAAGGGTCAGATTCCCTTTCGCCTGAAACTGGAGAAGGGCAATTCATCCAGTCTGCATCTCCTTGATCCAGGAGATGATCTCATGGTTTAAGCTGATGTCAGCCTCCAGGCATGCCCAACTGTCCCCCTACCCTGAAGCATTTTTATAGATCGTGGCTGCTTTCCAAGCCTGCCTGCCTCCCTAGCAGGGATGCCTGAAGGAGAGCCCAGCAGTAAGGGCAGCTCCATGGGCAGGCACTGAGGTCCCACCAGGCATCCAGATCGGCCCAAAAGATGCTTGGGGCAATGATGAAGCGTACCCATGTGTGGTGCCAGCAAATATATCCGTGGAAGGGCCCTACCCTTCCACCACTGACATCAACGTCATTAATGGTACCACTGTGTATCCCCCCTAGCTGGTGGCCACGTCTGAGCACCCTCAGCCATACCTGGGGCTGTAGGGCCCCGGTGTTTTTTGGGATGCCCTGGTTTTGCAGCTGGCAGGGCTTGGAGCATGGCAGCACACGACAGGGAGAGCACAGTCAGCCTTCTGTCTCCCCAGCACAACTGCAGTGCTATGAGCAAGCCAGGTTTTAACAAGTAAATCTACATAAAAGCTTTTTCTGAAAGTGATTTACTTAATATAACAACCAGCTGTCTCTCTGATTCTTGCTGAGGCAGCCTATCTTCTCACCATTATTCAGAGAGGAGGAAAAATAGGGGAAAAAATAAAAAAGCAGAAAGCCTATTTTGTCTACAGGGTAAAGCATTAGATGATACCTGACAGACAGAGATGCCAAGTGCTTTTTTTTTTTCTTCTCTAGCCATTCCACCCATTTCTTGACAGGAAAAAGAGCTCTTACTTCTGGGGTGCAAAGAAGTAATTAGTCATTAACCCCTTAAATTCAGTCCCACAGCTTTTTGTACATCAGCTACACAATCTAACTACCATCACTTTTATGTCAGTACTCAGCTGTGTGACCTCATATGGAAAAATCATCACCACAGAAGAACATCAGTGGGCACCAAAAGAGCCTCCATACTGGGAAACTGGGGTATGGGACCCCCCAGGTCTGCAATGGCTGTACATTTGGACCCAAAGACTTGAATAGATGGGCCTGCCCCACAAAGTCACTGAGGAACGTTCATCTGAATTAATTATATGGCAGAATTTATGTTACGGCACATTAAACTACTGCATGGCAAATTTTATTCAGAATTAGTGTAGCCTTTGATTCTGAGTTAAATTGCATAGAAGAGTTTAATAAGAGGTAACTAATAGGTTTCAAAACTAAATTTGGATTCATCTTCCCAGAGGCGATGGGGTTAGCTCTGGAGGGATGGGGCCTTACAGAGACAAGAATCTGGGACAGAGAGGTTTTACAGGGAACTTGTCAATGGGCTGCTGAAAAGGAGCAAGAAGGTTCAATTTATTTAATTATCCTTTTAGCCTTCATGTAAATCCTGAGGAGGGGTGATTCTTCTGCATTTCTTACCAAGGATGTCCTCTTTAACACCAGGTACTGCACTTTCACCATCGTCTGATTCATGTGAGAGCAGGAGCTTCCACACTTTCACCCACATTAGGAAACCTTTTCGTTGCTGCTCCTTGTTTAGCTTCGTGATGGGTACCGCCCTGAGCTCCCAGATTTTGCAGGAGGATGCCTCCCCTCCTCTGTCCCTGCTCCTTCTTACAGCAGCAGCTCCTGGCTGTAGGTGCAGGCAGAGCCAGGGCATGAATCACTGTATGAACACCCCATCCTCCTGTCTTCCAAGAAAACAACAATGGAAAGCGCTGGCAGAATTTTAGCTGACCTGCTAGAAACAGTTCCCTCAAGCTGCTTCACGGGAAAAGTAGCTTCAGACCCCAATAAGGCATGGATCTGATTTGTAATAAGGAATTTAATGGTGCCTCTTCCAGAGGATCTAGGAGAGTAAAGAGGAGTGGGAGAGCGTAAGAGATACCTAAGTAGTTTAGAAATTATTTTTAAAGTCCCTGTTCAGCAGACACTGTCAAAAGCAGAGTATGATTTGCTAGATAACCGGTATTGCTTAACAAGGCACTTCCATGTGCACATTGCTACCATTAAGCAATCAATACACCTGGGTGCAGGGTTACACACAGTTTACAGTTCCTTCCTTTGCTTTGCTCTGACTCAGCACTGAGTCTGTACAATCGTGTAGGTATTACCTACGGTAACAGAGAGAGTTTCTGCTGATAAATAATGGTGTAGCTAAGAAAAAAAAAAAAACAAACAAAAAACAGAATAAAACCAACAAGCAAATCAGGCATGTTTCTCTCCGACTCTTACAAGCATTGTTTTTTCTATTTTTTTTTTTCTATTTAACTAGAGCCTCAGATTGCTGCTTCTGTGCAACCCAACTTTTCACACCACATACCTCAGGAACCCGTCTAGCAGATGATTCCTCTTTCAGCATGTTCACACCTGCACAATTACCATAAGTGGAAGAAATTTCCACTCTTCTACAGCAGACAATAGAAAGGATTACATTTCTCTTTCTGCTCAAAACCAGAACACAGTTGTTTTCAGGGCAGGTTATGAAACTCCCCACATGTCGGGTCAGAAAAAGTCTGTGTCACACAAAGGCGACTGTGTGCTGTTGCTCCCCACAGCCAGGTAGTTAATGGAGCTGTGACAGTCCTGTCCTAGAGATGCCATTTTCTTCCTGAAACAGATTCTAAACCATAGCATGCTTTCCATGTCTTCATGTCTTAACTGAAGACACTAAGAAGACTCCTCTCCTGAGATGTGCTAGCAAACACAGCTGCTCAGTGGGACACCCACCCTGCTCTGAAGCCTTCTTTAAGGCCTGAGCTCAGCAAGGTGGGTTCAGGCTCCCCAACAATTTCACTGGAACCAATAATTTTCTAAAATTAGACACATGCTTAAATGCTTTGTCAGGCTCAGGCTCCTGGATTAACTGCAGACTCAGTCTCTCCCAGCACAGCACTCAAGAGAGAGCTCCTTCCCACTCTGTCCCCACCCATCCGAGTCTCCGGGGAATGTTGCCATGGATTTCCACAGGACACAAAAGAGTCCATATTGGAAGAACCCTGTTAAGGTTGCTAGGCGTAAATATTGACTTAACGGCTCTTCCGCCTCTTTTCTTTTTTAAGAACAGATTTGTTGGCCATGGCTGGAAAAACAGAATTATGGAGTATGCATGATTCACTCTGGCACTCACACAAACATGCAGATCAGTTGGCTGGCAGCTCTCTCCTCTGTTAGCAGAACATCGCTTCTAAAATGTGTCATTTTGTTTTGGCAGCAAGAGCATCCAAGCCCACAGACAGAGAGATAACATCTCCTACCTTCCACGTACTTCACATGGGGATCACCGACCTTCCCCTACACAGAGTATTGGATTAATACTTCCAACAGCATTTTAGTTCACACACACAGAAGGACTGACAGAAGTTCTTGTTTCACACTAAAAGCCCAGATCAGAAACCTCCCCTGTCACACCCATTCTGTGTCTGCTGACACAAGAAAGGACAGGAAAATAAATTCAAGTAAAACTTTATTCAAAAGTCTTTTGAATAAATGCTGTTTCACAGACAAATAATATTGAGACAGACAATAACTCCTGTGACAGAAGGAAAGCAGCAGAGATGAGAGGGGACCCAAGGCTTTCGGTCACGGATTCAGGCTTTCATCGCCAAGGTCTACTGCCTATAGTACTCCATGCCCAGACTTTTAATCCTGAGTTTAAAAAATGTTATTTAAAATATGACCTTAACACACAACATCATTCAAACTTTATTCCATATCGATTCTGCCAGATCTGAATGATTTGGCAGGACTGGCAGGGTGACAAACCTTCACCAGCACAGAGGATGCAAAGTATAGGTGGCACTTGCGTGTACTGATCCTAGACACGCCAGCACAATCACTGACTGTCCCTAAAAGCCTGCTCACCACACACAGGGGCATTGGCAGCTCACACAAGGGCTGGCAGAAGCTGCAGGGAGTATATTCAAGATCCCCCAGCAGAACCCATTTGTCACACAACCAGGG
>JAYRBT010000042.1:5466443-5476633 GCA_036023395.1 Myiotriccus ornatus | reverse complement strand
TCACACAAGGGCTGGCAGAAGCTGCAGGGAGTATATTCAAGATCCCCCAGCAGAACCCATTTGTCACACAACCAGGGCAACTCAACGAGAGTTGCCTTTCACAACCCTTGGCAGATGTCTGCCAGAAAGCACAGAGATTATCAGGAGGAGGGCAAAAATCTAATGATTGAACATAAGAGAAGAAAGTCCAGTGTCAGACAAGAGATCCCACTCTGAGGGATCACAAGGAGTTCGCCAGCATTTTAGCTAGGCAGGCTGACCTTCGGGACTTTTATCCCATCAGAGTTTAAGCACCCTCAAAAGACGTAATGCAAAACCACAAAGGGAGACCAGGATCAACACAGGCACATACTTAAGTTTGCTTTACATCCATCCCCTTCGGTTCTACACCCTCCTCAGGGCACAGAGACCAATTCCTCCTGCCAGGCATGCTCTGTGCACATCCTCTTTAGAAGAGGTTCTTCTTAATGACACATTAAGGCTGTGTCACAGCTATGCAGGGCAGCCCAGGGCTCTGGTATCCCACCCAGTCATCACACAACACACAAATTAGCCTTCCCCACTCAGTATTAAGCTATCAGAAACAAAAGCAAGGAATCTTAGATACCTTTGGAGCTTAGCAACAGATGCTGAGGATCCATTCAACCTCTCTCAAATCTATTTTTACTGACAGCTTTTGAAGCAGAGAATTCATTGAACAGAGAAACAGATTGATATCCCCTCTCCTCAGCTGTGGGCAGATCTAGTTTGTTATTTTCTAAATGTTTCCTTGGTGGCATGTACAAATTCAATTCTGCATCTGCAACCAAGGATGTCTATTTTCAGAATAAAGACAATGACATGCAAAGTTTGTATTAGCAACAGCTAAGTAGAAGACACCAGGGGAAAAAAAAAAAAAAAAAAAGGAAAATCTCTTTCAAGGTCCTAACATGCATAGGACAAGAGACTGAGTAGATCTAATTGCCTGAAATTAAGGAATTTTCCACCCACTCACTCTCCTGCCCTTGCAGCTGGAATAGCAAAGCCCGGGTGCTGCCTCCTGGTTTCTCAGGAAATTGTTTGCAGGGAACAGAAACATTTCACAACAAAGAAGCAAGAAATAATATAAATTATATCCCTGCTTTGCCAACCTAAGTTCAAGGCTGATGCAAGGCAATTCTTACTGCATGTCAGTATTGCTGCTCTTCTACTCTACACATGAGTACCAGGGGACAAACCCATACACATAAAGACTTTTTCAACCTGCAGTTATTGGTCATAATTATCTGGTTATGGAGGCAGCAGTGGTTGAGTTTTATGACAGGTTCTCAATAACACTACACAGCAAGACAACAGGCTGCATTTGTTGCTAGGTTTACGTTGTACTGACCTGAGGTGGGCCTAGCAATGGAAAAACAACTGCTACAAATACTTGTAGCTCTTTGGTGGCCCATTTATGCCTCTCCACTTAAGAGGATCCCCTCTGTCTACTGAGGTCTCTGAGTTTGCCCCTGAACCAGCTCCTTTGGCTTAGGCTGTCTGAGCACTTAGTTCATCCAGGTAGATTTCAGCATCTCTTTTGTCACACGGTGCTCACACAATCAGCCATCAGCTTTGACATGACCAAAAGCTGGGGCAAGAAGTCCCACTTGGGACAGCAGTGCAGCAGGAATCAATGTTCCAGTCCAACATGGAGTTCTACATAATTGTACTACCTGTAACTCAATGAGAAGGTAAGGTACTTTTAGAAGTTTAAAACAAACTACACAAACTAATCCTACAGTGACCAATCTCTCTTCGTTTCCTAGAAAGAAAGTCAAGGGTGATGAGTTCAGATCCAAATGTCTTGAGTCAGATGAGATGAATCCCACCTTCAGGGCAGAAGATGAGGGAGAGGGTAAGGATCAAGCCTCTAATGACTACAACGAGTTCATAGCAATTGTGAAATGCTTTTTTTCTTATCCATGTGTTCCAGCCACAGCGAGGAAAAACTTCACACTGTGGACAACCCTGACAATTGTCCTTCCAGAAGTGGCAGAGGTACCTCTCCATGGCACAGGTTACCACCATCTCCAGTGAAAATCCATAGCGTGTCATAATTTCAGAGCTCCTACTCTCCTCAAAGCCCTTGACACAACTGTTGATATTATTAGTGGATGAGGACTTCCTAAGGCATCAAAGGCTTTACTGCAGCCTAACTCCTCTTCTTTCCCCCTTTGCAGTTACTTGGTTCCCTTAACACAAAAGAAAACCAGAGCATTCCTCAAAACATTTTCGGCACCATTTAAACTCAGGTCATCTTGTCTGCCTGTGACGGGCTGAACAAACTATCATTCACATTTGTCAATCACTGCTCCTGCTCCTTAAATGCAGGAGTCTAACTGAAGCAAAGAGGCAGAAATGAAGGTCTGATACTCACTTTCTGAGCACTGCAATTTCATTCTCTATGCTGCTTTCCTTTCCCTTCAGTGCCTTCTTGGGAATGCACTTGACTGCAAAGAGTTTCCCACTCGCTCTCTCTTCAGCCAAAACCACTTCGGAGAATGCACCCCTGAAAAAAAGAAAGGAAAAGCCATGGTTTAAAGTGGTGCTTTTTCTTTGAAAGCTGTTCACTGAAACACAACCATCAAATATAGTTCTGGTGTCTTCTGAAAGCTGCTCTTGCTAATCACAGCAGTGGCACGATGAGCATGTTTCTTTGCCTTTACAAACATATGCAGACATTTACAGTCAGACAAAACATTAAAGGCTTACCAAATACAACAACTTTGTAAAAAAAGCATAGTTCACTAGAGATACAAGCAAAGTTTGAAAATGAGAAAGTACCATTTCTGCACACAGGGGCATGGACCACAGCCTGGCTGCTGACTAGGTGGATAATGTACTTTTCCTCTTTCCAAGATTTTTGGAGGTTTAATTCACCCAGCAGCACGAAGTCCCTAGGATTGAGACACACCAGTCCCAAGAGTGCTCCGGGTTCCTCAGTCACCACAAGAGGTCAGGGCCCCACTCTGGTCCTCCCTGGCAGCCCAGAGTGTCTCCTCACTGTTGGCTCAACCCTGACTCAGGCGGGGAAGCAGTGTCAGAATTTCTCTATGTATACAGAGTTATTCCACAACACAAACTGATGTGTGTAACCACTAAAGCCAAAGAATTAGATTAAATCACAAATCCAAACGTTGGCCTTAATAGCAGCCTCCCTATGGTTACCCCAGAGAGGATTACACAAATAAAGAAACATCATCACAGCAGCCAGTCACTAATTGCCAAGAGTGGGCAGTGCCTCTCCTTCATTAGGTTACTTCATAATAGTGTATTGTTTCTTGCACTCTTAATGCTTCCTCCAAAGCATGTGGACCCGACTGAGAAGAGGCCAGAAATGTGTTTCAGTCAGTGCTATATACACATTTTTTTTTTGGTTCTTAAGAGTTTTTTGAGCTTTTGAGCATCATTCAGACACTGGTACTCTGGACTTTGCTGTGCCACGTTGGACCATTCTTATATTCTGGAACTTGTTACTGGTTTAGCAGCAAGGTACTGGGCAGGAGAGAGCGTTGGCTCGATGAGGAACAGCAAATCAGTGCTCCTTTTCACCAAAACCTCCTCCTGAAGCACCCACTTTGTCCAAGAGAGATCCGATCCAAGGACTTTTCTAACTCGATGACAGCTGAAGGGTCAGGTTGAGCAACATGGTCTAGTGGAAGGTGTCCCTGCCCATGGTATGGTATTGAATCTTTAAAATTCCTTCCCACTCAAACCATTCTTTATTCTATGATCCACCAAGGTTCATATTTTGTTTCTACAAAATAAAAAAGCTCTTTCTCTTATAATTCCTCTCCCCCCACCATCAGCATATTATTCTGTTCTCCAACATAGCTCTCTCTGATAAATTCTCAGGAGCACACTGAGCATCTAACCTGCTCTTAAAAGGTTAATGTTTGATCCCAGCCTCATTTTGCTACCACCAAGTTTCCCTGGCTTTCATTACCCACAACTTCTGCTTATCTAGATGTTTGTGGATAAACAAAAGCATTTCCTTTCCTGGCCAGCCTCCTCCTTTTTTTGTCAGGCACTTCGATGACACAACCAGGCGGCTGTGACCTCACCATCAGTTCCTGAGTTGCAAAACAGCCAAATGAATCATTAAGCCTCTGGATAAGTGGATAAGCAAAAGGAAGAGACTGCTGCTTTGGAAAGAAAGTGCTTGCTTATCCAGAAATGCTTTTGCAGCCAGCAGTGATAGGGAAATAGTGATAGGAAGTTTAAGAATGTATGAAGAAAGATTTTTGCACGCTGTTACAGCAGATGTTTGACAGATTGTCTACATGGGGCACTGAACCTCTGAACTAAGAACATTTTGCATCATTTTTACTGAGAAGGACAGACTATGACCACATTTATGCCACTGAGCACCAGAATGATTCACTGTTTCCTGCTTTGAGTATGATCTACCACAGCACATCAGAGCATCATGGGCTCCAATTTAGGAACCACCCAACTGATCCAAAGGGCTTGCAAAAATAAGCCACCCAAAGTGTTTTTAACGACCTGTTCTTCGCTTTCCTCTTATCAACAGTCCCAGTAATTTTATTTACCAAATGAGGTTTTCATCCTGACCTTCATCCCTGGGACAGCCAGACCAGAAATGCAATAAAATCCTTTTGCTGGAAAGCCCTAAGACCTCTCAGTACTTACCAGTTTTGGTTACAGACCGAAGCATCCAGAAATTTACAGGGCTGCTCCCAGTTATATTTCAAGTACCCCCTAAGTCCCATCTGCTTAAACTCTCAGCACTGCAATTCACTCCACCTGTGTCTTGAAAAGGCTTTTTGCCTTCAGTTAAATGCTGTGAGAAGCAGCATAAGCATATCAGTCCTTTACTGATCACACAGCTCTCCCAGTGTTTACGATGTTATGAAAACACAGGGAGCTCCCATCTCAATCTGGATTTCATTGCTGTTTTCAGACAACAAAATAAGGGAAATCCCTTTATATCCCTCTATGCAAGGAAGCCAGCTTTGGGTAATGACTCTATTTCAGCTGGCTTTATCATTTTACTGGATTTCTTTCTCCACTTACCAGGACAGGCATGGGTTTCACTGGTGGGAAAAAGCCTCCGTGAATTTAAATGAAATTTTTTGGGGGAACTCTGAGATACTCATAAAACCCGACGCCATATCTCCTTAACAACCTTTCTCATTAAAGCATGAAATAAGCTGAAGCTCAGCTAAAATGTTTGCTCACATGTCAAGCCTGGGCACTGACAGGACACTGTTTTACATTGATTTTTATATGAGGCCATGGCACAAAATTGCTGGTGCTGGGAAGAGCCCCCGGGCAATGCAGGGGGGAGAGCTGGGGAGGATCTGCCGGGAAGGCAGGAGGGGGATGTGAGGAGGCAGATGTGAGTTAGTCTGCACTATCCTGGGCACTGTAAATGCTCCTGCGTTCACACAGCAAGGGACCAGGGCAAAGCAACAAGTCAATGCACAAAATAAAGTGAAGTGAAGTGCTGGAAGGACTGAGAAAGGAGGGAACAGATGCAGATAGGGATCAAAGTTTTAAACAGAGATTCAGAGGCATAAGGCAAGAAGAAAGAAATGGTAGGAGGGAGCATCAGCAAGGGAAAGGCAGCAAAAACACTCCCTCAGTCTGCTGGAGTCAGGAAAGAGTAAAAAATGATACTGAATAGATGGGCACCATCATTTCAAACATGCAGCTGAATTCATCCACCCTTAATGGCTCAGTCCAGCCCCCACTAAGTCCCTCTTGGCTCACACAAGAATAGATAAACAACAGAGAGAAAGTCAGAACAACAAGGATGCTTTTCTTGCTAACTGCAATATATCCTAGAGCAAATTATCCACCTCTGCAAAAAAGTTTCCCAGAACTATCAGCATGGCAGGCTTGATAAAGAAGAATTTTTTTCCCTAAAAAGAATTATTATGGCCTTTAAAATCATGATTATTGAAGGAAACTGTTTATCTCCAAGAATTTATTACAATTCCTTATTGAGGGTTAAAAATTAATTGTGTACAAAGTTCTGTAAAGAAATTTGGCTTCTGAAAATATTTCATTTTACATGATCAACATGACAGGACTTTTTGTTTCAAGGGCATAGCTTTCATTAAGCATCATCAAACAAGTGTTACACAATAAAAAGGGAAAAAAACAATACAGGAGATGTTGGAAAACCAGAATGCTACAGGTCTGCAGCTCAGAGAGGGTTCTAGATTAAAACCCCACCTCTCCTAGCAGGTACCACATGGTGTTTATAATGACATGATGTTCCCAAGACCTGCCCCATATGTGCCTGTATTTCCATTGTTATCACACTGAGCCTAAAAGAGACTCATAAACCTTCTTGGTCAACCCTGAATTTTGAATCACGAGGTTTTATCTGAAATCTCATGCATGGAAAACAGGATTTCTGTGAAAGGCACAAGCAAACAGGGATTTTTTGATTCTGTGAAATACCAAGGAAGGTGTTTCTCTGTGAAAATTTTGGGGGGAGTTTTATTCTCCTCCTCCCCAAAAATATGGACCAAAAAGTATTTTCACACTCTGATATAGATTTATGGGTTTTTTTAAAATAGGGGAAAGAGGTTAATTGATTAAAAGTTATAACTTTAAAGGTGTCTGCAATGGATGGAATGTCCCATTCCTTTCAGATGGAAAAGAGCTAATTGCAACTTTTCCAACATGCCTGGGAACCCACCCTTAGCCTTCAAAAATCACGAAATCCCTCAAATTCAAAATCCCTCAGGAACTTTCCTTGTTCTGCCTGAAGATTATAGCAAACAAATAAAAAAGTATCATGGTTTTGAGGAAGTAGGACAGTGGTGTAAACGGGTAAATGAGAAACTTCTGCAAAATAAAACCACCTTTAGCTGCCAAAATACACGTGCAGCAACAACCTCTTTCTGAAAGCTTTGACCATATTATCATTTACCCCAGAGGAACTACTTTTTTCCCACTTCTAACTGAGCCATGGAATAATTTCATGATTTAGATCATTTCTATATGAATTAGGAACAACGCAAGAAACAAAAGAAGTTAAAGGACTTGGTGGGTGAAATTGAGATAATGGCAAATTCTAGAGGGCGCTTGAGATGTCCTGACTTCTCAGCCCTTTGCAGACACCTGGACCATGCAGTATCTTATGGGACGCCAATCTGTTATAGTTTCAATTAATTTAAATTATTTCTCATTCAGTTACTTTATTTTATCTAGATTTAAAGGTTAGCATTTCAAGATTAACACTGGAATATGGATGGGTTCATCCCCAAACAGACTGGATTTTCTATGAGAAAGCAATGGCTGCAAGGCTAGGTTATCCTGCAGATCAAAGCAAAATAAAGAACAAATAACTTCTTCCTTCTGTTTGAACTACAGTTTAACGTGAACGCTGAAATACAACGGGCAGCATGTACTGTGACAGCAAATCTGTTATCACTCAACAAAAAAATCGCTGTCACAAAAATACTGACAAAATGAAGACAAAGAGTTGATGGGGGGGACAAAACTTCATTTTTTTCCATTCAACTTCCATGTTGAGCAGTTTTCCATTGCATTAGCAGGTGGTCTGTCACACTAAATCAACAGACATAGCCAGGAAACAGATTTCACATCTTCAGGCTGCATATAGCTAATGTTCTTAATTAGGATACAGTTGGCTTTCCATGTGTACTTTGCCCCAGCCAAACCATGGGAAAAAAAAGGGAACACTCATCCTCTGAAAAACATACCACATCCACCATGAAGATCACCCTGAGACAGGAGACTGAGTAAAAGTGAGCCCAACCAAACTAAAGGTAACTTTTGTAGTGCAGCTTTGGCAACTACACTCAAATTCTGTTCCTTGACTCCACAGAGAGAGGTGACTTTGCACTGCACCACAAATAGAGGCAAGTACGGAAGAAAAAAACCCTTCAGTTCCATTTTCAGACTTGTGGGATGAGCTCAGACTCAGGCTCTGTGTAACCAGAACATAACAGGGAGATTCTGGTCCTGCAGACTACTTTTCTACTAAGCCACTTTTCTGCACAAGTAATTTTTTTTATTGTTTTCTACTCAGTTGTTCCTGCACACACCTCCTCGCTCTCTTCACACACGATCCAGGCACGTCCCAGCATAAACCCAAACTAAAGCTGGAAATAAAGTTTTTCATTCCGAAATCACGTCCATCAGTGACAATACTGTACTGACAACAGCTGCATGAAAATGAATTTACAATATCATTTTCTATAGCTCAGTGATGCCTGAATGGAAAGTTACCAAAACGAAAGTGTGGAGGGTGCTTTTGGTGAGCCAGCAGGAAAGGAGAAGCATTTTGGGACTGTGTTACACATGGTACAGAACCCAGCTATCCCTACACATTCCCAAGAACTGGGTATGAATTTATGGGAAAAGAAACATGCTGACTAATTTGCTTGTATCCATCCATTCCTTAGAGCACAAATGCTTTCTCTAGCTATTTTCATTCATCAAACACCCAGTTCCAGCCCTGCAGCCCCTTCTATGGCAATGCTTCCTCTGCCTGGGCAAGAGCACAGCAACTGGGATCGCTGTATTAACACCGGTATTTTTAGCCTCACTACTCATTTAACTTCCACTAAGCCACCCAGCCACAACTGAAAATGCTGTTTCCTACCTTAGGGCTCAGTGAGTGTCTGCTCAGCACACACGGCCCTGCCCTGGGCTGCGTCTGACCCTGGTTACCCTCTCCAGGGCTGATCCTGATCCCCACCCAAAGTGGTGACCCCGTGGAGATGCCTGATGTGGGGCTGCTACATTAACCCATTACTGATGACAGCACTTCCCAGTGTGCCAAAATGATGTTGCTATGGCCTGATGGACACTCAAACGATGGTAAGGGGGAAAAGTACTCTTTTCTGGATGTTCCTGTGCAAGGAGCTTCTTTCCGGAGCACTGACATGTTTCTCTCTGCCCTGAGCCACTGCCCCATGGCAATACCCTCAGCATTTTGGCCAAGTTAGGTTACTTTAAAATCACTGGGGTCCTTCAATGACCACACACTTCCCCACAATGTGAGAGGACCGTGGGAGTCACCATGCCCAGGAACGGGCAGCACATCCCCAACTCCAGACTCATCTTTCCAGTCATTTTGTTGCTCCCCCTTTTAACATAATTTTTGGAAGAAAGCAACCACATCAATACCAAGATCTCTGCTGGGATTTGTAGCAATGACCATTACAGAGACACCCAACAATATCATGGTGCAGGTAGAGCTTCTTCTTTCCCCTCCTTATAAACCAGTTTGGTTTCCTCCCACCACTGCAGGGTGACTTGCTGAGAGAGAACGAGCAGCACAAAGCTTTCATCCTGTGTAGTCGTTGAAAGTTTTTCTATTTGTTTGGATTTAACTTCCATTTCCTTGGGTACTATTATCTACAATTACAACAGCTTAGTGTTTTGACAGTTTTTGTCACCAGAGTCAGCTGCAAGAATTTTAATGGCAATTTGGGGCTCATCATTTCTTTCGGTTTAGCTACTCAGTATTTTATAACCTCAGAGCAAAGAAAGAAAACAACAACAACAAAAAAACAACCAAAGAAGACCCCGCCAAAAGAACTAGAATTAAGATTAGAACTCCATGTCAGCTACTTAAAGGAAAGCTACTCAGAGGAGAGAGACTTCTATGAAGTCAGAAAACACCAAAAAAAATTGCACGTCATACAGCATGAAATTATGACAATGTAGTCAAGGTGGTTTTGTCCACAATGCTGACTCTTCCCCTGGACCACCTTCACCAGAACACAACCACATCCTTAATGAGCAACGATCATTTTCATTCAAGGAAAAACTGCTGGAAGCCATTTAAACCATTCTGTAGTTGAAATTAGTTTACTCCAGGATGAATTTCAAGGTCTCAGCGGGGCATGGCACACACCGCCAGCACGCCTTGTCACTGAGGAACCCCTTTCCCTTCCTTCAAACATGATGCTGAGAGGCATCAGCAGCGGTGCCACACTGCTCCCTTGCACCCTGAGCACCTCTCCCTGCCCTCCACCACGAGCCAGCTCAGCTCCAGCTTTGAGGGCCAGCAGGGAAATGCTGGTTTTTGAGTTGTAACGCAGGCAGGAGAGCAGAGCACTGTTGGGATGGCTCCCAGCCACGCAGATGGGACTTCCCACGGTGCTTGGGGCACTCCAACACACACTCCAGGCACCAAAGCACAGGATCAAGGA
>JAYRBT010000042.1:5395685-5466343 GCA_036023395.1 Myiotriccus ornatus | reverse complement strand
GCCACGCAGATGGGACTTCCCACGGTGCTTGGGGCACTCCAACACACACTCCAGGCACCAAAGCACAGGATCAAGGATACCTCCAGCATCCTATGCAGAGCAGAATGAGGCAAACGGGCTTCAGTGCCATAAAACTTGGGTTCAAAGATGAATGAACCACACAAAGCACAGAAATTAAGCCAAAAAGGAAAGTTTCTGAAGAACCTCTTCCCCTTCTGAGATGCACTAATTTGTTTTAGCTGCCTGGTGTATGCTAATTTAATAGGATGCAATGCAATCTGTTCTGGGACAGTGATGGATGCTAAAAAGGGAAACTGGCCCAGCTCACATCCTCAGTCATGTTTGTTACTGCAATCCTCTTCTTTCCTGAACTGTTTGCTCCTTTCTGATTAATCCTGACCCCTATCAGAAAGGGAAGTATTGTCTTTAGAAGCCTATTACATCTATATTACATTCTCTGTGGCAGTCACAGCAAAGCTATGCAGAATCAAAAGCAAAACATACACTTCTCTGTGCTGAAAACTTCCTTCCATTATACACTTCACAAATGAGCTGTTAAACAGGTTTTTTTCTCTCCACTGGTGATCACTTTCTTTCCAAAGTGAATATTTAAGTACCTTTTTTCCACTTTCATCTTTTAAGTCAAAAGGAGCTCGTTGTCTCCCAGGGTTTATCTGATGGCAGCATTCTCACAAGAAAATAACCTTTTTTTCTTCTAATAATGACCTCAAACCTTTCTTGAGGTAGAAGTGATCTCCATAATTTTTTTTTTTCCAAAGCATTTCCCTATTCTGACACTGATGTATGCAGGGTCTATTATTTCTGGAGATCTTATCTGGACATATAAAGCAGATTACACCAATTTGAAAAAGCATGTTCCTTCTTCTTCTTCCACACGGAAACTTAAGAAAAGATCTGGCATACCGTGGAAACCTCCAAGATTTTGCCTGGAAGGATTTCTATGTTCCTTCTAAAGAGTTCTTTAATGAAGACAGAACTAGCCACTGCCTAAAGGTCAAATAGCTTTGCAGTTGTGTCTAAACCATGGGAAACTTCCATTTAGCCAGGAATTTTTGCCTAAAGGTGCCCTGGACCTCCACAAATCCAAGTTGCAAAAGTCTGCACAGCACCTCGTTCATGTGGGTGGCATTTACGTCTCTACAAAAGAAAGCCACAGTATCAGTTCTGGTAGTCTTCCTCAGCGGTCACAGGCAAAGAATTGTATCACTTGACCTGTGATTTTCAAACACCAACCCCGTCCTTCATGAACTGTTCTGGCCACACTACGGAGCTCGAGTAACAGGAACCAAATGGATCAGCATGACACTTGGGGACATGGTTTAGCGGTGAGGATGGCAGCATTAGGTGAATGGTTGGACAAGGTGACCTTAGAGGTCTTTTCCAACCCTGAAAATTCTGTGATTCTTCTTACTTAATTATTTAAAAGCCGGGAGCTCTGCATGATCTAAAAGTGCCCATTCCTGTTGTACTCTGAGAAGCATCTCAAACAGATGCTTACATCACCCCAAAAATATATTGAGGACAGCCTACTATGACTCTGTAGGATCCTTAAACCCTGTCAATCAAAAATTCTCCATTCCATTTGCTGAGAGACTCTGGTCAAAGAGACCATCTGAGATGCCCAGACATTAGTGTGGATGATCACAGCACAGTTCCTGCCTATTCTAAAAAGAAATTTGGTTTAGATAACCAGACCACGAAATCAAGGCACATCTCCCAGGATCTGCCTTTGCCAGTTGAATCCTTTAGACCCAATGTACAGCCCCAGTCAGGAAGCACCTCCATGAATGTGATGAGCAGCCACCAAAAGAGGAGGCCATGGGGTCCAGAGCTGTCACAAGCACAGCTGAACAATTCCCATTGTGTGAGAGCCCTTCTGTGCCTCTGCGAAACTCTGATTGGCTTGTTCTCATCCTGTTGTCTCAGCCAGCCAGCCAGTCCTGCATATTCATTTTAAATATCTGGACTAAAAAATATGTTCATATTTATCTTTGTCCACTCCAAGTCATGGTTTAAAATTGAAAAAAAAAAAAAAATAAAGAGACACAATTCAGTACAATGGAATACAAATGGCTTTGCAGCTCAGAACTTAGCTCTGGTAGGAAAAAGCACTGCAGGATATTCAGAGCTCCGCAGTCTTACTTTCAGCGGCCACCCCTCAAAATACTAGAAGAGTGTTTGCTTTTCTACTCCCCAGCCTTTTCACTCATGTATCCACATGCAGCTTCATGTCTGAGCTGAGGTACATTAAGAAATCTTAGCAAACTCTTTTGCCTAGCAACCGGCAAGCTCGATAATAAACATTCTGACAGAGATTATTTCAGCGTTAACTGCACACAAAGTTACCAGGGACTCCGAAACCCACAGATACTTCTGCAAAAAGAATTGCCACACACTTGCCACATGTGCAAGCCTCAGTCGTTCTGACTCAAAAAAGTCAGTGCAAAAAGGGTTTTCCTTTCAGCTTCTGCTGATGAGGAATTTCTCTGTTGCTCTGTATTTAAGGTGCTGTGTTGAGACTACCGAAGTTACTCGCAGAGTAGATTCAGCACCAGCACAACTCTCCTCCCATGAACTCATTGTCATGAGCCTCCACACTGCTCTGAAGGAACATTTACTGATGTCACAGAGTTATAAAGGAACTGGCCAAAATGAAGCTCCCTAGGAGATGCGAGGAACCAGAAGCTGCATCAGCTTCCATCCAAACCATGATCATCCTCAGCATTTATTCAGATGAAGGAGGAAGCCTGCAAGGGCTGGCAACAGTAGTCCTCAGGGTTTATCCCATGCATTTAACAACAGAGGTCAGTGACCCATGTAGAAATTCTGTCCTGTGGGGATGGGAACTATCCCTGCCTTCTGCTGCCTTGCCCATACAATGGTAGAAGACGGAATCATGAGGGAATGAGTCCTTTCAGCATCACAGATCTGCATGAAAGCAGCTGAGCACGTTTGAGAATCACAGCAGAGAAAAGGCACTGGTGTTTCCTGCATTTCATCTGAATGGAGGACAGATCCCCCTGCCCAAAGAGTTCAGTCTGGAAGAGTTCATGGAAGCAACTGATCACTGAGAAGGTCCATGGAAGACATCAGCAGTGAGACAGACATCACTATCTCTGTCACACTGTCCATAAGAAGTCTTCTGGTTTAATAGCAAGTGGTTTAGTCTTCATAGAAAACAATCACAAATGTATTTACCAACTCTGCTGTTGAGGAGATGAAGAGTGAAAACCTCCAGATCTGCCTGAGCTTCACCTGACTCATCAGAGCCACGATTCACTCCGACTGCCCACAGACTCAGCACACAGTAAAACACACAGCAGAGCCGGGCTACTCATGCCTCAGTCTTCACCTCCCATCCTCCAGTGAGCAACAGCAGAGGGGGAACCATCTCAGTGCCTCAACCAACTCATAAACACCAAGCAAAGCCGACTGCTGCATAAGGGATGTCCTTCTGTGTTGGAAAACTCCACCAGAAACAATCTGACAGCCACGCCGATCCCCTTTATCTGAAATGTAATCACAGCACATTATGGTCTCATAATACAATGCTGAGTTTCCTAGGAGATGACTGCCACATGCCCTGCCTATTTTAAAAAAATGAAATTTCTCAGAACTCATTTCCATCTCGGGTTGACATGCTTACACACACACTGACAGCGCCACCACTGTGCTTCTCAGCCTCCCTGTGGATCCAGATAACCCAGGACAGGCCTTGGAAGCAGGGATGAGGGGCACTGCTACGAGCCCCACAAGTTGATGAGGTGGGAAGAGGGGAACGCAGCTCTTCAAACCTGACAGCAATAATTCCTGCGTTTCTTTGGAAGCTGCTTCGTAATTTCACGAATAAAAAGGAATTATCCTCCCAAGTGACATGCGCCCCGGAAGCTTAAAGCACCCCAAAAGGATTGCAGGAGAACACTTGTCAGAGAGACAAGGAACAGCAGGATTGCAGGAATACCTCTCCCGGTGCACTGTGCAGGTTATCTGAGAGTCAGTTCCCCGAAAATACCGCAAACAACAGGCCCCTGGCAGTGAGCTGAGGAGCCAAGCTGTGCGTGGTCCAGCTGGTAGAAGCTGACACAGGCTGTGTGTGGTGCAGATGTGCTGTGGCTGGTACACCAGCCCACAGAAGGCATTGGCTGCAGAGTATTCAAAACAGGTTAAAAGTGGATTAAAGAAGAAAAATTCCAGAAATCTGGCTTCCTGGGGAGCTTCTGTTTATTGTCACTGAAAAGGCTTGAAGGGGAGGATGGGTTGGACGCTTGATGCTGACAGCAAGCGCACAAGGATTTAGGAACAGATCAAAATGAGACAGCGTCTCTCTCCACCGTGATCAGATGGGGAGGTTCACCATGAAGAAATAACCTTTGAGTCCATTAAAACACGAAAGGTCAAAAGGATGCATGTAAAACTGTTAGAGTAGCAGAAAAAAACATAGTATTTCCCTGGAGAAAAGCGTTTTCCTTTCTGCCAGGGGTAAGAGTCTAATTTTATTTGAAACTTTATGCTCTTTCTGAAACTAAGCTCTTACCCCATTAAAATGTTTCCATTTCTAAGTGAATGAAAACTCATTCCAAACAAATAGAGACTTGATGTTCCTGAAATGTAAACTCACAGGGTGTGCTCATGAAGCGTATCCTTTTTACCTGGTTAAAGGAAGACATGCAGAAGGCTTAACAGAAGCAAGAGGGTTTCCCCAACCCGAGGTCCTTGCTTTAGTAATAGCTATTAACAGTTATTTAAAGAAAGAGTGTTAAGAAACAGAGCTCAAGTAGTATAAGACTTCTTCCCACCCTGTTTATCTCCAGCACTCAGTGTTGCAGAAAAGGGATCTCTATTCAAGTCACAGTTGCACTGACCCATCATGTTTTAGGTACTTGTCCTCTACAAATCTGTGTAATTCATTTTCTCCAACCCTTTTACACTTTACATTTCAGTCGCCTGTGGAATTAAGCTCCACTAAGTATAAATCATATGAGAGTGTTCTTTGTTCATTTTAAATTTGATGCTCAATAATTTCTTTCGATTAATCTCTAGTGAAACACGTTTTAAACATTTTATGAACCAGCTGCTTTCCCATGTCACGTAATGGGTTTTAATCACAAATACAGTGAATGGTTTTTAAACCAGGACTAGAAACAATCAGCAAAAGGAGTGTGCAAGAACTGGATTCCCCTTCACTCTCCATGGCAAGAAACTCTCAACCTATAGTAGGATATACATGAGACAAAAACAGAATTCTTAGGAAAGGATGTATAACCTCTTACACTGTACTAAATCTTCAGTGTCATGTTTAATTTTGAAAGAATAATTATAAAAATTAGCAAAGTTGTTAAACAAGAAGTGGGAAGGCCCTGAGATACAGAACCAGGAGAGTGAAAACTTGAAGGGGGCACAGGCTGTTTACAAACATCAATGTTTGAAACGCAGAACAAATATATACCCAAGGTATAACTCCAAAATCAGAGAAGCCTGGCAGGCCAGGCAGCTGGGCAAGAGAAAACATGAGAAGACAGCCTCCTCAAAATCAGAAGTTTTGTATCCAAATGAGGAAGCAAAAATGGATTTTAAGTTCTAGTGGCTAAAATATAAAAACTTCAAAAGGCAGGGGAAAGCATCTGAGGAACAGGTGCACCAGGCAGGGAAGTCAATAAGACTATTTTGCACATATCAGAAGCCAGACACGTGTCAGACCACTGATGGACCAGGAAGAAACCAAGCATAGAAGCAGCATGAATAAATCCATATGACTATTGCAGGGAGGTTTGGGGAGGTTCTTACACTGGAAACCTTCTTTACAAGGTTGGTAGAAAGGGTTATAGCCTGGACTTCTCCATTCTAGGGGAACATGGGCATGAAATTACTGGAGCTCTAAACATGGACTGGAGTCGTCCCCTCTAAAGTTTATGCACATCCAAAAATTAGAAGTTGGCTAACCTGGCGTAACTTTTAAAAAGGAAATAATTCAGAAGTTATAGAGAGCTTCAGATTAGTAAAACTGACATCAGTAAAAACTATAATGAAGCATATACCTCTGGCCAAAGATATAATATTGAACACGTGAAAGAATCTGATAGATTCTGAAAAGTTAATATGGTTTTGAGAAGGAAACCCAGGCTTCAAAACACTTCATCCAGTTTCTTTCCATAGGACACAGTCAACATTAACAAGGATTCAGAAAACAACTGGACAATTACTGATGACAAAATTCATCCCAGATCACTAAAGGCACCATTTGAGTCTCAGAAAATGCCTGCACACATCTCACTGAATGCTAGAGGACCACTCACAGTGTTCTAATTACATTCTTGCCAAATGCTGACCTATACATTCCTCCACAGACATCTGGCATTGTCTGCAGGGACAGGGCACTTGATGAGCTGCATTTGTGGTCTGACCCAGTACAGCTGTTCTTATGGTCCATTAATGCAGCAGAGCAACAGCTCATGGGAGAAAGTGGGCATGCAAAATGCATGGACAGTCAAGCAACCCCTGAGACAGACAGGAACATCTTTAGGGTTAACCCATGGCAAAAAGTGCATGTAAAATATTGTCTAATTCCAGCAAGTGCATTTTCACCTAAGCAACCCAGTTGTCTAGCAGTACATCAGACATGCAGCAGCAAAGACAACCTCTGTCTTGAGAGGAATTTAACCAGCAGAGAATTACTACAGGATGTCCAGGGAATACAGAATTTTGAGAGGTGCATCACAAATACATAGAGGAATTTTGGGGTGGACGCTGGCAGAGGAAAGAGCCTTTGTGTTCTTCTTGGACTGATTTCTGTGTAATAAATATAAGCCCTGTCTTCATCTATTTTTGCTCCCAGTGATGGGCCTTTAATTACTCTTGTATTTAACAGTTGTCTCTTCCTTGTGGGACCAGAAGGTACCTATCGCAAGTTAAATTAAATTCCATATCCTAATCCTTAGCTGTAACATCTTGAACGGCGTACAACAATTTGCCTTTGCATCCCTTCAGCTAGAATAGCCTAAACTCTCGAAATTTCCTTACAACATCCTTATGGGATTAGGCAGTGCTGTCACATGTATGAATACGTGGGAACTAGGGCAAGGAAGGTCATAAAGCAGATTAACCCCAGGTCTCTTCAGTCCATCACCCACTACTGAACTGGAAGACCATCTTCACTTGCTGCCAGGTCACACACAGCCTTTACCCCCTTAGACCTTTTGCTTTAGCCCTCCTCCTGTATCACAGACTGATGTCCTCGCACATAAATCATCTGTGATAGGCCTAAAGCTTAGTTCTTCCCTGGAAAAGAGATTCACTGAAAAGCTGGCATCATTCTCTCCAATCTTGCCAAGAAAATTTAAACTTTCAGAAGTGTTTCTTGCTTTCTGAATCACATGCTACTAAAGCTGCAGTAAACAAGCAGAACCATCAGCCCAGTGAGTCAAACAGTAAACTTGTTTAGTGGACCCCCATGTCTGGCACTGAACCTGTTTTCCTAACTTTAGCAGTATCAATACCCTTTGGTTGAGTTGCCATCAGTCTTTATAAAGAAGCAAATCTTGTCTCTTTGTTGACAAAAGCCTTGCAGTAGCACACACAAATGTTAGCAGGTGTTCATATTTAACTTGGTTCTGTGGGTTTTTTTAAGCCTGAGATGCATATAGAGATTGAGAATTACTGTTTATTCATTTCTGTGTAATAGGAGAAGCAGCATTTCATCTGTCTCATCCATATTTAATAGCTCCAGGCACAACAACCACGAAAGGTCTATTTTTCTCCCACTAGGGAAAATATTATTATTATTACTACTACCATGACTACGTCTATATTCTGAAATTATTCACCCCTGGCTTTCTGTATTATTTCCATGTTATCCATGGGCCAGGTCCTTTCCTGGTACTTACCTGAGTTACTGTGCTGATGAAGCTGTACTGATTTATGGTACGCTGAGTCACTTCACCTAAGGACAGAGTCAATCCAAAGCTGCTCGGCTATGTAGGCCACACTGAATTTTGCTGCTTTATGAATGGGAAGGAACCCCTAAAAAGCCACCCATTTGCTGCTCCTGCTTTTACCAGGAATGTTGTTTAGGGAGGTATCTGCTGCCTTTCGGAGGTCCACTCCTGTCCCTCAGGATGAGCTCTACCACATCCATTCTCACACTTATCAACCCTGACACACACAGGGTAAGTGGTGGGGCCAGAGATGGTCTCTGCTGCTGCTCCATATGTCACCTATGCCTAGAGAACACCCCTGCTCCCAAAATGGCCATTAAACATGAAGGATGGCACCCCAGCATAGAAGGGCACCTCAAGTTGTGTTTCAGCAGCTCTAGCACAGCCCAGGCTATGCAACTGCCCTGTTAATCCCAACCCCAAAACGGGATGCAACTCCAATAAACCAGAGGCATCCCTCCAAGCATCACCCAGTAAATCACAACAGCCTGGACTAATAAATGGTCCAGAGGGCCATTTATCCAGTTAAGCAGAAACAAAGGAGGTATTATTGCTGCAAGCATTTTTTTCCCCTTCCCAGTGATAAGAGGACCTCTGTGAGCTCCAAGGAAGCCTCTTCTTCCTCACCCGAGCCTGGAGAGCCTCCAGCACACCCAGCAAACATGCAGTGCCCATTCCAACCGGAGAAACAGTTAAGACATGAGTTTTTCCGGGTGCCTGTTCCTGAGAAAAATGTTCCCTGATAGCACGCCATTAAAATGTTAATCACAAAACTGCTGAGGGCCCCATTCCCCAGGAGGTCACTCGTCCAAACGCAGCCAGTGTCAGCAGTCCCTGGCAGGCTACCACGAGGCACTGTTTACCCAGCAAGAAACAAATTTCATGGATTCAACCCAGTCACGGGCTGCAAAACCCCAGGAGCGGGGACTGGGATCGATCCCTCACAAACAGCAGCTCTGCCAGGGAGCTTCACACGGGAGGTTTGCCCTTCCTGGGGCAGGACAGATGAGTGCTGGCAGCACGAAGGTGAGACAGGAGCAGGCAGCAGCAGGAAGCTTTATGACTCCAGAGTTGCCCATTTAGTCTTTACTCCAATTCACGAAGAGAAAAATAACCACCCAATGTCCCTCATAATTTTTTTTTCAGCCTTTCTTCTTCCTAAAGAAGCTAAAAAATCCCATGCTAAACACATTCAGAGGCTGAAGATTATGATGAAAACAACAGCAACGCAGAGGATACATATACATATATATATACACACATATATACATTAAAGAGACGTATTCTTTCCTATTATTTGTAATTTGGAAGTAGAACAAGATTGGGGAAGGAACACTCGTTACCCCCTTTCCTCTGCATGTGTAGTTCTCATTAGGACCAATTAGGATGATAATCATATCTGAAAGGAGGCTACATGCCAACCCCGCTGATAAAAGCAGAAGTAAACACAACTTCAGTGAGCGTATGGTTTCCCCTGCCACGTTCTAAAAGCTTGTATCTGACTCAGTTCTACCTGGAATCTCAGACTTATGCAACATTATCTGGGAGAGCATCCCACCTGCGAGGAGACAAGGTGGTAGCATGGGTCTTCAGGGACCCATGAACCTGTAACAGGTCTCAGCATGCAGGAGGAGTTAAATTAATTGCTTTTTCCAGTGGCTTTTCCATACCGAGCATAAGGCATCTAAGATTCCTACATTAAAAATCAATATATTGCTCAGGGTGAAGTTAAAGGGAAAATTTCATCTGAGTTCAGTGAAAGCAGACCCAGCACTCAGCCCTCTAATGCTTTTTCCACCCTTGCTCCTCAGAGCAAACTGGTGAGTACAATTTTCATGGGATCGTCTGGGTGAGTTTTCTGCACATTGGTGTTACTTCTGCCATCCCCATCTCTAATATCTGCGATGTCTTCCCCATCCCAGCTGCCTCCCAGGTGACTCCATGCAATTACATTCCTAATTGTACCACAGTGGTGCTCTCTGGGATGCTACTCCGCTGTTTAATTTATAAATGTCAATTTGGAGGCACAATACAATGAGAAATTACCCACATCAGACACAGAGCAGTTCCCACTTATGAATAGGTAAGAAGGCAACAAAAATAATTAAGTACTTAACAAAGACAGAAGATGAGGGAATGCAGGCATCCCTTCAGTGGAATCCTTCCAAATTTAACATGTGCTCAATCCTGGGCTGTTTAAATGGAAGGGAAGAGGTAGCTGAGTCCCAGGTTTAATATCATCTATGACATTGCACAGTCTGTGCCTGTTTGAGAACCTATTTCATATTTAAATCTCAATTAAACAGTACGACTGCCTTGACATTTAAAGATCCAAACAAAACACTTCAAGTGCAGCTCTGTAAAAAGCATCTGTAAAAGCATCTTCTTATTCCACTGCCTGCTCATTCTTTGCAGCCTGAATAACATCTTCAGGATGGGAAAAATAAAAAATAAAAAAAAATTGGGATTTGTTGATTTTTACCACCATTCCCTTCACAGTTCAACTAAGTGACTGAAATCGGTCCCTCCTGTATGTCATCAGCAGAGCACCTGCAGAAGTAACTGAGCTAGTTCTGAACTAGAAAAACAATTTGTTGTGCAGGAGGAAAACTCAGCTCATACCAAGCTCTGAATCACCAGTGCGGATGCTTTCAGACTATCCTGTCTTCTTACACGGCTGATCCCAAATGACAGAAAACATGAGAACAGGGCAGATGCCTGGAGCACCAGCTGGGAAAATGGGAAAAGTGAAGCTGTATGGAGCATCCTTGGTTCAGGCCACAGATGAAAATAAGCAAGACTTGCCCATCAGCCACCCCGATCTGCTGCAGGCAAAGTCAGAGCACCAGTTGCAGCTGGAGCTGGGTCAGGGAGCTACCTCTTCCCGGGCTGACACTGCTCCTCTCGTATCAACCCTGAGGCAATACAGGGAAGAATGTGAGGAGCACCAAGCAAAAGCACCAGGCACAAGGCAGATTGCTTCAGGTACCAACGTTTTCTCCGTGACTCCCACATTCTGGATATTCCTGCAGCAAGGACAACCTCCCACTCCCACGCGGTCAGGCCGGCGCGCCCCACGCTGCCTGCGCAGACCCACCGTACTTCAGCAGGGGCTCCAAGGCAGCATTAACAAACAGGCCCACATTTCAACCTTCCTACTGTCTGATTCTCAATGGCATCACATCAGATGTGCTGGTGGCTGCCAGCCCAGCTCTGCCTGCCCAGGGCAGGGCTCCTGACTCCACGGCCAGGCTTGGAACCAGCCCCACGGGGCGTCCTTAGCTTGTCAGCCACGGAAGTGTCAGCCTGGGTTTCTAATCATTTGATTGCACAAACACAATCATCAAGAAACTAATACCCTGAAGATTTCCAGCCCTGCTTTTTTTCACATTTATCTCTAAATGCTACACACAATGAATAACTCTGCAAGGGGTTTGCCTGCAAGGGGAGCACTGTTCTGCTTACACGTGCTCAGTCAGGGAAGTTAAACTAAGAAAAGCAAGAGAGACAAAGTGGGTTCAGTGTTTTCTCTTTTGTCTGACAGTGCTCTCAGGCATATGGTATGATTCTTGGAGTGTCCTGCACAGGGCCAGGAGTTGGACTCGATGATCCTGATGGCTCCCTTCCAACTCAGCATATTCTATGAAACTACAGACCCCCTCAACCACCCACCTGCATGGGAGAAGAGAAGAAACACCACACTGTGTCAGATCTAAGAGCAGTTTTATCAAAAAGCCTCCCAGCTTGTAACAAAGGTTTGCATGAAAAGCACATGAAAGGGAGAAAATATGGAGAGATTTTTCACCCAGTTCATTCTCCTGATCTCTCAGGATCAGTGATTTAGGGGCTTCCTGGGTAAAAGGGAGCACTGGGACTGTTGTGTCCCCACCCATGTAATGGCCCACTGCACACAGACAACATGGTCTCACACACACGACAGGACAGCTGTTTCCGTGTCCTGCCAACTCTCAGACAAGCAACTTGCTGCAGCTCTGCAGGGAAAAGCCGTGGGAGCAAGTGCCTCAGCTGGTGCCAGCTGCGTGCCACTGGTGCTAATTGACTTGTTCTGCTTTATACCAGCTGATGATCTCCCTCTCCTTCCTCTCTGCCTTCTCAACAGATTTTCTGATGCCCAATATACAAGATATCCATCAAAAAGGTGAATCTAGTCCAGCAAGTGCTGTGCAATGCCCGTAACACTGGTTTATGTCTGTTAGAGGAAGGTGTAAGAGCACTGCCACAGGGCTGCTACAGAGCACTCCAGCCCTGTGAAAGCTTTGAGCTAACCCTCATTACTTAAGTATTGGCTTATTCCTTCGAGATGGGTTTTCTATCCTTTGAAATCTCTTGGGTTGTTCTAATCCCCCTGCCAATGTAATGCCTTACATTATGCCAGGGGAAATAGGGTGGGACACGCTATAGCCCTTCATCCCCACGAGCACAGTCAGCCCCACTCCTGGCACTGCTTCTCCATCCTGCTTTAAAGAAAGCACCTGCAATTATTCTGAGAAAAAGCTAAGTTCAATTTAAATCCCTGATAATGTCAGCAAGCTTTATTCCAGCCACCCTTTCTAACAAACCAATGACCTCACTGAGAAGCAAAGGGAAAATCTGAACTCGGATACATGACTCCAACTTTCCACTCCCAGCAGGTCATTACTCCAGATGACTTTAGTCCCCATGTTCCCTCCTGCCCATGCCCTGGAGTCATCAGTGGGTGCGAAGCATGAGAGGCTCTCCCTCAAACCAAAGCACTGATGGCATCCCTAACTGGCAGGTGGATTTCAGCAGCACCATCATCTCCGCGGCGAATCACCACCTTGGCTGAGTCTGCTGTTTCAAGTCCTCCCAGGTTCTGTTTGTGTGAGAGCAACACTAATGTGCTCAGTGAAAAGCATGTCCTCCACTGCAGACTAAGCCAGAGAAACACGCTGTCTGTCACATAAAAGCCGTATTCCCATTTTTTCCATTATGATCAGGGAAGGCAGCTGCAGCCCCCAGCTCTGATGCGTAACATCAGCAGGAGAGCGATTAAATATTTAGAGTGGGAAGCCCCAGCATCAGCCAGAAATACTTCCACGTTGGCAGGACTTATGGAATCAGCCGGTATTTGACAGCCCTATAAACCTGCCCTGGAGTGGGACACAACACAAAACCAAAGGGTTTTCCCTGGATCAAAGATTCAGGGCAAAGTTCCTACTTTTGTCAGCTGATGGAGAGCCAAGTTCAAGTTCCCCCACTGATCCATGCTGGGCAAGAGGAGAGAAGAGGATTCTTATTTTTTCCATGCTCTTTCTCTATGTGATTAGAGATGGGCCCAGGAGACACAGATTGGCTGGTGAAAACCTCCCCTTTGATCAGTTTAGTGAATTGTGATAATCTGCGGTTAAAACCTCTCAGTCCAGAACATCCCAGTTAGAGATAATCCTGAAGTATAAGGTTTGCATGAAGATGTGAGCTTTTTCTGGAAGGAGAAAAGGGTGAGTTTCTTGTTTTAGCACCATTAATTACCCAGTCATATTCCATACCAACAACTGAGGTCACATGCTGCCTGCCCTTCCCTTATTTTCTGAAGAAGAAAGTAGAAAGGACACTTTTAGAACAGAAAAGAAACCCAAGTAGATCATGGGTCAAATGAAGTTTGGTGCCTATTTTTCCCACAGGAAAATTCGCCAAAGAAAAATTAAAGTAAATCCAAGAGGCAAATTCAACGCTCCACACGATGAAATTTTTTTCCTCAGCTACTTTTAAGGCATAATTTCATCATGCAAAACAATAAGGAGAGCTAATATGTCTCTCTTTGCTCCATAAGTCTGTCACTAAAGAAATGTTCAGCCAGTTTATTAATTTTTAGTCTCTTTTCCCTGCTCTTACTTTCTTCACTTTATTACCTGCGTTGAGGCTGCAGTGCCACTCACTCACTGCTGAGCTGCAAAGTTGACTCACTACAGCTCCTTTTTTCTTCTCACCCATCTCACTGAATTATTGAAAAGGGCACTGTCAAATTGGAAAGAATATACATTCAAAAATAAAATAAATTTTCTTTTCTAAGTTCCAAATGGCACCTTAAATTATATATTTAAGGGAGGGGAAAAAAAGTAAGAATTCGCAAGAGACTCATTTTCTTAACATTAATAATGCCTTTGGTTTTCTTCCTGCACATTTCAGTCCAGACAATCTAAATTCACCACCAATTTCTAGACAACCTCACTCTCTGCTCTGTACTCACAGTATTGATATTGCCAAGTCTTCTTAAGTTTGTCTTCAGTCTTTGGGTTCTTGTGGGCTTTTTTTGTAAAGTCTGAGTTTGTAAAGACATGAGTAATGCTGTGGCTCAACTCTCATTTTGATTTTATTTTGGTATCTGTTAGCCTTCAGGGTTACAGAGAACAGTTTGACTGCATGGCTCAAGTACACCCTAAAGGCTTGAAACCAAGAATCCAACTGAAATTTTTATATAATCTTGTTATTTTTAGAAAGATTTTTCTGATGCCAGGAAGACTGGATGACTTCCTTTTTTTTTTTTTTTGAACTCTGAGACTTGACTTCTGTACAGAGTTAGATTTGCCATCTGAATTTCTTTTTTGCTGCAGCTTCTTATAATCAATATGTAAGTGCAAAATGACCACAGCTCAAGACCTGATTCTTTTTCCTTTTCCTTTCCACCTCGGGGGCCCAACATCTCCCTGGCTATGGGAGACCATCAGCCAGAGCAGTACAGATGGTGCTGGTGAGATCCCTCTACTCTCCTATCCCTGCTGATCACAATCTTAGTTTAAGTGTGCCCAGTACCAGAACTAGGCACTATCTAGTTAGAAACACTATCAAATCAGACCAAAATTAGGCAAAATCTAATATTGTATGTAGACATAATTTCTCAGCAATTGTACTGGTTTAAAATGAGCAAAACCACAGTGTTGGTATCCAATCCATAACCAGTATTTGAAGAGCATGCTGAAATTCTGGGTCTATGGAAGAAGGTGGGAGTTTGTCACAAACACTGAACACGCTGGTGACAACAATAAGTAAGATGCTGGGCCTAAGCAAAGAGAGATTCCTGAGAGCCAACATGAATTGGTCAGGAATCTTTATATAAAATGCTTAAAAGAAATTGTGGAGTTAAAAAACAGAACCTGAGCTGGATTGAAACAAAACAAAATGAGCCAAACAAACAAAAAACCAAAACAACAACAGACCCTCCAAACCAACAAAAACCCAAAGAAAAATAAAATAAAAA
The DNA here is from genome assembly GCA_036023395.1 of Myiotriccus ornatus. NCBI lineage: Eukaryota > Metazoa > Chordata > Aves > Passeriformes > Tyrannidae > Myiotriccus > Myiotriccus ornatus. The sequence goes on along the minus strand of JAYRBT010000042.1, from coordinate 5,451,154 downwards.
TAAAAACACACAAACACCCCCAAACAAAACAAACCAAAAACCAAAAACCAACAAACACCACTCCACCCTTTGTAAGAAGTTCTGTTGGAACCTTGTTATAAAATCAGGCAGTGCATCACCTCTGCAACAAAGAGTTTTCTCACAAGAGACCAGGAATAAAACAAAACAAAAAAAACCCAGTTCAATCAACCTACCTCCAGGGCATATTTACACAAAGGTTTTTATTGCCTTTCAACTTGACATACTGTTTTCAATACCCAACTGAAAGGTAAAGGCATTAAAATACACATTGCAGTGCAATTTATTCCATGGTGCATCTTGGGCAGTGACCATGAAGACACCCAATTACTGCTTGCGCCAAACCTGACCCCAGCTGTGTAACCAGGGCTAAAAATTTCAGGCACACAGGACAGGAATTTGTTTCTTCATTTTTACTGCAAAAATGATGCAGGACAGACCATTCAAAGCAAACAAAAAAATCCTTCCTCCAGGCCTAGTGTACTCTGATTTAAGAAACTTTGGGCCACGTGGTCTCTTTAAGTCCCTCATGTGAGCTGGGAGTATGTGGTGTACATGAATGTGACTGCAGACAGAAAAGAAATATAAATTGCACCGTTTTCAGCAGGTGGGGGTTGAGGGTTGTGCTTCCCCGGGCCGTGTTACACGTCATCTTTTGGGAAGCATTCAGAAACGGTAAAAGCCCTTCAAGATCTTGTTGTACCTATTAATAGTAGGGGGTTTTAGAGGGATAAAAATACTCCCTTAAAAATTTGAATTTCAAATTTAGATAGATAAAAGATTAATTGAAAACTGACTGAACCCATCAGTGAAAACCTGACGCCAGCTTTCCCACGTTCACCTCCGCAAGCAGCGGACACAGCTCGGCCAGGGCTCTCCCACAAAGCTCAAGGAAGGTTCTGGCATGAAAACACCTCTTCAGTGGGCATTAATCACTGTATGATCATACTTTGAGGGCTCACCCAAAACCAGAGCTCAAGCATCTCAGGCCTCCCCCAAACCTTCCATGAGATGTTTAAAATCTTGACCGTCTGGCAAAAAGGATGAAGCTCCACAGTGAGGTTATTTCTCCAAACTCCAGATGGGATTGTTGATGAATTAAGGCAATTGATCCCTGTAACAAATGTGATGCAGTTGCTGGGTTTGGGAGATGTTTGCCTCTCTAAATCAGGAGGTAGCAGCCTTCCAGAAAATGCATCTATCCTCCTGGGTGCACGGACTAGACTGGCACGGATAAAATCATCCTCCCCTTAGAACTGGTAAAGACTGCACAGAAGTCAGGGTCAAAGCATCAACTGAATTTGAAGGATCAAATTTTCACTCAGTTCATATATCTTGTTAATATATATGTTAATATATGGCCCACTTGATCCCATCACTGGTTGTAATTAGATGTTCCCAATTCAGACTTGGGCGTAACACAGATTGTACCATTCGTTAAAAAAACGCCCTCTCAGGAATGAATATCCATCTCTTCTTGTGCTGTCTCTCTACATAACCCTCCACAGCCTGCTGCCAGCTCTCATTATGTCTGGCCCTCTCATTTTAATTGTGCCCACTGTACGATAAGGAACTTCCAATTTGTTTTTTCTGTAGAGCAGAACGTGAAGTCACTCGCAAACGACAGAGAAAAACATGCAAACATTACGCATTTGAAAAATGCACCCAAAATAAAATGATTCTTTAGAGAATGACTGGCTACTAACTAGATAAATCCTGCCACTGTTCAAGTTAATAAAACAAATCTCTTGACAGGTGTTAGGTAATTTTTAGCAAAGTTACAAGGGCGTCACTATAGCTAATGTTATTAAAAGCTTTGATTAGTTATAAGAACAGTCTCATAGGTCTAAATCAAAGCTGCTAACTGAAGCTGGTGGGATAATTGATGTTCACAACCAGAAAAACAGTCTTTAATTCCAAGAAAACTCTATAAAAGGAAGAGGACACATCCACTTGAAAGTGAGATAATATATGGGATTTTTTACATGGTTTCTGGTCCATCTTGAACTGTGCCCCATCTGAGCAGAGAGAGAGCTCTGGTGTGTGCTCAGGCTGCAAGCAGATGGCACGAGTGCTGCTCATCCAGTGGACAGCAGCTGGTGTGAACGGGTGGTCCTGCCTCACTGCACTTGGGGGATAAATCCCGTTTGCTTTAATGTATTTGCTCCGGAGGAGGGGCCATATTTTCCAGGTGCTGTGGCAGCAGAAATAACACAGCACATAGTAACAGAAAACAATAACAATTAAAAAACACATTAAATAGGCACCTCCTGAACCACTGGCAGAGCAGAGGACATGGCACAGCATTTAGATGAGGCTGTTTCTCTTTGCTGTATTTATGAGTGAACATTATTTCCTTTTTTTCCGAATGTTTGCGTTTCAACCCTTGGAGAATCTTCTTGAAACACAGGAACACTGACTCACTCCCCACCCTTCTTTAGAATTATATCATAGAATCCCAGCTGACAGGACGGTGTAGCCAGGAGGGGGTCAGTCTCTTCTCCCAAGCAATCAGCAACAGGAGAGGACACAGTCTCAAGCTACGCCAGGGAAGGTTTAGGTTGGACATCAGGAAGAATTTCTTCACAGAAAGGGTGGTTAGACATTGGATTGGGCTGCCCAGGGAAGTGGTGGAGTCACCCTCCCTGGAGGTGTTCATGGAAAGACTGGATGTGGCACTCAGTGCCCTGGTCTGGTCGACATGGTGATGTTTGGTCATGGGTTGGACTCAATGATCTCAGAGGACTTTTCCAGCCTGATTCTGTGATTCTCTGATCTAAAGCTCATTGGTAGCTACAAGCCTGTGTGCTGAAACAAGTAACCATCAAACCACACAACTGACGGAAGAATTTGGCCCCGGTTAATTCTGTAAGCCATTTTTAGACTAAGCCAGTTCCACCAAACCTCAAGCAAAGAGCATTCAACCAAAGGCAAATTCACATCAGTGTACTTGCTTATCCTTAATTACATTATTCCCTTATTTCTGTAAAGATGTATTGCTCTCTAATAGAGAAGGATAAACATGATGATGTAATATGAATTTGTACTGAGTGATATAATTAGTTACTTCTCAGTAAATGTGAAAAGATTAGAAGAATCACATTGGTTTATTCGGTTGGCAGGTGGAAGCTTCCTTTTACATCTCCAAAAAATTACAGCAGCTAGCACAGCTTCCTAAACCCATTTGCCTTGATTCGAATAGATAGATTAAATAATTAACCAGAATTAGAAACAGCAGCTAATATAAGCAGAATAAGGAACTACAGGTGTTCTCTGCAGGCTGTGTCTGCTCTGATTTTAAGATATCCATGACATCTAAAAGCCAAATCCATGTGGGAGACTGCACATGGTACATCTTGAAGAAATTTTCTGGCAGACTTATCTGATAGACCAAAGAATCCTCTGTTATTCCTTGCACACCTCTGAAATGCTCAGCAAGCCTTCCTGGTCTAGTCTTTGACTAGATGAACAAAGGGCTCAATCAACCTTTAAAGCATATTTTTTAATTCCATACTGGAATCATTTTCAATTGACCCACATAGGTCTTGTATACCAGACCCTCCAAACAGGGCACAAAGGCACAGGGAACACCATCCTCCCATCCCTACTGTTACTTATTCCTGCAATAAGACTGGAAAACCTCAGGATCAGACCAAGTGCTCAGACAAGGCCTATGAGCCCATCACCGCACTGGTGAGAGGCAGCAACACCTTTCCGCTGTGAGCCTCAGACCTCTTTTGGCAGCTGTAAAAATCAGTTTCCTCTGCCTTCTTAATCATCTGTACCTTTGTAGAGACCTCCTACAGGGATGACAACTCATCCTCCAGGAGATGGTAGCTTTGCCCTGTGGACATTCCCATGCTGAAATAAATTCAGGGAACAACTGTGATATGGTGATGACTTCTCTAGTCATACAGTACTAAATGTAAATTCATGTCCTACAACAAGATCTCCAAGGAGACCAGTAATTCAGAAGAATTCAAAGCCATATACTGAAGGCAAAGGGAAAACAATGTACTTGGTCAAGCTGAAATCCAATTTGTGAACTCTGTCTTCACCTCCAGTATTGCACAACCTTAAAATTAAAAAGCTGCTAGAAGCAGCCACATTTGCAATAATATTGATTGTGTTGTCCTCCCATCCAGCCTACAGAATCAGTGCAATCAAACAATCAACTGACAGTCCAGAAAAGTCTTAAAGCCATCAGTATAATACGATGATTTCAGCAGATTCCTCAAACAGTGGCTCATCAAATCAGCAGAAGAGAGAAATACTTATACAGGATCAGGACAATTACTTTCAAACCCCCCACTTTTTTTAAAGATAGTGACAGCAATAATCCCAGCAAAAAAGATTTCTTGTGTCACATTTCACCAAAGCGTAATTTCAGAAGCCAGTCTTCTCTTAATGTCACTTGAAATGTCAGAAACTGAGGCTGCTCCTCAGCCACAACTGCAGAAAGGCATTTTTCAAATTTATTATTTATAATGTCTGTGTGTACACACATATATTGATATATGCATCTATAACAGCGGGGCCAGTGTTGGAAAAAATTCAGCCATACCCACATCTCCTTCATTTGATTAGAATGAAAAGTTGAATGCATCTTACTTCACAGAGGAGTTGCAATGCCCAGATTTGTCAAAACTATGTTTACTTTAATAACTGAAACTCAATCACATCTGAATCGCAAAAGGATAAACGTAAAGGCTGTCATCAAATAGAATCTCCTCACCCATTTGACTCTCAACTCACTTTTTCTCTTCTGATTCTCTCCCCCATCGCACTGGGGGAAGATGAGCGAGTGGCTGCATGGAGGTGGGTTGTCAGTGGAGTGAATCCATAACAGTCCTTTTTCGTGCCCAGCATGGGGCTCGGAGGGTTCAAGGTAACAAGAGATGTGACTGAAAGACGCTAGATTGAATTTATAGCTGTCACTGCTGTTTAGATATTAATTGGAAGGCTCCCATGCTTGCCAATTATTATTAGAATCTACTGCTTGTTAGTGACTGCTTTTTGCTTCCACTGAGTGCTGTCCTGCCACGTGGCTTATCATCTTACTCTGCTGTGCCTGGGAACATTCTGATGACAGAACAGAGATGTGCCTGGGCCGGCAGGTGGCCAGGGCATCTCTGCTGTGCCTGTGCTGCTGCACTGGACAGGCTGGAGCTCCAGGGGGAACTTGAGTCATAGCAACGTGTGGATGAGTCCCCACGGAAGCAGGACACCCTGCAGTGTCCACAGCCACACCAGAGAAGGTACACCTCGAAGCATCTACGGCCACGGCTGTGTCAGTGCCACGGTTGTGGCCCATGCTGGAACAGCTGCACCCCAAGGTGACTGTGGCTGCAGAGAAGCCTAAGCCACAGCAGGTACATCTCTGGAGAGGCTGTGGCTCATAGACAAGACTCCACTTGGAGCAGGTAGTCCCTCAGGGACTGCAGCCTGGGGGTAAGTGCAAGCTAGAGCAGGAGCAAAGGAAGAAGTTCAGTGCAATGTTAAACCCTATGACTTCCTCCAAAGGCATCAGTGTTGGAGACTGCCCAATAACTCCACAGAACATGCCACCTCTCCTGTCCTGAGTGACAACCGTGACAGGTGGAACCCAAAGCCGTGGACAAAATGAACTCATCGGACATTTGATGGACATTTGTGAACATTTTATGGACAATTTACATAGGTTAGGGGAATGATTCCTGTGTATTATGTCAGAGGATGAGAAGCAGGCTGGTGGCTGCAGAGACTGTATTGGAGAGGGTTGTACCTGAGCGTGATGTGGACAGTATGGAATAAGGGGTGGTGAATGTGCTGATTCTCCACTGGAAAGTGATGAGTGAATTCCGTGTTCAGCTCTGCTCACATGTGCAGCTTTCGCTTTACTCACTGAACTGTCTCTGTCTGAACCTGTGAGTTTTTTCACTTTTCCAGTTCTCTCCCCCATCCTGCTGGGGGGAGTGAGTGAATGGCTGTGTGGGGATTAGTTGCCAGCAGGGTTAAACCACAACAAGACTATTATTACTCTTCACTCAGTTGAAGTACTTTCTCCTTCCCATCGTTCATCTTTATCATTTATCTGGTTTCGGACTGAATGCTTTTGTTAAAAGGTTGATTATAGGATAATTTGAAATAAGTATATTAATCTCACATTATGCCTAATTGTATTAGCTTCAGATGTGTCCTCTAAGTATGATTTACATTTTGAAAGATGTCTAAGTCTCTTTTCTATCATCTCCTTTAATAAGATCCAGTCTCTGAGGCCTTTTCTTTTTTCTGATTTCTTTGTTCTCTGTGAATTTTCCTTCTCTTGGAGATACTGAATTTCTAGTAAACCTCCCTGAGAATCTTTTATGCTAACAGTAAGATGTCATTAAATCAATAAAACAGTAAATAAAATAACCATAATTAATAGTACTTTGATTTTCTCTTTCTTTTTTTTTTTTCTCCTTATATCTCAAAGCGTTTTGCAAAAGAAGGCATATATTATTCCATTGAACTGATGGAAAAACAGAGGCAGAGACAGAAATATCCCATATTAAATCCCAAATATCATAGGGATAGTGAGCCCCATGAGGAGGGAAGATAGGTTCATGCCTGAAGTGATGGGACTGCACAATAAAAATAGTAATAGACACTAACTTCACCTTTTTAGCCTCTAACTTTCTCAACACTTTATTTCTTTAAGCTATTCAATAACTGTTCATAGGTGACAGACTCTTCAAACCATTAAAAATTATGTAACTTCCAAATCTGTCAGATCGAAGTATTGTTCTTCCCACAACCCCATTACTTTTAGCAACTACTTCCAAACCAGCTGCCTATGTGGGAGCAATTGAGGAATCACTTCAATCAAACAACTCTTCCAATACACTCCTTCAGAAAGATTAAGTCAGAGAAACCTATTGGGTGAGCTTTTTTTTTTGGATTTGTGAGATCCTGGCTGGATTTATCACATGGAAGCCACAAACCCATGAAGTCTTCACAGTCCTCGTTCAGAGAAATTCACAGATTGTATTCAGAACATATCAAGCATTTCCAGCAAAAGGGCAAATGGAGAAAACATTCGCAATACGGCACAGGAATTCCAAATCTCAACGTCACTGAGTAGACTGAGCTTTCTCTACACCCTGTGTGGTTGGGATGAATGACAGAAGTGGCTTTAACAACTGGAGATGCCTCTGACATCCACAAAAAGAAACACAACCATTGAACAAGCACGAGGGAGACGCTGACAGCTCCAAAAGGAACAGCTCTATTTCACAACCCTTATCTCACTGTAATTAATTCTGAAGCCAGCCCATCGTTCCCTGTGACACTTCCGCACAACTCCCAGCTCAGGGAATGTAACCTCGGGAGCCAACCAAAGAAAGGTGTAAAATAAGCTCTCCCGGGTCAAATTCCTCATAACACGTGGTTTGATTACATAGGAAAGATTCCCTGGTCTGCCTACATCAAGTTGTTTTCACTGTTCAACCATTTTTATTTCTGGTTAGATGCTGCCAAATCAACATGAAACCAAATTTGATCATTTAACTCAGAATCAGTAAACAAACTCAGAGCAAAGCAAACTATACTCATAGAGCTCCCTCCAACCTTGCCATAACACCAGTTTCCAGATAGGATACTGCATCAGTCTGCTTTTGAAATTAATTTGTGGTAGCACCTATAATGCTGAAAAATTTGGACGGAAAATCTAAAGTCCCACTGCAAACTTTAGATCACGTTCACCACATTACTAAAACCATCTTTTTCCAATTTACAATAATTTTCTGGTGAGCTGAATGGGTATGTCAGACTTTCCAGGGCCAAGACTCCCATGAATCACCTGCTGAGCATGAAAATGAGCATTTACCTATTTTATATATAGGTATAATTACATTTCCTTCCTCTCTCCATTGAGCATGGTGTGATGCCTGGCACTGATCAGACTCTTTTAAAGATCCAAAATGCCTTAAGGACAATAAAGGTCAGGAGGGGTTTTTTTAGTTGGGTTTTGTTGTTTGTTTTTTTTTTAATCTTTCCTTAGATAATATAAGAACAACTATTTCGAAGCGTGCAATGCTGAAAGCTGGTGGATGGAAGATAAGAACAGGAAGGAAGATAACAGCACAACTCAGAACCCTCACATGCTACATGAGATAACACAAAGCCCTCTGTCACCATAGCCCAACCACCCATCCTCCCAAGCAAGGCCCCATTAAAGATCTGGGTGCCCAAAACTGGAATCACCCAATGCTACCAATTTCCTTAGAAAATCCAGGTGGTGAATTTAATCCTGGTCTTCCCTTCACACAGATGGACAAACAGAAGCACAAATCAGGAGAAAGCCCCTCGATCAATGAATATTCATGGCCGAACGAAACACCCACATTTCTTGGTTACCAATGACAAAAACACAATGAAAACATGAAGAATGTCTGCAGAAGCTGACACAGAGGTGTATCCTTCTCCTTGCTTTCCTACCAAGCAGTAGCTTCTATGGGACTGAACCAGGTTTACAGGGAGAGAAGCAACAACGTAGATCCTGAAAAAAAGTTCAACCTGCTTCAAGAGCTGCATCTGCAGGCACATGGTCTGTATATCAGAGAGCACGTCTTGGCCAAGCAGAAGCAAGAGAATCCAGTGTCAACCTGGCAGCTGATGGCCCTTTTTATTTTCTGCAGTCCTACACAGCAAACAAGAGCAAACATTCAGCTTCCTTAATTTGTTATCTTAAACAGACTGTGTTGTGTCAGAAGCAGCAAAGCACTCAGGGTTGCATGCAGCCAAGCCCCCAGAAACACCAGGCAAACCAGATGCAAGGGGTGTATGGGGCAATGGCTTCTTTTCTGCAGATTAATGAGAACAGATGCTTTAAACCCTCTTTCTCCTGTTCCCTTTAAACAACCACAAACCAGAGTTCTTATTACATACATCCTCCTGTAAATAAATGAGAAGTCAGTGTGTTCTTATGCAACATCCATAGTATGAAATAGGTTTCCTTGACAACTCTCAGGCCTTATCAGTTTGGCAGAACTGTTTCATATACTTGGGACATGTGTTCCAGATGAAGTATGCCATGGATCACTGATACTTCACTGTGTCCCAGTGTGTAAAACATTCTCCCTGCCTCTGTCACTCCACCAGTGACATCCTCTTGATGACAGGTATTTGTCCAGTTGCCCTGGTTTAAAAAAGTCCCATCTTTCAACACATCTCTTTGGTAAACTCGCTGGGAAAACTAAATTATCAACATCTACAGTGTTCACTGGGGAAAAAAAAAAAAAAAGAAAAAAAAGAACCATACAAACTTCCGTTAGATAACAGTAATCCTGGAAAAAGTCATGGTGAGAGACTGGCCAGGAAATTTAAGACCCACAGCCTAGTTCTGATTCACTCTTGTTTTGCTGAGTGATTCTGGACCTTCTGGGTGTTTGCCCATTTGAAGAATATACATAAAAGAAGCTTCTTTCACAGATCCCTTGGAGATCATGGAATGAAATGAACTGGATGAGAGCTGTGATATTATTTTTTTGCATTGAACTCTCCTGGTTTTCTTGATCTGAATTATCTTCCATTCACAAGTCATTATGTGATGTGACTTGGAGGAGGGTACTGTCTGAGACTGTCTGCAGGATATAGCCCAAAGGCATGATACCAGAGATCAGCCTGTAAATCAGAAAAAAACATCTTCTAAGGGGATAGAAGTACAACAGAGAGCTGTACTTTATAAGCAAAAAAACCACTGACTTGTAGCTGAGAAAATCTGCTGGAAATGATCACAGTATCAGGAGGAAAGTTATATTCAGTGTGTATAACCCTTTTGAAAGATGAATGAGAGTGTCTCTTGAGTATCTCTTCATAGTGGGATCTGGTGGGTGCTGAACACGAGAAAAACTGGGCTGAAGTTTTAAATCACCATATTTAGAAGTGGAAGATGACCTTGTGGTTGGAAGATTGAATTCAGGAACCCTGGCTCCAAACCCCACTGGGTTACAGGCTGTTGGCAGTTTACCCTTGGTCTGGCACTGAAAGCTCTTTGGGGGCACAGATTCTCCTTTCACATGTATTTACATTAATGGGTTTTAATTTCATGTGGCTCTCCAGGCACTACTTTAATTTGAGTTAAACTTGCAAGCAATGCACCCAAACCTGTGTGGGCACTAACATACTTGAAGACAAATATCTATTCACTATGTTCCTATCACAGACATCAAAATGCCAAGCACAAATTTCTCTATTTCCGACATCCCTGGAAAGATGAAGAGTAATAGTAAGATACTGAATAATATGATTCATATTCCTGTTATTAAAAATAATTAAATATAGGGCTCTCCAAGAAGGGAAATGAGTGCAACTATGAAATTAATCAGTGAAGCTTCTGAAGTAAATGGATAGGTTACTGCAGAACAGCACTGAAGCAGGCTTAAGAGTTCCTTCCACAAACCTTTATATGAAAAAAACCCCCAGATACTTCTGGATAACATTTTATGTTCTTAACATTTTTACTATATATAATGAAAAAAATGGTAAACTTGAAACAAACTTTTCTGAGAAAATTCATATTGGTTTTCATTTCCAACAAAAGCCCACCTAAAAAATGAGGCTTAGAAAACATTCACTGTTCTAACTACTAAGCAATGAAAGGAGTTTTCCATCCTAAAGGCCTGATGCCATGGGGACAAAATTATCCTTCATATAAGCCCAATAAAATCACTAGATTTACAGAAAAACTTGTCTCCACCTGCCTACAGTACTTCTGCTTGCTAAAGAATTCTGGTTTCCCTAAAGGTGGCAGAACAGCTTGTCTCCTGGGACTGTGTATTTGTATTTAACACAGTGACAAATGCTCCTTTCTACCTCTCTGCATGGCACTCCTCCCCCTGGTGTGGTCCAGCATGTTGGTTGTCACTGCTCACCTTCAGTGGCCTCCCCACATCATTTCCTACCCAGGATTCTACACCAAGGCTGATGAGAAACCAAACTCTGCAGAAACACCTTGTGCTAAATACTTCCCCTTGAACAACCACAAGTAAGCAGATTTCCCACTGGGAACCGTGCTAGGACACGGGCTCTTCTCTTTGATTCCACGGTGGTGGCTGATGTAAGAGCAGTTCATCAAATCCCCTCAGTGTCCCACGGCACAAAAATGAGTGCCTGCTTTATTGTGGCTGCAGTTCGTACAACCAGCCTCCTGCCCTTTGCAGAAAATGCCACTTTGGTGACACCCACCTCTGCAGAAGTGACATTTCAAGGGGGACAGAAAGCTCAGAGCAGAGAAATGCCAGAGCACAGGGCTCCCAAGCACAGAGCTGCTCCTTGTCATCACACTGCCAAGCCGCAGCAATTCCAGACATCCCTGGCCTTGCCCCATCCATGCAAAGGAGACAAGATTTGCTATTAAAAGTACAGGTCTCTGAGACCACCGTCAGCCTTTTATCCCAAAAACCTGCGGCTAGGGCAGACCAGGGCACTGCTTCCTTCTTGGAAGCCACATCTCAGGGCTGATAGTCTCGTGTCTGCCTGCCATGGCAAAGTGCTGGCTGTGTATTTTCAGTGCTGATTTTATTCCCATCAGTTTTCCCCTTTAAAGGCGTAATTTCCCATCACTGTGAGATCTGTTCTGACACAGAATTACAGTAACCCTCATGTAACAGCCCATGCATGGACTGGTTTCTTCAATCCTCCTCCTGAGGAAGGGAGTTCAGCCGGAGCCAAACGCACAGTCCCAAACAAAACGCTCACGTGCCACCAAGCCATGCAGTGAAAACACACAGGCAAACTCCAGAGCTGCATCCAGCAAAGGTTCTGGTTGATTACTCTACAATCAGACAAGATCTGGCACAGCAATAAATCTCTACAGCCACGGAGCTTTCTCTGGGTGACAAGATCTGAATGTCACCACAGGATTAAGTCAGTCTCAAGGATAACACACGTAGGCTCCTGCATATTTCCTAAATTATAATGTCTTGCTGGGAGAGACAGAAGGAACAGACAGATGCAAGTGGACAGTTTACAACTGCTAATACTCAGGGGTATGGTTTGCTCTCTGCAGCAGTTGCAAATCAGGGTGTGAGGGATGCCTCATCATTTTGAAATAGCGGGACTGGGGCTTAGGTTAAGGCTCAGGAGAGATGGATTTTTCTCCACACTCACCTCTTCTCAAGAAAGAAGGAAAGAAAGCAGAAATTCTCAATTACTCAGTTGAATGTGGAAGAAGTTTTAAATCCCAAGCCTTAAAAGCTCAGAAGTCAAGCAGTGTACAGGGAGAATCCAAAGAGTATTTGTTTGCCCAAAGTCTTGATTTTAAATTTCCTGATGAGTTCTTTGTGAACTAAAATTCCTTATTTCTTTTCTTTCCTTCTTCCTATGCAGAGAATCCCTAAAGGAGGAAGGGAGAGCTCAAAGTTTGCACTCATTGACACTTCACAGTGAAGCTGCACACAAAGAATATGCATGAGAAGAGACATTTAGAGGTGATTCTTACCAAGCATTGAAATCTCTTTCTGAAAGAACCCAAAAGGACTCTTTTCTGCAACACTTTAACTGGGAAAAAAATTCAATTCTTCTGGCATCAGCATGAAAAAAAATGGAAACTGTCTCAAAGCAGTCGACAGCTCTCTGTAGGGCTGGCACGTACAAACCCACTCGGAAGCTCTGCACTTAAAAATCACTGTTCACCCGAAAACACTCTCTGAACTGGAGCACTTAGTGCTTAAAGTGCAACACAAACAGAAGAGCAATGACTGAATAGCAGAGATCCCAGAAACATGGTCTAACCTCTTTTACTCTCTGAAATGTCATCTTAATCTACATTTCCTGGAAAAAACTTTGCCACCTCGGTTCAGCCACTGGGCATGGCTAGAGGAGACGACACCAAAACCAAGTCCCCTGACCTGGGCACATAAACCTGTGAGATTTATGTAAGAGGAGGCCTCAAGGTAAGTCTTACGAGGGGGTGCAGACCATTGGAAATAGATGAAGTACAGCTTCAGATGGAAGAGGCTGCCCAGAGAGGCTGGGCAGTCTCCAGCCACTGAGACCCAAATGGATCAAGCCCTGAGCAACCTGCTCTTATCTCAGAATGGACCCTCACGTGAGCAGGAGGTTGGAAGAGAGGCCCCCTGAGATCCCTTCCTGCCTGTTTTCCCCATGACACAAATATGGAGGTTGGGATTCAGTTCTCCAGCGCAGATGTCATAAATTAGGCATCTAGTCTATGCCATGGCAAAAGAGATGCTCTGCGCTATTTTAAGGAAGAATAGAGGAATTAACCCTGGGGGATACCTCCCTCTCCCCACTGACCACATAAACACAACCTGCTTGGACTCTGAGACTAACAGATGGCACAGCAGGGCACTGAATGCCACCAGGCCACCCACACCACCAGTGGAAGACCAATATCCAATTTCCCCAGCTTGAGGGATTCACATCCAGGCCTCTCTGCAGAGCTTCCACCAAAACCTCCCACCAAAACCTTCCACCACAAAGGCAGTGCTACAGCAGCACAATTCTTCATCCATCTTCCCAAAACTCAGATGCTGAGCACTGGGGATGGAGCCCACCCAGCAACTCGGGAGGAATCAATGCTGGTCACGGTCCCTGATCCACAGGTTCTTTTTTTGTTTGGTTTGACTTGAACCCCGTGACTTTCTCATGCAAAATACATAAACACATTTGCTCTTGCTGCATTACACTTTGCTCATTGTTTATGGCTCGACTTTGCTTTCCTCACATCAATAGCTGCCACTCACATCAGCAGCTCCCTTGAAGGAAGGATTTACATGACAATCAGCCCATGAGAGGTCTCTGCTCAGGTTCTTCATAAAGTACCTCAGATGCTACAGAAAGAAATGGATAATTCCAGTCCGTGGCAGCTGCTGGGACACAGGGTGGTGGAGCGGAGGCTGGAACACGTGGGTTTTCATTTGCTTTTCCTATTCAATTGCCCTGTGACTTAGTATTTGTTTTTCCATCTCCTATCTATTTAGCTCACAAACTCTTCGGGGTGGGTACTGTCTCTTACTATGAAGCTGAAGAAAGATAAACAAAATAGGATGCCAGGATGAAAAATAAAAACAAAGCAAACAACACCCTCAGCAAGGCTCTGCTCAGCTGCTGATGACTGACAGCATCACAAGATGAGTTGGCAAGATAAGAACCTGATTTTTACTCTTTGAAGTCCCACATTTCTGTGTCAACAGTATTTTCTAAACAACTGACACTACCGATTTCCCAACGAAACACAACAACTGCAAGATGAAAATAATCTGCCCATGCAAATGCTATGGATCTTTTCTGCTTCTTTCCCATCCCCTTGTCTGTCCAAATATTTGTTCATCAGACTTCAGCACCGAAAGCTGGAAGCATGCCATTCTGCCCTTCTGATATTTTATAGAGCACTGCATTTATTTGCAATTATATTCTCCCAGTAAAATATACACTGCTTCAATAAATCTTCCTCTAGTGAGATTTTATGTATTCTGGCTAGCTGTTTACTGCAGAATTTTTGTAATAAATTATTCTGACTTGCAGCCCGACCTTTGTAATTTTCATAATATAAAAAATGAGTATAGTCCTTCTGCAGATGTACCTTCAAAATCTGCTCATCTTCCCTTCCCTTTGTGCTTTGCAGCAAACAGATGTCAGTGAGGACAGCTGCTATACAAGCTCCTCCAATACAATGACCTGGCATCTTGAATGATGGCACCTGAGCCTCAGGGCCAAGGGAAATCTTTTTACACTTCTTTACAGAAAACACACTTTTTGTTTGGACTGAACACCAACAAGATTTCTACACCGCAAACCTCAATCTAAAGATTTCTCCTGATCCGTCATTAGTTCCCTACTAAAGCTTCAAGCTCACTAAAAAAGTGCAAGTTACAGAATATTTGAAATGGTTTTTATCATCAGTCACTTTTTATCACCATGATCAGTTTTTATCACCAGTCACTGAGGCTTTACACACCACCCCATGTACCACCCACCCTGGAAAATGCAAAGCAATCCTACTATTTCTAGGCAGAAATGGGAAGAGGAAAGGGGGAAAGAAGAGAAGGGAAGAGAGAGCTAGGAGCTATAGCCTTATTATACAGTATATATTCCCAGTAAAGATATTTGCATTTCAGGGACTACTATTACTTATTTTCTCCACTTTCAGTGTCCACTTAGTCTTCTTGGACCTTCCCCTGTGGGAGCTGTCTCTGCCTTTAAAGAAATGCATTGCTATTTGACTCTCTTTGTCCCTAAAATCTTGACTTGGCAGTAAGAAAAGCCAGATCCTAGTAAGCTATGACAATCAACCAGGATAAAATATATTGCTGAGCTATACAGACTGTATAGGGAATATATAACCCCCTGCCCAAGAAGAGACAAAAGGCTGGATTATGGCTTAAATCATGCTACAGATGTAAATGTTCTCATTTGGAGAGCATTTTAGAGCACTTTCCTACAGATCTGAAAGCATTCTGTAACAAAAAGGTGAGTTTTAAATGTAATAGATGGCAACCAGAGGCTCAGAAAATTCAAACCACTTAAATAGAAAACATTTAAGGTCAACTCTGGGAAGAGCATTAAGGGTTTACTAATGCTGCCTTAGATCATACTGCTTTCCAAAAAGCACAGTGATCCCTCAAAAGCAGAATAATAAGCTTACTTATTATGTTGTTCCATGTTGATTATTTCTGGTAAAGGAAAGGGTATTTCTCAGGGAAATCCTGGGGTTTGCTACATGGATCTTCTGTGTCATGTTTTTTTTGGCAAACGATCAGTGAGCTAATTAATTTCTATATCTAACTTAGTTTCCGTTTGAAAGTACTATAAAAGAGAAACAACCAGACACTCGTGCCAAAAAGTAAACATTAAAGAGAATGAGAACGTAAATGATCCCTTTTAAAATTGATTCAGGTATAACAGATAGCAAAAAGCCATCTTAAAACCAAATGCTCTTAAAATAAACGATGAAGATCTCCTTACCCTCTGCTTTGAGTAAGTATTTAAGCTAATGAGAGCTAGGAAATCAATAAGTGGGTATTGAATTGCTACCCAGCCAGGCTTCAGACAGATTCTGGTAAACAAACACAAGTCTAAAAATAAATGTGGAGGGGAATTTTCTTTTTCAGGAAATTACACATTTATAAGCAGAGACGGGGCGGGGGAAAGGGTGGAAAGAGATACTGTAAGAGACAAGGGACGTGGAAGAGATCACACTTAAGATTTTTTCACGTCTTGGAAAAGGTACTTAGGCCAGTATCCAGTTTAGTAACTAAGGCACATAACTGTCCCTGCTGAAGCTGCGCCATGCCCTTGGCTCACATCTGCACACTCATCTACGGATGGTATTTAGGACTCTAGAGAGAGGAACACAATTCTCAAGAAAAGCCAACATGGATGCAATTTACTGCAAGAAAAAAGTTCTAAGTATCACCAATACTTCCTGCTCTCAGACGTGCTTTAAATTTCCTTTTGCTTTATTTTGTATAACTGGTGGTTCCACTGAGGGGGTTTGTTGTTTTAGAGAGGAGCCTGCAGATGTGATACTACAGAAGAAAATACAGGTTTTGTTAATATTTACTATCACTACTCTCAGTTCTGCAAAAGTTTTCACTAAGCTAAGAGTTTAGACATCCCAGAGTCGTGCCACACGTTCATAACTTCACTAGAGCCAAGGTAAAGAGCTGTTCTCCTGGGTTTGTGGCCATATTTCTCCAACAGAGCAAAACAGTTATGAGTGGTGTTTCGTATATTGTCATATGCGATGCTCACCTGTGCACTTTTAGTACATTCAGAGACACAGTACAGAAATTATCTCATTTACATCTCTATTATTTCCTTCTAGAAAACAGCAGTCACCTTCTTCCCCTCCAAACTGCAGGGTAAGTAGGAGGTTTGCTGCTCCCAGCCCCACCTCCTTGCCCAGCTTTGTACGGACCTCAATGGCAGCACGATCAAAGCATTAAGCTTTTCATTTAGTTTGGAAAGAGATGAGGCCTGATAAACTGTGGAAACAATTCCCATGCTTTTCACATCCTGGGAAAATCCTATATGCAACAGTCACGGCTCCAGTAAAGATTTTTTGCAGCAGAGCCAGGGCATGAACTTGATGGTGAGCTCGATGTGGAGGCTGAGCAAAGGGCACGAGCAGAGGCAAAATGTTCACAGGTTCACATTGCTAAGTAGGAAACCTGCTGGTCAATACTGCTAGTGCACACAAAGTTAGGTCCCTTTTCAGTCAAAATCATGCAAAGAAGCGTCCTGAATCTGCTAAGTAACTTTTCATAGTGAATTTTTTGCCAAAAGCTCCCTAACTGCTGCTGGAGTTTACAGCACACTACCAAGTTTTGTACCAAATTTTCCACCTCTGACACTACTGAATTCACATGACTCTCGGTTCACCATATGCACAACCAGGGACACAACCATTTTTCACACCAGCACTTCAGAGGGCACCAGCTGGGTTAGCACAGAGTCTTCTGTGTCCTTCATCTTCTCCTCTAAAGAGAAGAAACTTCTTGTCTATGCTTTATTTGATGGCAGAGATCAACTTCTGTCTCCAAACTCCTCGACTGCTGCCGGACATGCAGCAGCTTTTAATAAACTAGTATTCTGCAGGCAATTTCAGAAGATCAGATGGAGAACAAAGAGGTTACCAAACCAACAATAAAAATGCAGATGGAGAAAACACTGTAATGAATAATAGTAGATTGGCCCTAAATTCAGAATTGGTGTCTCCTCAGCCTATAAGAAGTGTATTATTGTGTGTTTCTTTCTGAGACGTGAGGCATGCAGTGTCACCCTTTTCATCACAAGATTAACAAAGTAATAGGCTTCAGAAAATACTTGCTTTAAATGTGAGCATTTCTTCAGAGTGTATGTTCTTGAAAATTGAAAAACAGTATTCTTATGCTTTGAAGACACTGATATTCTGCTCCAGACAAGTATGCAGGCCTTGAAATAGTAGCAGTGGATAAAAATTTTTTTTTTTAAATGGTTATCCTGTGTAAGCAGACATTTATTTAGCTCATGTGTGAGAAGGACAGATGATTACGCAATGCCTAAATGCAGAGTAATGTATTTGAGAAAAAGGAATAAGGTGGTTTTACAAGGAGACAGAGTCGACTAATTTAGAAGTTCCCCAACAGTCCTCCTAGTGCTCATGCTGACAGATACTGGAAATGCAACAAGCTGATGCTGTTACTGCAAAGTTTTACTTCCAGCTTTGCTTTTTTCACAGAACCATATGTAATTTAATTGTACGAGCCCAAATACACCCTTCATTGCACTGTTCCCCAAAAAGGTATCAGAGCAATTTGGAAAGAACCAGGATGAGCCGCGAAGAAACACAAAACTAACTTAAAATTGCGCTGACAGTCCCATGGAGGTCCAACCCTCCAGCCATCCCTACAGCTGGAGCATTCACCTGGGACAGCACTCACATGCACACTGCCAGAAACCCTGATCTGGTACAGAAGAGGCTTCAGCCTCCCAAAGACTGAGTAGGAAACACTGGCCAGGCACAGTGTTGCTTAAAAAAAAAAAAAAAAAGTGTCAAGAAAACCAATTAAAAGACATTAAAGGGAAAAGATAATAGGATAAATTGTTTTCAGGACATGAGCCCAGTTTTGTTGCCTGATTTTTGTTTTGGCAGCTGCACATCCCAGGGATGCCTATTTAGGGACAGATTTTACTTAAAGCTTCTGCAATGTTGTGTATAGAAGAAATGGGAACAAAAACATGTCTCATGGACACGTACTGATTTAGAAACCCAGAGGAAGTGAGCCACTTGGGCAGCTCCCAGGCTCATGTTGTTTGGTTTTGATTTCTTTCTAAGATTGGACTCATCACTTGATTCTTTCAACAGAAAGAAACACAAGAAACACAATTTCACTTTCTTTTTTTTTTTTTTCCAAACAAGCAATGAAAACAAATTTCAAAACCATAAAACACTGAAAATGTAAGAGAAGAGATTTTAATCCAGGAGATATGGGTGAAAGCCACACCAAGTGTGTATCCCAGACTTATCCCTCCGTGTCCCTGAGCCAGATGAGCAATTCTGGAGAAGCACTCTTTGCTGGGTGCACAGCAGCCACCACTATTTACTGGTGTCACCCAGTTCCTGCTGTGGGGACATGTCCCTCATCCATCTTCAGCTGCATCAGTGGGACCATCAGGAGATGCGCCGTCCATGGGTGAGGGACACCATCCAATGAGAATGGCACCAAGACCATGCAAAAAACATCTTTTAGATATGCCCTGAAGTTGCCATTCCTTCTAAACTGATGTACCACCCACTTAAAGACCTGTTGTCACTGGGGTCAAGGACAGCTGAGGACAGACACACTTCTCTCCAGCCAGTCCAGGCCCCATGAAAAGGTCCACCAACCTGCCAAGGCCATGTTCTCGCGCTGCAGTTACATCCCTGGTCTTTCCCTCCACACTATTCATATTCCTGATCCTTCACCAGGGTGACTCCAAAGTCCTCCCTTTTTTGGACACACCAACCACAACAGCTACAGGGCTATGATGAGCCACCAAACCACTACCAAACTCCACAACCTTGAAAACAACAAATCCAACCACTCTGAAGATCAAAGCAGCAGCGAGTCAGAGGGAGTCCAGGCCATACATTGTTTGCTTCGTAGACTCTTACCTGCAATTAAGCGCAACGTCATTAAGTGGTGCAATTACAGAGGCCAACCATTATTTTTGTGGTTGAAGTGAAAGTATGCTTAATGGTGTAATTACATCTAAAAAAGAACTCCCATGACTAATTGTATCCACAGGGAGACAAGCAGCAAAAAGCTTCACAGTGTAATATTAGGAATGAATTATGGATCTGGTAGTTTCGTTCCTCATTCCAAGCACAGCACTGTAAAACACTACTGGCAGACCCCACATCTCCCTGTGCCTTCCTCAGTGCCAGGATAATCACAAACATGGCCATGAACAGCAAAATCCTCTGAATAACAGCCAAGGCCAACTGACCTCCCTGCTGCCATGATCCCATTTCACCCCACCTGAGGGATCTGGCACTGCTGGGGTGTGAAGACTGTGATCAGCCATCACAGCGCCACACAAATCAGTTTTACGGGTCACTGATGGGGTCTTCAGCCATGCCCCATCTGACTCCTACCTGTTCAACCTTCCTGTTTGCTGTTTGAGGTTGACTGAAGACATAGGGTGAGTCCAAGGTGAAGACCTTGGTAAATACCTGCCCAGGGTCAAGCACCACCTGCACTAGTCAGTGTTGTACTGACTACTAATCCTTCCAGACAACAGTCACAGGAGGATGACCTTGGCTGGTCAGCTAGAGTCACATCACAAACCATATTATCTGAATGAAATTTCTGCCAAGCACCCACACTACGCTCCCATCACTTCAAAACCTACAACAGGAGAAACTGGCTCTGATCCCCCTCTTCCTGCCAACCTTTCCCCTCCCACATCACTCATTAACTCAGGGCAGGTGGGGATTTGGCCACAGCCTACCCAGAGGCCATCTCCTCCAGCCTCATCAGTGAAACACTGGAAAATACAGAACTACCCAAAACACTGGTCTGAAGCCAAGGAAGCATTCCTCAGACCCATCTGTCTTACTGCCTGGGATGGAGTTTATTACTAGAGTGCTGTGACACCATGAGATTTATGGGCAATGAGCTTACTCTATCCATCCCGAAGAGAGGCAGAACAATTAAAACCTCCCTGTTCCCCGATCTTACTCATTCTGCTTTTGGCTCCTTCTCGTCCACTTTCCTTCTTTATCCTCCTGCTATAGAAAGCTCAAAGTACAACCAGCATTCATCTGTTTTCCCAGACAGCCTTTAAGAGAGCAGAAAGAAATCCTCTCCAGGATGAACACTTGCTGTCCCCAGCTCCAGCCCCAGGCTCCAGTCTTCAGGTCCATAGACAGAGATCTGCTGCAGCCACCAAACTGAATTTTGCTGGGTTACACCTGGAAATACATTTCCCTTTGCTAGCCTGACTCCAGCAAAGTTCACAAAATTGGGAATCTGTAATGCCTAGCAGAAAGCCTGAGTGGTTTCCTAACAGAGCTTTGCCGGCCAGTGCCACGTCTCATCCAAATTGCTTTTGCAAGCTCTACTTAACATCCACAACCTCTGCTCCCTTCAGCGCTGTGAAGCTCAAATAACCCCTTGCCCTTTCATTTTGGGAAGGATATTGAACAGACCACGATCAAACACAGAAAAGGCTCTTGTATTTTGGGGAAACTCAGCACAACTTTAGCCAAGCTGTCTGAAGAACAAGTGGGTCCAGTAAGTTGAGGAAAGCATCTTGAAGAAATGAGGGTTATGTGAAAACTGAGACTGATGACTTCAGATCAGTTTTGCTGAGTAGCATTTTGCCCAGTAAGTAAGATGAATATTGATCTACTTTTCTTTCTCTCTCAATAGGAGCAAAGGGTGCTCCTCTTCAGAGGTCCAGTGAATCAATTGGAAAATGTGAAAAAAAACTCTCTCCTGGGACAGGAAGAAATCTGTCCAAAGTCAGGACACTGCTCCTTGCTGTGCTGGAGCTTCATTACACTGATGCCAGGTCAGGCTGCCATCACAAGCACAGGACAGCCCAGGAGGGAGGACAGGACACACATGCTTTGGGGGAGCAAGACGGGGTTTGGGATCCAGAACAGAAAGGCAAAAGATACGGGTGCAGCAGAGAGAGAGGAAAATTTCCAAAATATTTTTTGCTTCCCACAGTCTTCCCTATTGATCTTGATCATAAATAAAGGCACAAGCTCAACCTAAAGGCACATCTCTTTCCTATCCCAAATAATTTTTTTTTTATGTTTAACTGTTTGGTGCTCCTACTCAATTTAAAAATTGAGATTTTTAAATACAGCAAGTTTCAAAACTCCAGAAAGAAAACATCATGGCAAATATTTTGCTTTTTGAAAACACTAGTTGCGTATCTCCTCACAGCAGCTACAAAGCAGCAAAGGGAAATTAATAAAAACAGACATACACCATGTAGACAAGAACATACATACCGAATATTTTGGAGCGTTCAGCTGAGGAGGAATGGATGGTTAAGCACCCAAATGAACTGATAAGCATTACCAAAACATGAAAATTCAGCTTGTGGATACTGATTTCCAGGCAAGCCTGATGCACTTCGTTCCCTAGAGCTTAGCTGCCTTTGAAGGTCTTTAAGAGCCTGTCCAGAAAACATCTGCTTACTTCAGTGCCAGTTTAACCACGGGTTATTTCTTTACTCTGAAAGCAAATTAGCAATACTCTAACTCCAAAGAGATGCTTCAGACTTCATTGAGAGCCTCTCCTGTTATGCCTCCAATATTGCTTTCCCGGGCACATTTTAACAACCACATAGCAGGACGCACACGTGGCGTCCTCCTTCCAGCAAGGAGGAAACTTCCACTTTTGGTTTAGAAAGCTCCGAACTTATTAAAAAAAATACTGTCAATTCATCTCATATCTCTCCCCTGTGTCAAGCTCTGAGGTCTCTGTTTGCACTGAGCTACATCCAAAGCAGGTAGCAGTGTTGGGGAAGCAGCTGAAAGGTCCTGGCAGGCTCAGCAGTGGGCCTGGAAAGCCCTTGTGGCTCCACTGATGGGGTGTCAGTAAAACACTGTGACATTAAGCAGCTGGTTGGTGCGCAGGGTGGCAGCTGGAGGCCAGCTGGAGGGGCAGGGCTTGAGGAGCAGTGTTCAAAACAACCCAGAAAATGCAACATCCTCCAGCTATAGGAAGTTTTCAAGGCAGCAAGAAATGCCAGAACTGGGCTTGCTGAATAGCTGGTAAAACCTCATCACCTGCAGCCTCAACATCCATCCCAGGTCCAACCAGGACTCCTCTACCTCTTCCCATCTCATCCAGCCTCCAACCCCACGGTGCTGCCCCATAATAGGTATGGTGGCCTGAGTTCCTCATCCCTCACCCTATCTGCGGTTCCCTTCTGTGTCTGAGACATACACATCCACCCTAATCTGGACACCACTGTCCACATCATGAGCCCAGCCCCACGACACAAGGTGGGGGAACCAACCAGAGGTGAAGGTTTATTCACTTCAATGGGTTTTGAGTCTTCCCTGGGATTTTTTACTCAACACCGAGTCACTTTGGTTGAGAGGAACCCGGAGCTTTCTAGTCTGCCCCACCAGGAAAAGCACATCCAGACACATCATGTGGCTCAGGGCCATGTCCAGCCAAATTAAAAAAGCTTTTCCTACCCCTGAATGGAATTTCCCATCTTGCAACTTGTGCCTGTTGCTCCTAGTCGTGTCACCACACACCTCTGAGGGGAGTTGAGCTCTTTACATCCTCCCATCAGGTGCTTGTAGACAGCAAAAAGGTCTTCCTTGAGTCATCTATTCTCCAGGCTGAACAAATCCAGTCTTAACTTCTCGTGGTGCACTAAGTGATTCAGCCCCACACCACCTTAGCCATCTCTGAGTTAATCCATGTTTTAGGGTTAAACACACATCCACGGAGCCCAGAAATGATGTCTTCCCTCAGGCAATACTGGGGCACACATGTACACCCAGAAATGAAGGACTTACTGCCTGAGGAGCTACAGCTGAGCTGCAGTAACCAGATGTGTGCCCTCACTTCTTCCCCCACACTGTGAAACCAGCCAGATAAATCCTGAAGCCAATGTATGGCCAACAACAGAGAGTCACCAAACTGTGGCAACATAGATCCTGGTGGTCACAAGCCAAAAGCTGCACCTGTTTTTTTGTCCTAAACCAAACACAGCACTAGATCTCTTCGACAAGGACCAATCCAGACAAATACCGCCCCAGAAGCCTTTTTTTTGTTTCCTGCAACCTTTGATCTTTTAGCTACCTAAGGGTGTTATTTTTCTGTCTCTTCTCTGGGGTCCGTGGTTGGGTGGTAAATGTTGAAACTAGCTCCAAGAAACAGTGATTGTGTGCCAGGCAACTCTAAAAATACAATCAGATAAAAAAATCTCCTCTGCTCAGAAAGGAAAGCTTTGGAAAGAGCGACCTGTGGCTATGGAGACTTCATCACTCACCAAAATTCAGAACGGCCACAGCATCTCTTTAAAGCCTGTTTGGGCTTTCAATGAAAGTTCACTCAGCCCATTGGGGATGTCAGGGCTCGCTGTGTTGGGAGGACATGATGAAAGTTCATAGTGGTGCTCTCCAGAAACTAATACATCTTCATTTGCAGCACAAATGATACATTGTTTGGAATGAATATTTTTTAAGAGCGTGATTAGCACTAAGTAATTATTTGAAGATGTCAGTTGTTTTAATACAGCAAGTGTGGCAGACTGGTGGTTGTTCATATAAGGAGAAAGAAGGGTGAGACAACTGCACTATGTACCATGTAATTACAGCACCAGGGCTAGGCTTCTTCTGTTGATGAAAAGCTCCACGGTAATTCCAAACTGTGCTCAGCTGGTTTTTATTTATTACTGGCATCAGTGCAGTCTTTCTTAACAATTAGGAAAAAAAAAGTGAGAATACTTCACAACATTCACTTTCTCTTTTATGTGTGGCCTTTAATGTGTCTGAACACTGACATTTTTTTCTTCTTTTCATTTTTTTATATAAAAGCATGTCTGAACCTGCTGGAGGGAGGCATTGAGAACACTAGGGGAGCACCTGGTTTGAAAGTTATATCAGGGCGACAGAAGTCCTTATCTTAGTCTTGAAAATGTTTTGAAAACAAAAGATAATATTCATTCTAAGAATAAATTTCACTTGATCTTGCCATGCTCAGACACATGACTCAGGTCCTTGACGCTGAGACCATGTGTAAGGACTGATGCAGGGCTGAACCAAGAAGACTTCTTGCATGTGCAGAGCAGGAGGAATAGGTGTTTTATTTTTCACTTCACTGGTATTTTCTTTGGCTAACTGTTTGCACAGGCTTTACTGGGCTGGTTATTAACACTCAGTTTCCTTGGATTTAATTCAGACCCTGATATTGAGCCCTGCATAATGGGCCAAATTTTTCAGCGGACCAAACCTTTACAAAGCTCAGAGGGTTTAGGTCAATGGCACACGGGCCCCAAGAGCACCTCTGGCTTAAAAAAAAGGTGCTATTCTCAAGCCCTTGTTTCCATTCCCCATGCTCTCTCTTCCATGCTGGTCCAGGGATGGTGTAAACTGCTGTTGCTCTCCGCTACCAAGGTTTGGCTCCTTGTCAGGAGGTAGTTTACAGTGGGAGGTCTGCCTTGTGTTAACCAGGCAAATGGTCATCACAGTCACATTTGGGGATTCCTCTGTGCATCCTCTGTAATCTACTTAACTGATGTGGTTTTTTTCTTTGCCTGGGATTCCTTCAATCCCCTTCTTGTTTTGGTTTTCATTGTTTCCTGAGAAAGAACAACCAGATGCTGTTTATTCCCCTCCAGTAATTTTCGATCTGTTGGAAGTGACTGACACAGGGCTAATCTATTGCTGAATTTCCATTTAAAACTCATAAGGACGCTCTGAGTCCATATAACCCTCTAAGCAGGAGTAAATTTTACTATTCTAACCCCATGCTGGCTTGTAAAAGACTCCTCTCCATCTCGCCTAACGCAAAGCTATCAACTTTTGCTACGTGCCTCTTTCTTTTTTACGAGACATATCGTCATCGAGCCGTATATAATTAATAAGCCCCGATCCTCGGTTAATAAGGAGTGAGAGCACACAGATTTATGGGCGGCTGGGTGTGTGCTCCACTAGGCCTGGCTCTGGCAATCAGTTTGCCCCCGTGACACCGTCGCAGCTCATAAACACAAGAGGCGCGACTCCTCGTTGAGCCGACGCTCTGCGAGACGCCGCCAGCGCTCTGGGCCGCTGCTTCTCCCCATTACATTGAAGTTATACCTCTCATTATTTAGTAAGCAACGCAGAAATTAAACTGCGTCTGAGGCGGCGGGGAAATCAATCTTCTCCAGAGAACCATTCCAGTTAAAAAATTCAATAAATCTTTAAGCCATTTAGACACTATATATTAAAAAAAAATAATAAAATCTGTAGCAAGAATGCACTAGAGAGAAGGCAGGAAAAACATATTCCACGTGGCCAAGATCTGTGCTGCAATAATATTCTTCTTAATACACTCAGACAAGTGTTTTTAGGAAGACAGATGATGTCTAAATGTTCATTCTTGATAATTTCTTGTGTGCTTTCAATTTTCTGCAGATAATTAATCACTGTAACAGGAGCGTTTAGACTTTTAGACACACATTGTTTCACAAAAAAAAATAATTCAGTCAGGCTGGTAATGTGATAACTGTTCTCTGATTAATTAAATTTTCAGCGTGAGGTATTCTATAAAAGTACATCCAGAGATGTGGTGTAACACCAAGCAGTCTTGTAGCTAATGCTGGATCTTTACAGATTTAACTGAGGCTGCCAGACTTTGTGGTTCTTGAGCTAAAATTTTCAACTTTTTGTGGAAAAACCCACATTCAGCCCTACATTCCCACACAAACTTCGGTTATCTGCATGTCTCGCTCCAGAAACACAAGTTTGACAATCCCCAATCCATTTTAGTCAGGAGTGAAACAAAGACAGCATCTAACCTGATCAATGAGAGGCAGGATATCAGACCCTATTCCTTAGCTTAATTTAAAAGTTAATTCAGGAATCCCTGAGGATTCAGCTGGAGAGGGCTTTCAGCAGCTCATTAGCTGGCAATGGAATTGGGGGCAATTCATTTATATCCATCAAGAGAAGCTTGACTGCACAATGGGATTAAATGGTAGTTGAGCAGTAGTTTTAAGGAAAACTACTGAGCTGTTGATGCAGTGGCAGCTGCAAGATTCATCTACTGTGTGCAAAGCCATGTCCTACCTCATCTCCCCAGGCACACAGTGCATTCAACACCTATTCAGCACCTATTTGACCCATCCTGACTGCGCCTTATTAGGGTGGAAACTCCCACCCATGCAGGATCTGCTGCCTCTGACCTTCCCCAAAGGGAACCTAAGGTGACTAGTTTTCATGTAGGCATCTACCCATGCTTGGGCAGATGAATCCCATCCCAAGTCTCTGAGGGTTCCCAAGCCACCGCAGTAGGACCAGAGCTAACATGAAACTCTCCCATCCACGGGGGCTCCCATCCCCTTTTGCAGCTTCACCCCCCTCAGAGCAGGGTGGAAATCTAAGTTATTTGTACAAACAGGTTGTATTTACACTTGGTTCCCTACTCTCCCCATGGGGGAAGCAATGGGTTTAGGGGAAAAGACCAATATCCAGAAACACACTTGTTGCCTTAGAACCCTGAATATCCACGGTCACAAAACCTCAGTGGTGCTGTGCACGTCTTCAGGACAGCCACCAGCCCAGCTCCAAAGCATCCCAAAGCACACAGGGATATGCTCTTACTACTGTTTCTCAGAGGGAACCGAGGCTGACAGGGTATGTCTGTGCCACTGAGCAGTACTAGTCAATGAAGCAGCAGTGCCACAGGCTGGAGACCATTCCCAAAACACGGTGTGTATGACCATTTTTCCAGCTTCTGCAGCACTTACAGTACCTTTCATGGAAACTTTACAGCTACACAGAGACCCTTATCTTTCCTGGCAAAGCCAGAATGTTTTTGAGGGCCTGCCTAGTGCAATATGTGGGTATTTTCTTTCTTTTCACCTTGACAGCTGCAAACTGTCGCCCTCATTCCTGTTCCATTTATCCCACTGGGAACTCTTAGATTAAGTAACTCTTAGATAAGAGTGGGAAATTAGTCATCAAAAACATGTGGGCCCAGTGAAGAACTCCAACTTTCAAACAGGAAAAGATCTTTCGTTGCAGTGTTAACACTCTGTTGAACTCCACAATTCCTGGCGAGATTGCTATTTTTTTGTAGGGTAAAAAGCTTCCAATCAGCAAGTAAAAGGTTCTCCCAGAAAAAGAGTTCCTGTTCATAAAGGCTGGAGAATTATTTTTGTCTTTCAAGATGTCCAGGATAAAAAAAATCATTCACAGAACCAGGATTTTTGAGCAGCATTGTATTATTATGCACATAGTCCAACTGGTTCCAGAATGTGTGTGGAAGAGTCTGATCCTGATTAACCACTCAGCATCTAGGAGACCTGAATTCACAGATTGCCTGGTGCTGTATCAAGGCTCACAGAACTTGGAAGCTAAATTGGCTTCACACCTTTCTAACCTCAGCATTCACCACGCAAAACTGTTTTCTGGCTGGAATCGTGAGCTCTTATGAAAAGACTCTGCACCTTCCACCAGAGCGCTTCGGAGATATTAATTCACTCAAGCTCATAATACTGCTGTGAGATAAGTGATGTTGTGATCCCCATTTTATTGGCATGGAAATAGAGATGATGAACAGTCATACCTACTGGACACAGGAATGCAAGGAATCATTGTGAGAAGTAGCAATAAAACTAAAATCTTCTAACACCCAATCCATGCCTTCAAACTTAATAACATATATCCCCTCGAAATGACACAGTTTTGGCTGGATCATTTAAAGAAATACGTGTTTAAAGAAAGAAGATGGAGTTTGTTCTGATAATCCTCCTGCCTCTTTTAGACACTGGAGCCACAAAACTACATCTTGATTTTGTACCCACACAACATGCAAAACTCCTGTTGCTCAGCCCTTGGCACTTACGTACCAATGCTGAAGAGCCTCTTCTGCCAACTGGAACTGGTGTGTTTTTGTTATTAATCACCTGTGTAGGCCACTGGTTCACGAGTGCTCCCTTTTCCCTGTGGCTGACCATCTCCTCTGCCTGGCTTGCACTGTTGTAGAGCACTCCCAAAACCAGAGCAAACCATCAGCTGAGTCTACTGTGCTGGCAATAATTAGCAGCCATGTGTCTGTGAGTCCACTGTATCATATTCTACTCTTTACTGTGAATGGGTAATTGCAGAAGTGGAGAGCAGCTTCAGAGCTGAGGCTGCACTGAGGTTTCCACTTAAAGCAAGGGTTCAGCCTCTTGTTTAGTAATTTTGTTATAAAACTCAGGAAATTTCGTGATTCCACTGTTAGCTGGAAATTAATGCAGTGTAGGAAATGAGGAAGGGCTTCTCTCTGACAGTCGATCTCTCTGAATTTGGCATGAGTGAGGCAAGAATAATTGGTCCAGAATTCATGATGCCACCACAAAAGACTGTCTGCACTGTACTACAGGCAGTGAGCCCGTTCACAGGGCACAGGAGAGAGAACCAGCTCCATTTTTCCCACAGAGACAAGGTCCTGTGCTGGCCTGCTGCGTGGCTGACAGCAGTAGAGCACCTTCCATATGGCCTTCCTGTGAGTTTTTTGCAGGACGGACATCCAACTGCTCCGAGCGCAGTCATGACCTCCAAATCGCTGCACAAAGGCCATCAGCTTGGGGTGGCTGCGATCCCCTGCAAGCCCAGGGCACCCTGCAATGATTCCAGAGACAAAAGGTTCGATATCCCAACCCCAGGCTCCCTTTGATTCAGCCCTTTGTCCCGTGGACGTGTCGATAAAACAACTGACCCACGCTTCAGTGAATCGGCACAAACACACTACGCAAAGAAGCAGCTTGAAGCTCAAAGAGCAAAATTTGTAGCTAAGGACACTAATGACTCAGTCTGGTTACTCTGAAAGCAGCTTTTGTGGGTGGTAAGAAATGGATGCAGGCACCGTACAGCCTGGCAGTGATGACAAATAACCCAGTGTGCTTCAAGTGTTTGTGCTTGATACAGAGAACAGAATTTTTGCATATTTCTCCCATATTTTCCAGTTATTACAGAGCCATAGTCTGATGAGAGCTGATGTTTATATTATTTTGTTACAGAAGTTAATTTTATTTTTTAAAGGTTGGCTTAAGTCACATGGGGAGCAACCTGTAAAAGCAGCCTATGGGGTTGGAGTTGCCATTTTTTGTGGACTCTGAAGAAGCTACACACTGAAATTCTACTGGACATTCACTATATGCTTTATAGAGACAGCTCCTGGCCTGAGGAATATGCAGAGCAAATAAATGCAAACAGAGAAAAATAAATGAGATATCAGAAGGTCAGATGAATATGAGAAGATTAATGGGAGTGCAGGGGGGAATAGTGCTAGCAGGAGGCAGCTGGATGAGAGGAAGGTAGGGGATTGGAGGCAGGACAAACAGGTAACAGCAAGAATACTGGAAGCACAGGAGGAGCATGAGGGAGGTTTCTGAAAGACATTTTTCACTCTACACCTCTGTCCCCCACCACATGCCCAAAATGAATGAGAGTTCTCCACGGACATGAGGACCTTCTCGTCCCTCCTAGCGCTGGTGCATCAGCATCCTCTGATGTTTGAGAGGGGCTGCACCAGCCCTGCAAAGCTCTGGGATCTCAGTTTACCTGGGATCTGCTACCAGGCAAAATACCCCCTCAGGCTCCACACGGGCTATGGCACTGAACAATCTGCCACATCCCTTGAGTGCAGCCTGGAGCCATGCCAGGCATCTTGGATGGGTCCTGCAGAGCAACCATTTACCCGCTGTGGCTCCTCAGAGGTGGCAACTGTGGTCTCTATGTAAGGCCTGCCCAGGGAAGATCACAGAGTGAGGCATCATTTTCTGTGATCCTTGGCTGTAAATTTACACTTCCCAAAGATGTTCAAATCCCACTGAAAACATAAAGGAGAGACAGCTGAAAATTGCTGTCTGCTGAGTGATCGCTGTCTGAAGACTCCTCTGTGTATAAAAGAAGGAAAATATTGCTCTCTGCAAGTTTATGGATCTCACCAACCCAGGGATGAGCTCCGGGGTCAGGCAATTTCATGTTTCACAGATGAGTGCTCAGAAGCCCAGGAAGAAAATGACCCCTGCGCAAAAAAAACCCCACCCCACAAATACCTATTCAGTCAGTGCCAGGAGGGCTGTACAGGCTCAGGGCACTGATGTGTTTAACTGCTGCAGCGGAGCAAGAGCTGGCTCCTGCCACGTACTGGCAAAAACTTTCCCTGGTATCCACTTGTACTGCCAGAGCTCAGTGCAGAGGTTTCCATTTCCACTCCCAGGGGATGTGAGGGTGAGATGGGGCTGAAGAGGGGAGCTGGCACACACAGTCCCTGCCCTGCAGACAGGATTATTTTGTTTTCCAACTTATCTGTAAGATCTGCTATGCATTTTTCTCTGATAGGAAAAACAACTGGGGTATCAGCCTGGGTCTGTACATCCCACAAAGCAGCGAGCAAGACATTTCAACAAAATAGAAAATACCCTGTGGAAGGTTTGTTTGTGCTTCAGAGGGACGGAGAATATGCAGCCCTGGGATATGAGGCTTGCTATCCCACACCACCCCTGTGGCAGAGGTCCAGCTGGAGAGCCCCTGGGCAATTATTTGAAGGTTGATTGCAAACTCATCCCATTACAGGTGGCTGAGCAGCCTGTGTTCACCTCATTCTTGTGCCATGCTGGGTATGAACAGCAGGAAGAGCAGCAACAGTCTTGGGGATCTGAACTTGGACAGGCAGGTTTAAACCAAGTAAAATTAACTTTGGACTGTAGACTGGGGATGAATGAGTCCTCCCTGGCACACTGGAAGATGTAGGAGTCCCCCTGGGGAAGCATTAGGATCCCTCTCACTTAAGTGAATTTTGACGGCTTTGGACAAAATGATGGAGAATATTTTGCAGGGAACAATCCTGTGGGTGGAAGGGATGATCTCATAGGTCTTTTCCATCAGTGATTTCCAGGTTTTTTGTGCCCCTGACACAAAACCCCAAAATAGCAACATTAGTCTAGGTCAAGATAACACTAAAAGCATGTGTTTAATTTTACATCTGGCCAGGAGTGGATGTGCTATACAGCAGCTGCATGAGTCATTACCAGATACCACATACCACCCTCGGAGTGAGCCCTGGGATGAGGGCTTCACGTTGGGCCGATGGGTAACCAGAGCACACAACAGGGTGATCACGGGGATAAACACCAGCACAAACACTGCAAACAACCAGGAAAACTCCTCGACAAACTGAGGGCTTAGCAAAGCCTTTGTGCTGCCATGGTCTCCCTCTGTAACCGCTCCTGCCATTTCTGACAGCCTTGGGAAAGCTTGGGGGCCTGAGCACCAACCTCACGGACCCGAGCACACCACCAGCCCCGTCCCCAAATCCAGCATCGGAGGCTCAGAAACACTTGTTACAAACACCCCCACGAGCAACGCCGTGGGAAATCCGTGAGCAGATAACCTCACCTGTGTCACCTTAATCCCCTCTCCTCCCAGGCTAAGCTCATTTCCCTGGTCAAGAGGGTACCCACTGCCCCCGCCAAGGGCACGGCTGAGGAGGGGCGACTTGTTGAACCACAGCACCCTGACTGCGCATACAGTAAATCACTTTGCAGCAGCTCACATCATTTACCCACCAAACAGGCAACAATCAGTTTTCCCATCTGGAAAGAGGGCAGTGATACTTGCTTTTACCACACACTGAACCTTAATGAAGACACGTCTCTAAATCACTCCAGGAATCACCGCAGCACATCACAGAGTGGTCATCACTAGAGAGTCATGGCCCCGCAGACTGTGAATTGCAGGTCATTAACTAATCGCCTCTGTATGTACAAATGACTCTTACTATGATGAAAGGAATTAC
The DNA here is from genome assembly GCA_036023395.1 of Myiotriccus ornatus. Classification (NCBI taxonomy): domain Eukaryota; kingdom Metazoa; phylum Chordata; class Aves; order Passeriformes; family Tyrannidae; genus Myiotriccus; species Myiotriccus ornatus. The sequence goes on along the minus strand of JAYRBT010000042.1, from coordinate 5,418,647 downwards.
AGACACATCAAGGGAAAACCAGACCGCTCAGGGATCAGCAGCCGCTGCCTCACTGCAGTCTTGTGGCTCATGCAAATGGCAAACGTGAGAGGAGATTGAGACAGATCAGACAAAGTCAGCCCTTGAGTGCAGCACCAAGAAATCCAGAAGAAGCTTGCTGAGCTTTCTTAGACTTCGTGCAAATGCTGCCCCGAATGTATACAAATGAGAAAAATGTTTATTGAAATCATTAATCCACATAAAATGTTATAAAAACGCACTTTTACCATCTGGCTTCAGTCGCAGTGTTTATTAGGAGGGGATTTGAGGCAGCGCCAGCACTGCCCACTCCTGTGATTCCTGGTCCTTCTCCAAATGCCCTGGCTCCTGGAGCGAGCCATCCAGCAAACCTTTCTGAAAGGGGTGGGGAAAAGTGAGATGGAATGCTGCTGACTTTTTTTTTTTTCAAATAAGCTTCTGACCCCCACTGAAAAATAAAAAAACTTAAAGCATGATAAATTCCATAACCTAAAAGGTTAATTTGAATATTAAAAATTAATGATTTTTAACTCTTTTTTTTTTTAAATCTTGCCATTTTGGAGGCGTGAGTCTGAATATTGAGGATTGCCATAAAGAATGAGTTGAGTCCCAGTTAAAACATTCTCTTCTGCTTTTCTTTTTTCTTTTTTTTCTTGATGGGGAGGAATCTTACCAGCAAAATCTTTCACAGTGGTCCAAACAGTATTTTACTCCAGGGTTTTGGGCTGTTTCCTAAAACTCAACAGGGCTCGCAGCTGAGTTCCACTTCTAGTCCACCCTTTATCACTACATCTGAACAAGATCCCACCTTTAGAGAGACAGGGCTCATTTTCCTACCAGCTCTTTTGTATTTCAACAGCCTGCATATGCAATATTGGATTTCCACCTAATGCTAACTCACTGGTTGACTTGTTTGCATCCCCAAAGGCTCAGTACTGAACCTCACTGCTCCCCAGTGCCTCAATGGGGGAGAAACCAGCACCCCCAGCAGATGAGGGGGACACCCAAGGAGACCCACCACGCCAATCTGTCAGCTTTGCCCCGGGCTGTCAATCCCTGACAGCGCAGCTCCTGCCTCTGAGTCATCCCTGTGCTCTACATGCAGCGCACAGGCTGATGCCAATTTATGTAACTGCACATCCATTTAGTCACCCTCTCATCGTGGTATAACCCCCCCCACACACACACAACTCAAACCCTTCTGTGTGCTCCAGAAAAATCAACACAGCCTGGAAGGTCAGCACTGGGGTCCAGCTCACCCCACCCCAGGCACAAGGGCAGCACACACGCTATTTTTCCTGGGGATGAGAGGGTTAAATTCAGAAACTGACTCCAAATACATTCCCCAGATTGTTTTGAGGATTGAGATGAAAACAAGTATTCCTTAGAGTTCTCTCACTGCTAAATGACCTCTACAGGAGATCTTAATCTGGCTTTTAATAGGTTCAGCAAAGAAATCTCATCTGTGGGAGCCAAGGCCAAGTTGGAGAGGGAGTTAAAACCAACCTCACATGAACTGGCAGAGGGGTCCCTGGAGATCCTCCCACTGTTGGAAATACCACTATCCTTTCACTAATGACATACATCCATCCTCAGAGGCCCAAGCTTATCAGGCAAAGGTCTGCAGATGTATATTTGTAATTCAGCAGGGGCAACAGTCAGCAACAGCTCATACTGAGTGACAGAGGCTCCAGGACTTTTCTCTGTGCCCATCTCCCACCACAAACTCCAGGACTTGGGAGGCACCAGCCCCAGCTCTGCTGAGCAAAGCTCGGGCTTGGTACAGCACAGCTTGTGTTGCACAGAACAGCAAAGCTGAATTTCTTTTTCCAAGAAGGGCAAAATTTTCTTGCAAGATTCCTAACACTTTCTCTACTGAAAGCACATTTGAAGCTTCTAGTTTAGTGTAAATCTGCTGAACTCCACAGGGAAAGGGAGTGCTACACTGGCTGGCACCAACCTCTTCTGTCTTGGGGAAATCAAGTTTAGGTCATTATTATTTGACTAATTAAACCACCCTTGTTCTCCCATTAGAAAATGAAGTTTTACATCTCTTACCACAACCTAGAGATAAGAAGGACAATTCCTGTGCCAGACAAAGGGAGTCTTGTATGTAGTCTGGGACAAGTGTAGCCATCAGATATAATTCTAGATCCTATGATCACATTTACAATTCTGTGTCAGTACATGCAGTTCCTCTGCAGTCTTAAGAAGCTACCAATTATTTAAACAGCCCCTTGTCTCCCATACCCCCCCATCTCCGCCCATTGCACCTGGGCAAAGGTACCATTTCATTTTACAGTCTGGGCACTGAGGCATAAAGAAACTGGGATTTGCTGTATTCCCCACAGGACTTCAGAGTATAAGTCCTATGGACTCATGTTGGTCTTTCCAGCTCCAGTAAAATGTTCAGTCCCACAAGACCTTTTCTCAGTGTGTCCAAATTAATTCACAGTAGAGCCATTACCAGCTGCCAAGTCACCCAAAACCTGGGCCCGAAATGTAATGGCAGAAGTGCCTCCAGAAGTGATGTTAGGTGAGTGAGAAGCATCCACAACGGAAGATTCTATATAAATAGGTACTGTGACACATTGCTCTCTGGAGGGTGACAATCCTTCCTCATGGTTAGGACATGGACATAAGATGAGGGTTACACTGTCTGCTGCACCCCTGCTTTTGGGGCAGAGTCTACAGCTCTCTGCCGAGCCAGGGTGGGATGGCTCTGCAGAACAGGGTGGGGGCTTTGCATGGGAACGGCTCCAGGGATGAGCAGAGGACATCATCCCCATGGTGAAAAGCAAACCAGCCTCCATCTCCCTATCACAGCCAAACACATGTCCCAGATTCAATGTGTGCTGCAGTCTTCAGACTCCCATTCGTACGACTCTTTCCCAAAATAGACACCGTGACGCATCCTGAGGAGCGGGACCCTCGTGTGATCTCCATCGTGGGATGAGAGGCACCCAGCACAGGGTTCATCCACGCACAGCTCCCAGACTGACTCACAGAGGCTACATGGGGCAAACCACAACGGAGCATCGCTGCTCCGTGGTGTGCGGAGAGGATGGGTCCATGTAGGAGCCACCAGCAGCAGACAGGGAGTCCCCTGTGCCCCCATGGGAGCTGTATTTTTGTCTGCACTTCTCTGGGCAGCTCAGAAAAGCCAAAAAATCAAAAAAAAAGGACACCATGAGAGAAGAAGAGATGCCAGAGAAAAACAGACCCTCATCCAAGAAAGCCGTGGAGTCTGTTTATGCAACAACCTGATCGTAAGGTAAAGCAGAAAGAAATTCCATGCTTGAGTGACTCATTAGTTTATTTCAAGCAAGCTGACTCTTCCAGGAGGGCTTCCAGGGAAAAACAGACAGACAGAGGTCTATAAGCAGCCAGATATCACAGACCTGGAGTTCGAGGTCAGCTGCACCACGCAGGTTACAGGGAGTTAGGAGACCTCCCACCCGCTCAGTGGAGATGGGAACACCAAATCTGGACTCCTATGGATTCCAAGGTTATCCCCAAACTCAGCACTTCAGCCCTCACAGGGAGTGAGGGTTGCCAGCAAAAATGACTGCAAACCAAGAGAAGTAAAAACAACAGGAGAAGCCAAGGGAAAACGCTGAGTTTCCTGGAGGCTTTCCACCCCTGCTGCTTGGCCTGGTGGACTCCAAGTCCTCTGATCAAACCCATGGACAGACAAGTGGGAAATGAGATGCCTCTTGCCTGGAAACACATTCCAGAACACTGTGACACAGATCACAATGCACAATACCCACACTTCTTCTTTCTCTTTTGCAGTGGTTGGCCAAGGACCTCCAAGCTGATCCCAGAATCACACCAACAATGTGAGTGGTGGCCAGGAGTGCTGAACTTCTGCTCTGTGTGACATGAAACCACTGAGGCCATCCACTAGCTAAACAGCAAACCAAAGACATCTCTTCCATTGCTTGGTCTTGGTCATCTTGAAATGCCATCCCCCTCCCATCCACTGAGGACAACCCTGGTTTCTCCTTTTACTTCCCAGCATGGTTGTTAAGCTGCACGATGCCCACAGTCCTCTCCTTGCTGTTCACTATTAACACGCTCTATTAAGAGCTTTCTCATCAGGAAATTGCTTTCCTATCTATTAAAATTAGCTTTGGGGGTGGGCAGACTTCTAATGGCTTCAGCATTAGGCAGGATTCATATGTTTGCTTTTCAGATTTTACTAAGCATTAAAATAGTTTGTTTTAGGAGGCTCTAGAACACCCAATACCAAAATCCTGATTTATTTAGGAATCAGCTAATGCCCCACATACACCATACATATGCACCATAGTCTAGTGTGGAAGTGAATGGTCCTAAATTCACACCATACTGCCTTCTGCAAATGCAGTAGAATTACCCCCATAATACACATCTCTTGCTGTTCTTCAGTCAGGTTCACACCAGGACTCTGAGACTGCCACCCCATGAACTTCTTTCTCACTCTGCCCTTTCCACATAACCTGGGGCATTTACCTCCACACTATGTTAGATGGTCTGTCCTTCTTGTATTGATAAATAGGGCTCTTTTCACAGACTTTCTCCAACCAGCTCCATCCTCATTTCCTTTCTTTCCTTTAGGGAAAAAAGAACAGCAGTGTTTTAATTTGAATGAGATCGTTGCACGCTCTTCAGGGATAGCAGGTGAGCCTCGTCTCTACCACCCATCTCTTCCACTCTTCCATACCCTCACTTTTTTTATTTAAGGGACATTACTAGAAATATCCCTGCACTCTTAGTACCATAGACCTGTTGGCAATGAATTAGCCTAATTCCCTTTTGAAGCTGCTGATACTCAGAATCTCACTGCCTGCCAAGTACAAAAAATACTTTCTTTTACCTGGATTACTTTATCTTTTTTCCTGTTTTCAGCTGGATATTTTCTTTCCAGTTGGATTAAAATCACTGTATGTTAATTCAGCCACCTGCTGGTTTCAACATACCCCTCACCTGCCCTCTCCTGCGGCTTTATGGCTGAAGACTGTGCTCAGAAAGTCTCTTCTCGTAAGGAGCTGCTCCTTCATTTCAGTCATTTTAGCTGCTCTGGACCTTCCCCACCTCCGTCTTGAGCTGCACACAGCACTGCCCTGGCACAGGTACTACACCAAGCCTTTGACAGAGGCAATGCAACACCTACACCTTGTTCTCAGCACCCTCCCTGACCCCATGCAGGGGGGTTTGCTTCTCTGAATGTCACTGCACAGGGAGCAGGGGATCCCAAATGACTGCCAGCTATGACTCCAAGATCCCCACCCCAGGATGTAACTCCCAGTTCTGGAGTTCAGCATCATGAAAGCATGGTTTCATTTCCTCTTGATGGATTGCCTTATATTTATCTACACTGAAGCTCATATACCCCCTTTTTGGCACTTAGTCATTTTAATGAGGTCTGTCTGGAGTTCCTCACCATCCCTGTGGTATCTGACTACCCAAAGGAGCTTGGCTTCATCAGCAAACCCAATTTTCTGTTTACACTTGGCCTGCCAGATTTTACAGCCTTTCCCATTCTCTTCATCTGAACAAGATTTCCATTTCTCAGATGCCAGCCACCTTCCATGATATGCTGTTTAATTTTCCTACTGAGTCCGCGGGCGATTCTGGGGACAACTGTTTTCTTTCGAAATTGCAGCACACATTTTATCTTAGCTTCTAATACACTCTTATTAACATCCTCCAGGCTGCATGCAGGTTTCTTGCATCTTTGAGCTGTGCCTTTCAAAGCCTCCCTCATATTTACCTTGTCCCTCTCTTGGAACCAACTGCCCACATACAAATATGTGCCCTGTTTTTTCCTGCCGCAGCATTAAAAGTAATTGTATTGTACTTGCTACCACTGAGCTCTCCCACTAAAGCCTCTTGGACAAGGTCCTGGCACCACTTCAGGCTAAATCTAAAATAGCATCTTTTCCTGCAGGATTTAGGATTAATTGGTTCTAGGAAGCAACTATTTACTTCCTCCATTGAAAACTTTCTCGCTACATCTCATCCTGATGAGGCACTGACCCAATCTATGTATGGGTAGTTGAAATCTCTTGCTATTTATACCTGTCCTAAATTTTCAGCTTCTTTAATCTCACTTAGTATTTCCTGGGGGGAAAGGGAGGGGGGGTGTGCCAGTAGTACAATCCTAGTACTACACTTATTATTAGAGTTGGAATTTCCACCCACAAGGATACTACAGCACTGCTCTTTTCCCATAACACTTCCACGCTGCTGCATTTTGTATTATGCTTCACTTGCACTGTCACTCCTCCTCCTATACATCCTACTCCAGTGCTCCTATAAATCTGGTAGCTTGGCAACACTGCATCCCTCTAATTATCTGCTTAAACCCCAGGTCCTCAGGGTACCTGTGCTGGTTTTGGCTGGGGTAGAGTTAATTTTTTTTACAGCAGCTGGTATGGGGTTACATTTCAGATTTGTGAACACAAGGTTGATAATATAGAGAAGTTTCTGGTATTGCTGAGCAGAGCTCGCACAGAGCCAAGGCCTTTCCTGCTTCTCATCCTACCACTCTGGCAAGGGGGCTGGGGGTGTATGGGAGCCAGGGAGGAGACACAGACAGGAGAGGTGACCCCAGCTGACCAAAGGGATATTCCAGACCACAGGAAATCAAGCTCAGTATATAAAGCTGGGGAGAAGAAGAAGGAAGGGGGGGGGACATTTGAATTGATGGTATTTGTCTTCCCAAGTAACCATTACACATGATGGGGCCCTGCTCTCCTGGAGATGGCTGATCACCTGCCTGCCCATGGGAAGGAGTGAATTAATTCATTGTTTTGCTTCACTTGTGTGCACTGTTTTTGCTTTCCTATTAAATTGTCTTTATCTCAACCCATGATTTTCCCAGCTTTTACCCTTCCAGTTCTCTCTCTGGTCCCACGGGTAGGGGAGTGAGCAAGCAGCTGTGTGGGGCTTGGCTGCTGGCTGGGATTAAATCATGACACTGCCGTGCCATGGTTGTCAGTTGTCACCAAGCCCTCTGCCTCCCCTATTTTTTCAGGCTTCCATTACTGGGGTAAGAGCCTTTGTATGCTTTGCCTTCACTCCAGCACCTAAGAGTGTGCACGCCACTCAACTGCTCTTGCAGGCAGTCTGATCTGTCGTTCCCACTTACTCCAGCTTTGCAGCCCTCCTGGACTTTCTGAATGTGCACTGAGCTGTGAGCAGATCCTTGCCTCGACTCTCCAGACTCTCCCATGTCACTGGAAGTAAGTGCTACCATGGAGATCCTGGACTTCAGTTTCCCTGTATTTATCCTGCAGAACATCTCTCCCATGCTCCCACACGTCCCCACAACCAGCACACGCTATCTGCCCCTGCCCTGCCTCCAGCAGGAGCTCGCCTGGACACCCATGATGTCTGGCCCTGTGCCCCTCATTCTTCTCAGGCATTAAAACAGCTCCCTCTGCACCTGATAGCTACACCTGCCAGTGTCAGCACCTGCTTCTCCCACCTCCAGATCCCCCCAGCTATCAGCATTGTTACTGCAAGCAGATGCTCACGTGGAGAAGAGGTGATACCTGAGAGGTGAGGTCCCTCCACACCAGCAGAGCATCCTGCTTTCCTCAAGGCTCCTGCAGCAAATGTCATACCAACATCCCCTTTTCACCTCTCTGGCCCTGTAAGTACAACACTTGGGGTTTCTCACACAGTTGTTTCTTCTGCTATTACATTATTTCATCTCTTTAGCTACCACTATGGTCAGATACAGAACTAAAGTGCCAAGGCTTTGATCTGGATTCACATTTAGAATCGACAAAAAACCCTCTACTGTCTAATTCAAAGCCAGTTCTGAATTCATATTCAAACTTCCCTATAGGTCAGGCAGATTTGAAACCATTATTGCTTCTTAATCCACTTACCCAAGAAGAAAGACCATTTAGAGTGGGCTTATTATTCTACATTTTCTGGATTTCTAGCTGTCAAATGCAATATAAGGCATCTGGAAGCTCTGTACTTCATTTTTATCAATTCTGCATCAGACTTAATTTTTTTTTCCTACTGTCTTTCCAGGAGAGGCAAAATGGGCCTGATATGAGAGAAATCAGCTACACGATTTGTACTGATACATCCAGAGACAACTTGAACAGACTACACAGAATACACAGAACACCTGAACCATAACTGGAGCCACTTCACCTGGGTATCAGAACCAGGGAGCAGAGCCCTGGCTTTGCTATAAGTTTATGGAGTAGTAAAATACAGCCTAGTTATAGACCACAGGCTGAGCATCTCCTTGCTGACTGGGATAGTAGGGGAGACTCACCAACAGTCTGCCAGTTTCAACTCATAAGCACAGCTCGAAGTCTCTCCTTGAAGGCCTGGTCTTTGCAATCAAATTAAGCAGTGTTAAGTGGGCAGCAGGACTGTAAGTCACTGTGGCAACAGAGACCAGAAACAGAGACTGTAGGTAGTAACCTGCTCACCCATGACAATTTTGTGCAGCATCTTCCTGGTGCCTGAGTTCCTCCTAATATGGATGAAACTTCTCTGACAGGCACCCCGACTTCTTTGTTAGAAAACAAACAAGCAAACAATCAACAAACAAAAACAAAATCAGCATTATCCATTCAGAAAATCCAGCAGGTTTAAGGGTGAGTGAGTTACAGCATCCCAACTCTTCCTAAGATGCTCTCCCAAACAGCACAATGTGATGGTTGATGTAAAAGGAAAACCTGACTGAAGGGAAATCATCCAAAAGTCTGAGCATTGTTGACAGACCCTTTGAGAGAACTGCAATAGCACAGGAGCTACAAGACTCGTATCATCCAAACTGTCAGCACCTCTCCTCCTCACAGTATTTTTGTCACCCTTCATATAATCCATTTCGATTTAAACCCTCACGATACAAGACATGCTTGGTTCTCTCCTAACAGAGTCCTTGGATATCAGAGGAGGAAGGTTTTTTTAAATCTGCTCCAACAAGTGGCTCTACAAAGCACGCCTGAGGAGGTAAAGAAAGACTCTATCAACCCCTGCAGAAACCTCCATGTTTCCTGAAGTGCACCTGCACTAAAATCTCCATTGCAATCCAAACGAGACAAGAGAGAGAGAGGCTCAGATAAAAAATCTTGAAGGGCTCCAGGGAGAAAAACAACAACCTGACTGTGTAAGTCGCCAGCAAGTGACAGACCTCAACAGACAAGTCATTAACGTCCCCAGTGACTGTCTCTGCCTATTAGTATAAGCTGCATTAAGGGGAACAGAGCTGTAGGGAAGTCGCAGAGATTAACTAAAAATAGTCAAAGAGCCAGGGAGGAACACTCCTGTTCTAAACTCTTTATGAAACTTAAGATAAAACTGCCCCAGATGACTAGGAGACCCATGTGTGAAGTAATTCAGCAGCTCCCCCTGAGCAGGGAGGATGAACTCTGCTACGGGTAAACACACCATAACTTTCACATGCCACTGGGGTCCAGCCTTGGGCTGGAGGGGGCCAGCTGGGGGAAGGACTCATGTCTTATCCAGCCCAATATATACAAAAGAAAATCTGTTTATTTACAGAATCATTCATTGGTTTCAGTGGGGAGGGAGGTTAAAGCATTATTTGCGATTCTCTAAAACCACTTGCTTTTAATTCACCGCCTAATCCTCAGGAGGCATGTAAACCAGACATTTTTTTAACATCAAAATAAAAGAAGCCATTCAATTACGTTCAGGCTGTGTTGAAAACAAATTGGAACAGGACGAAAGAGCAAAGACTGCCAAATAAAGGAAATCTCTTCCAAGTGCAAGGCTACCAGTTAAACACAGCCCAGAGAGCAGCCAAAGCCCACTCTTACAGGTGCCTCCCCTTGTTCTCCATGTGCTGTGCACCCAAAAAACCCAAAAAGCACATCCATGCTGTACATGGATCAGTGGATTACAATATGTTCAGTGAGTATAAACACACTGTATTTGCAGGAAGAGAGGGAGACCACATCCAAGCCAAAAACACTGATCAGCTAACAGCATCTGCTGGATTAAAACTCACCAGAGCAAATATAAAGCAAGAGATAATTAAATACATGCACAAAATGATAGCAAGTATATGATCTTACTGGGCATTTATACAGATAACAAGACTAAACAGAGTTACAGCTAATGGTTAAACATCTTCTGAATGCATTTTAAAGCTCACATTCAGGGCTTATGCCAGGCTTTAAAGCCTAAGAAATCAAAAAGGGCCTGCAATAAGGTATGGTGGGGAGGGATCATACCCCACACATGTGCTTTCTTGCCTCACTAGACAGCATCTGGCAGAGGTCACTGCCAGCAACAAGGAAAGAGGAGAGACAATGCTACTGAGATTGCAGTGGCAATGGAATTAATACATAAATAGCAATAGAAATCATTAGGAAATTATGTGCCTGGTCAGGTCCTCACCTTCCTCTCACTTGCTCATGCATACATATATAACTTCCTTCCTACTGCAGCTACAAGCAAAACTTCATAGTTTATCACTTCTTTAATCCTCTTTGGTTTGCGTTTAAAGTGGAAAATTTAGGAGGATGGCACCAGGGAGAAAATCTTTTCTTGCCAGGGACCACAGCTACTTTTCTTCTGAGAGCTCAAACTGCTGCCTCCACTGCTGCAGTTGGAACAAGTCACCACGAGCCAGCGGTCACATGCTGGCCTTCAGGACAGGAACAACAGCTGTGCCCATTCCCTCTTGTTTGGTTTTTATCATCCTGGATAGAACAAGCATGGGTCTTGTCAAGAAGCGCTTGACAATGAGCGTATCTTATCAACTCCACGGGCACAGCACGGGATGGAGACACGGCTGGTATGAAAAAAGAAAGGGAACTGGGAAGAAGACTCCAGACTCTTCATTTCTAAACGTGGCCCTGCACACTGAGCTGAGCTGGGGAGGGATGGCTCCCTTCTAGCCATCCTGGAAGACGAGAATTCTGGACTCGCAAACGAGGGTTTGGGTACCGCAGAACTTGAACCTGCCCTGCGACGGGTTTGGTCTGCACATTTCACTCGCTCTGCCAATGCAGCACTACCGTGGCTCCTGGCCAAATTCTGCTCTCACTTACACCACTGTAAAAATCAAAAGAATAAACTCCATTACCGTCAATAAGCCGCAGTGAGATTAGATGCCCGTGTTTCAGAAACCAAAGTTATGCCTGTGCAACCTAGAGAAGAATTTGTCCCTCATGCAGCAGCAAGGTGGTGGTGGTGGTGGTGCACAGCTCCCAGCACTCCTCAGGAGTGATTCCCAGCCAAGTCTAAATTCAACACCCCATTATTATCTCCTTGGTCATTTCAATCCAACCTGAAACACAGCCACGCTTCAGCACACGGAGCAGCTGAGACCCCAACATGTGCCTCGAAGACTCAGCAGAGACTTTTAGGCTCACAAAATCCCTTCCAAATCAAACAGGAGATTAAAATTCCTTGGGAGCCATGAAGGTCTGGAACTTTAAAAGTGCAAAGGCAAACCTTCTAAGTTGGTGTTTCTGCAATGCTGACAAAAAAAGGACTTTCCACCAGGATTTACAGATAGTTATATTAATTTGAATTACTCCCTCAACATAAAGCTCCTGTGCTGACATTTTTGTCTGCATCTCACAAAAATAGGAAAGGATTACACAGACAAATTGTATCCTTAATATGTGGTTTCCAAAACATGCTAAGTCCCTAAAACTGAGCTCAAATTACATAGGCGAGGATGAGGTTTTCAGATAAACATAGACACACGCTCTAAGCAACACCAGGAAAGAAAACACAGTGATGTCATGGTCCAGGCTCTGGTTCCTACATTCCCCCTCGTCTCCTCCTCCATCTCTGCCCTGGATTAGCCCACCCTCCAATTATCCTGGTAGGAAACTATGGGCAGCAGACAGCCCTTAGTCATGCAAGAAGCCCTTTTTCCACCATGAACTTTCACGCTTTTATCTTTAGCTGTCCCAAGCCTCAGGCTGAATCCCCGGCATGTTCTCCTCCCCAGGGAGGTTTGGGGGTAGCCCTGGGATGTCCCAGTGCAGCCAGCAGCACTGATGACCCTTCCAGGGAAGGATCAGCCCCCATGTCATGTGAGTCTGGGGGATGCTCGTGCAAAGCCTGGGTGTGCTGGGTGAAGGAAACATCACCAAACAGGGAACAAAAGTTCTGAAGCTCTTCACAGCACCCTGAAGTCCTTCACATCTCTTTGCAGGTTGGATAGAGCTTGGAGCAACTTGGTTTAGTGGAAGGTGTCCCTATCCAAGGCAAGGGGGTTGGGCTGGATGACCTTTAAGGTCCCTTCCAACCCAATCCATTCTTTGATTCTGTGTTAGCTGAGGTTGGCATGAACCACACTGGACAGAGACCCACTGCATGTCTCACACTTGCAACAAGAGATCAAGCAACCACGCAGGAAAAGCTGGTCTTTGACAACTTCTCAGGATGGGAGATCATCCCTGTAACACATCTGTATTCCCATTGCTGCAGATAACTTCTGCAGTCTACCCACGGAGCGAGAGGACAGATGCGGGGGACACCTCTAGGTCAGCACATGGATGAACATCTTTCAGACTTAAAACCACACAAAAACCTTAAAGTGGGGGAGTATGACATGCAAAAGCAGATCTCTGAACACCCAGGCTGAAAGAGGAGGGCAATGGATTAGCTGAAGACATGGGCAAAGGCCAGACTGACTCCTGCAGTCACATGGCCAAGAGGAACCAGGAGAGTTGGCCACTAGGTCTGGCCAAGACATATTATTTATTAATGGCAACACTTGCATCTATAGGAGGGATTACAGGTGGTCACAGCCAGCTGCTGCAAACAGAGTGCTGACATAATTTCTGCTTGGCTATTCTATTTGTTATTCAGAAGATCTGCTAAACATCCATCAATCCTGTGCAAGTTACCCGGAAATGGAAACCTAACACAAACCGTAAGCAGCTCTCCTGCAGAATCCCTCCTTGCCGTGAACAACAGCAGACAACACTTGCCCAGGATTCTCTAAAGTGAATTTCAAAGCAGTTCTGAAAAGGGGAATATTCTGTTCTTTATCCTTAGCTATCACATGGGAAAAAAATTAAAGTAGTTGCAGGGTAAAAAACCCAGTAATGAATATTATATTCATTAACCCATATAGTTGGGAAGCCACCAGAACTGGTTTCAGCTTGGCAACAAAGACCTACATTTTTCTCAAAATTTTTCAAAAAACACCCCAAATTCTCTCTTTTCAAAACAACATTCTCATTTGCAGCATTCAAAAAGGTTTTAAAAAAATTTAACAAACTTGGTGAAAATATTTCACTTCAAAAATCAATTTTTACCCATACCAAAACTGAACAAAAATATCCACCCTGCCCAAATTCATTGATCACTGCTCCAGTTTTACGTTATTTCCCTCCCAAGATTCCCCACAGAGATCTTATTTTCTGTCAGGAAATTTTGTCTCAGTGCAAGAAAAGGGAGCTGGCAATCTGTGCAGGATTTTGGGACATCCCAAAACCTCAGACGTGCTGGTCAGTATGAACTCCATGCATGCAGCCCACATGCACCCATAAAAAAACCCCGAACAACTATGTACAATTCCACCCAGCACACGAAACCCCAGCTCCAGACAAGTGTCCCAGGTGAAGCAGATACTCTCAGCACAGCAGCCAATGTGTGCACACAAGTCCCAGATGGAAACAGCAGTGCTTGAACTCATTGTGTTATTGTGCTCAGGGCCTTCCAGGGACAGAACAGAGTGGTTCTGAGCTGTAGTCATCTTTCCTCTTTTATTGGGTTGTAAAATGAACTTTTATTTCCATTATTGCTTTGCAGGACATGTCATGCTAGGATCATTAAAAATATGGAGACAGTCTGTGTGTCAGCTTCTTAATTCCTACCCGATAGAATGGATTTTTGTGAATAAGATTTTAAAGTGAAAACCATCTGAATCCACCTAATTTCTCTTCTTTCCCAACTGGCTACAGAAAAACAAGAAAAAAAAAGATGCAAAGGAGAATGTACTTTTTTTTTTCCCCAAAGCAATCAATTTAATCTGCTTTGAAGAAAAGATTAATTAAACTGAGCCTAGAGCCAGATCCAGAAGAGCCAGGTCTGACTTCTCGACACAGGCACCAGGGTTGAGCTGTCTCAGGGTCAGGCAGTCACAGCTGCTCTCAGCACCCTGGCTGGTGCACAAAGCACCTTCTCCAAGATCATTCAATCCCAGCCGTTGCCAGTCGGGTTGAAAATCCAAGCCTAGAAAGCCAGCACACTTCTGGTGATTGTGCCTTTCCGCAGGTTGCCTCCCACTCAAGGCAAATCACCACACAACACTGGGCCCCAATCCACGACAGCTCAGCACGGCTGTGAGGGGAAGAAATACAAAGTATGGCAAGAGGCAACACTGAGGGATAGTGGAAATTGCCCAATTAGTGTTTTTTTAAAGACTGACACCCAGGAGATACTCGTCGATCCCGTCCTCTTCCCACATCGCTCACTAACTTCGGGAAACTGGAGAGCAGGCTGGATTCTGCAGCCTCCAATCCCATCATCCCTGCAGAAACAGTTTGTCTCTTCAAGCCTGTCTCATGAAGTTTAACAGAAGCTTCAGCAGCTTCACTTCACCAACAGCCTTTTCTTTGGATTTAGCCGTGGCAAATTCCCCAGGATGTGCAGTGTGACACTTGAATGGTGCAAGTTTCCCAGAGTTAAAGGAAATTTTCCTACTCAGACAGGGTAGCAGAAGGTATGGAAAGTGCTCAGCAATTATTACTGAATCTGGAAAACAACTTCATTGCTTTTTTTCAGCTGCTGCTGCTTAAAGACAGACATGACTGAGCTGTCCCTGCTCCCCAGCCCCACGTTATGGGAACCAAACCTCCCCCACAGCCGTGGCAACTGTGGGCTGTGGAGAGAAGGAGCCACGGATCCACGGGCACGACCTCTGCTACAGGGTTCAAACACTGTGCTAGGGCAAAACTTCTCCCCTAGTCTTTCGGGATTGTTATTTTTTTCTTGTTCAAGGGGCGGGCTGAGCTGTGAAGTGAGGAGTTTTCGCTCGACTGACACATGGTGCACCTACAAGGCGTTTTGGAGACAGACGGGAGGTCTTTCATTTGTAATCCAAGAATGGTCAAACTTCTTTCTTTTATCGTTTTGGGGTTTTTTTTTAACTCTTTTTACTCTTTTCCCTCTTTTCCCTTTCCTCCCCATTTATTTTTCTTTTATTTTGTTTCCTCTTTTTCTTTTAGTCCACAAAACTATTCTGTGCAGTGATTTTCCTCTAAAGCCACCAAAGAAGCATTTCAAACACAGCCCATCCAGACGTGACTCATACCTGCCCATTGTCCTACCCCCTACTCCAGTTTTATTTGTCTAGAATTCAGGGGTTTGAGGTTTGGTTTTCCAGTTCCTGTGTGTTCTAACCCTCTGGCCCCCAACTATCCACAAGCACTGGTGCAGCAAGGCTTCATGCAGTGGAAGGACAACAATTACACAACTTCAAAGCCAGTAGAACACCAGGCAACCAAAACCAGCCACTGCTCCTGTGCTTGACCATTCTCTCACCTCAAAGGGAGGGAAATTTTGCCAGCTGGAGGATGGTTCAGAGAAAACAGGGCTGAAGAAAGCCCAGCTGGAGTTTCCATTTCCCACCCACTTACGCAGCTGCCAACAACCCACATTCCCCTACGGAACCTCCCAGCTGAAGTTGTGCTCTGCCAGCTGAGTCTCTGTTCTTGCTGGTTTTACCATCTGAAGGCAGAAAACAGGCTCTTCCATCACCCACTTAAACAGGAGTAAAAAAAAAAAACAAATCCTTTTTTTTGGCATAATGACTCAGAGGTGATTTCAAGCAGAGTGGTCACACTGATATAAAATTGCAGGATTCAACTCACCTTCCAGTGCAAATACCAGCTCAGATAAAGAGTAGTGCAACTGCTTTAAAAGCTTATGATCAGTATCCACATCAAAAAAAAAACCAAAACTCACAACTGCAAAGAGTAATGATGACACCTATCTCCAAGCAAAGGCAGTTAATGTTTAATTACTGTAGATGCTGCTTTTGCAGAGCAGGAACAGTGGATCACACGTGTTCCTCACCGGGTTACAAACCCAATACGAAACTCTCACAACAGATTTTTCAGAAAAACGGTCTGAGTGGTGCAAATAGGGACGTGTGGGTTTTGTTTTGGTGGGTTTTTTGTTTCGTTTTTTACTGCAAGTGGTTATTCATAAATGACCAATATCAAAAGAATGTCGTCTTAGTGCCAGGGGAGAGAACAGTGCCACCACCAGCCTCAGAAGACTGACAAAGGTCATCTTAAGTTTCCACGGATAACTGAAAATCTGGCAAATAAAGCAACAAGTGAAGGGAATAAAATTAGGCCCAAGCAAAATAATTTTGACTTTCGGTGATGTTATTTATTTAATGGAAGATTTTATGTGCTGAGAGAAAAAAGAGAAAAAAGAAGCTGCTGTACCCATCCCAGCCCTGGGACCCAATTCTGCACAAGCTAAACTGCCCTGAATTTAACTGCCCAGCATTAGTCCCAGTGGGCTGCACAACCAGAAACAAGAAACACAACCAGCTGTCTCATGGGTGAATGCAAATAAGTCACATACCTACATTTTCGAGCTGGCTGTTGATCAAAATGGCCCAGTTTGAGGTACCTTTGGCCTAATTTCAGATGAATTAATCAACTGCAACTGAGCACCAGAGCTATTACATGTTTACTCCCACCTGTAAGACCACGAACCAGCACGGAAAACTCTTCTGGCAGTGTTTATATTACAAACAGCTCAACCCTTCTCAAGGCAGTACACCAGCTCTCTTCCACTGACCCAACAACTCTTGGTCTCTGTGATTCTCGAACTGTTTTCAAAAGAGGCAGAGTTTCTCCCAATCCTCTCAGTCACGCAGGACTCTGCTCTTCCATCGTCTCCACCCAAATGCCACTGTCCAGGGATGTTCTTGACCTTTGGGTGCACCACACCTATGTGCCATTTAATGCCATTTAGGACCCTCTCTGCTATTCTGTGCATCCACAGAGCCTTCAGCTCCCCAGGGTGCTCATCTCCAGCACGTCCAGTGTCATTCCTGCCAGCTCCTTGTGGCTGTTTCAGGATCATTCGGGACATCCCAAATGACAGCAAATTACTAAATTTAGGCGAGTGCACCCAAGCCTTGTAGGAGCAGTGAATCCCACCCAGCCTCTTTACTGCCTTTAAAAGAACCAATAATTCCTGGGAAACAGCAGTACTTCTCACAGTCTCTGCAGACCCTGCAATGCACAAGGTGAAGTGATAATGTGTCCTTTCTTGTATTCCCTCCAGACTTTGAAAGACCGCCAAGTTTTATACTGTTCACCTAAAGCACAGCCTCAGAGGAGAGTGAACCCAAATTACATGCAAGAAATTGGGCTGTGTTCAAGGCCCAGCTTATTGCCTTGGGTTATTCTTTCTGCCACAGTCCTCTTTCCCAGAAAAACTAAAGCTGTCCAAAATAAAAAGCAACACAATTTCTTTGTCTGTGATGGAGAAATTTACTTTTCTGAGTAGTCAGTTTATTTTAAAGGTTTGCTTGAATAAACAGGAACCTATTACTATACTGAGTTTTCTCACTGCATTTTAAAGGGCATTTCACAAAGGCTGGTGTTCCCTTATTGCAGTTTTTATGGAATGGAGAGAAAAATTTATGGTGCATCAACGGCAGGCTAAGCTTAAATAGCTTTTTCCCTCTCACCCTGCCAATGAACTTCTGTGGTGATGTTTTACCAAATGGCTTAGCAGGCCTCTAATTTGTGGTCATTGTGGTCGGTGTTGGGTGGGTGCAGGATGCTGAGGGCTAGAAATGTTCCTGTGGCTGCTGTGATGAGCCCTGGGTGGGATTAGTAACCTGGTCCTTCGCATAGCTTGGAAAAGTGCAGAAATACAGAGGACAGTGACTCAGGAGAGCCCTTCCTGGTCACCTTTCAGCAGTCCACACTGGGCAAAAGAGACATTAAGGGCTCCGTATTTTGGCTCCTGCTGAAGTCCCTCTGACTTCACACATCTAGTAGGACCTCAGGGTGTGCTTGGGGATAAGCACACACGGCAGTATGAATAAGCAGAATAATCACATACTAAACAGGGTGAAGCTTTAGTAAGTGTTAATAACAGTCACTAAGGAAAATTCACTTCAGGAGAAGCTGCACCCACATAAAAGTGCAGTCCTGGCACGCTTTGTTAGTAGAAATGTCTTGTAGGAAATATAAAGCTGCGCTAACAAAAATCTCACTGGAAATACCCAAATATTGGGACCCTGATTCACGAAGATACCAATGGTTTTCTAACAGTGTTTGAGAATACCCACCTGGTTTCTTGAGCACAGCTGCTCCCCTATCCATAGCCCAGATAAAGATCCTTTTGCCTCAGGGCTCCTTGTTTAGAGCATCCTTAGGTTGAAGAGTGAGACCTACAGCTATTCACCTTCCCTGCAAGTTTATGAGACATTTGATGGGACATCCATCAGCTGGCCCTGTTCTTCAAAGTGGAAAAAGACAGAGTGTTTTACCTTCCAACTATATAACTTTGCATAATAAAACTGTTTAGACTTGGAGATTTTTTCTGATGAATGCCAAATGCTCTACAGCAGCAGCCTTCACCAGCACATCTAAATCATGCAGCTTAAATGGAAGTCTGCTTGCCAATTTATGCATGAACTTTACTTTTTTTTCCAGAATCAGAAAAAACCTGAATGCACTCTGCCTACAAAAAGGCTTTTTAAAACAGTAATGCTGCAGTGACTTGAAACACAACTCCATTCCTCTTGCATCTCACAGGTACCATTTTTTCCCTCATGAAGACATGGAAATGAGGACATTCCTCCAATTGTTTTCATTGGGGTTTTTTGAAGGTGTTTCAAAAAGCTGATTGTTTCAGGGGCACTGTAGCTGCTTCTGTGCTGACTTCACTTACTGGACTGATTTGCAAGAGGAGCAAACATTGTTAGATATTAAAAAGTATAATTAACATCACTAATGCTACAGATGTGTCTTCAAGGGAAGACCACATTGCCTTATCATCAGAGGGCTCTTCGGGGCAGCACAAATCCTTATCCCCTGCTCTGCAAATCCCACTGTTGACAGTGTGATGTGAAAATGGCTACTGTTTTCTGACTCCTACTTGTAACCTGGATTGCACAGGAGGGGAAAACCCCCTCACAGCTTTACAGTTTCTTACAGTTGTCTCCCCAGCGTCCATCCACTGACAAACCTACACTGGAAAATGTATCATCCGACTGGTGCTGAGAGCTCAGAGAGATTTCTGGAAGGTCTTTCTGCCTTGCTGGAATTCCCAACACACTGAAGGATGACAACAGTTTCAGAAAACAAAACACATTTCAGTTGGGTTTACTCTCCTGTCCCATTTCTAGTGTTTTTCAGGTGGGGCTGTCCACCTCTTTTTGGACCAAATGGTATTTTTAGGAAAGGGATCAGATTCTGGCCTTGTGTTCCACACAAAGCATCACCTGCAAAACACGAGCATAGCAGCTGAGGTCTCAACATACTTGGACACAACAGAGGAGATTCTCACCACATTACCATGACAAAAAACAACACCCTGCACAGTGCATTCCGAACATCTCGCATAGCGAGCTTTAATTAGTTACGTCTCAGAGTGAGCTACGAAGTAGGTCGGGGACTGTTTGACAGATGGGGAAACCAGGCCAATGAGGTGCTGCAATTTCTCCAAGGTCATAAAAAAAAGGCCAGTGTCAGAGTCAGAAACAAAACCCAAGTCTCCCAAATTGTTATCTGGTGCTCTTCGACCCAACACGTTTCTCTGCCATTAGTCCACATCATCTCCAAAGCTCGTGACTTTACAAAGTCTGAGCGGGTACCAGAACGGGAGTACCAACACAGGGGTTATCAACAGGGGGAGAACAGCAACAGCAAGGACACTGGCGCAAAGAAAGTGACCGGCAAAGTAAATGAAGAGCCTGTGCTTCTGCCATTACTTTCATGTGAGCCCTAATACACATGCATGGTCAGGAAGGCTCTCCATAATTAAGGTTTCACCTGAATCCTGACCATATGAAGCACCACAAACACAAATGCAGCTCAAGGACAACCCAGCCCTGCTGAGGTACGGAAGTACTTCAGAGCACTGACCCACTTTTATTGAAACACTAAGCATACCCATCTCTCTGTCTGCACTGGTAGTTGGAGAACTCTCATTTCCCTGCATGACCCCACTTCTCCCTGTCACCACTGCATGTGAGTGGTGTGGAGAGAGGTAAAGGCTTCATAAACATCTCAAAATTGGATAAATGCCGTCTCATTGACATCAGAGGCCAACTCTCACGACTTTTACTGGGACCATAGTTAGGCCACTACAGAGGAATCCTGACCTATATACTTTCTGACGCTTCCCTGCACTTGTCATGAGCAGAGACAGGGAGTGCCAGGAAATGGAATTTCTATTGCATTTTACAGTTCAGACACAGACACAGAAACTGCAATAAAATCTACCATGAATACTGATTCTACCTAGTAAAAAAGACTGAGTGGAATGTGGAGGGCTAAATCCAACAGGACAGGGGGCTATGCAGAAAGGAAGACTTTGCTCTGGACTCTCAGGAGACTGCACATATTTTCCAAGCTGAATTCTCAGCACAATTCTCATCTACTGTATGTCCAGTATTGCTTCTGCCACCAAAACCTTCGTATCAGAACACATCTGGCTATGTTAGAAGTTGACAAGAAGACCATCAGCCTTACAGATACATTAAGTGATGTTTAAAGACGACTTATTTTGACTGTTAGACAGAGTTTTGTGTACAGGCTTCAGGAAGAACTAAACCTTTATTCCACATACCTCCATTATCAAGGGGAAGCCGAATATAAACCCAAAGACTCATTTTCTCCCAATCTGCAAGTTCTGACAAATTTTCAGACATCAACAACACATTAAGAGAGACTAATTCGGACAGAGGGCTCGATTCTTGCCTGAAACCTGCTTTTTTGGAATAAAATATATTAATCTAGATATTAAATTATGTAGATATAAGGTCATCCAATGCCCAAATTCTGCTCTCATTTATTCCAGAAAATAAAAAAAAATAAAAAAAAGGGGCAACATAATACCTTGCTGACACTGTGTAATTTGTCCTTACAGACCATGATAGACACAAGTATTCAGCAAGAGCCACAGCAGAAACACATGCCAGCAGATGGTATTATCCTGAACAAAATCAATTAAGGACATTTACAATATGTCAAAAGTGCAGCTACAAAAACAAAGTGTAGACCTGTACATCTGTTTCTTAATGAAGCCATTGAGTGCTTGACAGTTAGCCAACAAAGCACAAGATAAACGCTGCAGCAACACCAATAACAGATAAGGACATACCATACATATTCAATTTCTTCAGCAGTCACCACAAAATACAAGATGTTGAGCAGACACTGAGTAACCAGATCCTAGAAGTCCATATGTCATGCATAAATGTAGCAAAAATATAAGCATACGAGTTTTCGGTATCACAGATTCTGTAAGGACTGTGATCTGCTCGAAAATTACAGTAATAGGAGTCATATGGCAATGGTAAGTTAAGAAATGCTATTCTCTCCCATAACACAATCCTCTGGTATATTTAAAAGGCTTCTTGGAACCCTGTCACCTTGACTGAAATAAAAAGAAAAGAGCTCTCAGTTCCCTAAAAGTTGTTATGACATCTGTGAGAACCCAGTGACACACGAGGAGTAACAAGATAGGCAGCCAGGTACAGCAATGGCATCTTGTGGACTACCTAAAACACAAATGGACTGAGGGAATCCCAGAGTTATTCGTGCAGGGAACAAAAATCCTACATCTGTGCGTTCTCCACAGAGAAGGTGAGAGGTGGAAACATTTCAGAGGGGGGAAAAATTAACTCTTCTGTGCCACAGCTTCATTCAAAGTTTGGGGGAGTCATTTATGGAAGAAAAGAGTAAGAGCAGCGAACACTTGTTGCTGAAGATGGCATTTAGTGTCCACTGTGACAGTCACTGTAAATTGTTTTTACTGGTGGTTTGCTGCAGAAACCCACAAATGGGGACAGGACCATCCCAGTCGCAGCCTGCTGCAACGGGATGAAAGCTCTGGTATTAATATAGATGATGGTATCGACTCCATCTGCAACGGTTGTTATTGAGCTGCTAGGGAAACTCATACCAAGTCTCTCCTACCAGCTGCCAAATGAATAAAATATTCAGAAATATTTACATTAAGTGTTAATAAGGGCTGAGAGATGGGTTTCCTTAAGGACCCTGTAAAAATACAGCCTTAGCACTAAAGTGAAAAACATACTTACACTCTGCATCAGAGCAATGCATCACTCATTTTTACTAAGGCCCAGACGACAGTCTCATTAGACCAGAGATGGATTAAAGACAAATGATCTGGTGAATAATGTCACTGTGGGCCATGCAGCACCTCATCCAAGCAGTACCACTGAAAACAGATGACTGGGTAAGGACTGTAAGGATAAAAACATGGCTTTAAGAATGACATTCCTGAGGGGGGAGGGGGGTGGAACCAACACAGCACTGCATATTTACATTTAATCTGCTTTGTAAATTGATTTTTGTCATGTTACCTGCCAAACTATTGAACAAACTGTATAATTGCTTCAGCAGCATGATAGAAATGTGACAGATTATTCAAGTACTGTGATTCTTTGTTCTCATATATCTCATTAAGAAATGATGATTGGTTCCATTTACAGCTCTTAAGTTGAATTCAGCAACCTCTGACACATGATTTCAACCTGGCATCTACTAATTTTTTATTGTTCTCAGACAGAAACTGTTCCTGACAAAGCTGCTCTTGCAAACCATTTCAGTGTGGTGGCTGATGATTTTTTAACGACACAAGACAGAAGGGAAAAAAATCCTGCAACCGACTTCCCTGCTGATTTATAGCATCTATGGAATGGAAAGAAATAAAACTCCTTGTACTTTGTACTTTTCCCCTTCCCCC
>JAYRBT010000042.1:5382282-5395585 GCA_036023395.1 Myiotriccus ornatus | reverse complement strand
TTTTAAAGTTTCCCCGTGCCCCCCCCCCCCCCCCCGCCACCTTCCTTTATGGGGAACTATTTTTAACCTGTATCGTTTCATTAAATAAATTCACAGCACAACACTGAAAACAACGGGGCCGGCAGAAGATGGGAACCACCCTGTGGGACACGCCCAGCCCCTTCCCTCTTCTCTTCTGGAACTGCAACCTGTTCCTCCATAGCCCTGTAACTTTATAGTGACGTCTGAAACCTGAGCATAAGGAGCACAAAACGCTGCTATTCCAGCTGCTGCTGAGGAGTGTGGGCTTTTCTTGACTCCCAGAGGGAAACCTCCAAGCTGTGCACATCAAAGGCAGAATTTTACAGTAACTTGGAGATGCTACAAATCATTTAAGAGAAAATAAGAAGCAAAGTGTGCTTTTGCGTGCAACCCTCTGGCTTTAGGGAGATCTACTCAGAGCACAAAGCCAACACACAAGGAGACCTCTAGGAAGACATTTTACAGGCACCTTCTGAAGACAAAACTAGACTTCCAAAGTATTTTTACCATCAATCTCCCCACCTTCTATATTTGCCTTGGTGTTAAAGTATGAAAATATCTAAGCCTTGTTACATCCCCAGGAGTGTCGCTTAAATAGCAGCAGAAGAGGGATTTGATTGCAGGAGATGATGTACTCACTACCACAATGGCATTAGCAAGGTGGGTTTTTAATCAGCACAACTTTGCCAGCCACGGCCAAAGAGCACCCTGCAGGCAGTGGTGCACACTGGGGTTAAATGTGGACGGTGAAGGTACTTCATCCACCCCATTTTGGAGGAGAATCCCTCACAGGCTACCTGAGACAGACCTCCAAACATCAAGCCCAATGTTAGTTAATTCACCCTCCACTTACTGCAGTCAAGTTTGCACCCCAAAAAGCTCAGACAGACTCCATCTGCTCTGCACCACCTTCGTTCTCCCATGGGAAGGGTGCTTTATCCAAAGAAATAAAGCCCTTAACTGACCCAAAGGATGATGCTTTGCTGTCTTCCAGCTGTGCCTCCCAGCTGTACACCCCTGCAGGCTGTGACTCTGGCTCTGCACCCTCCCAAGGGCTTTGTGCAGGATTTAGACAGAAGATGGAAAACAGGGGTAGCAGAGGTAATGTGGAGATGGAGGACAGGAGGAGAGGGAAGGGCCATTGTGCTCTTATTCTTATTTTTCTGTGTTCACCCCCATTAGCTAATTGAACACCACACAGTTCCTGTTTAAATCTCAGGCAAAATGAGCATTTTCCTTCCAATATTCCAGAGGACCTACCAGGAGAGTCTCAGAAATGGAGGCAGAGGGCCATGGGGGACCTCAGGCACTGCAGAGCTAAGATGCCTTGGAGAGCTTCCCATGGTCTCCAGTCACAGACCAAGCAAGGTCAAATGCTGTGTATTTTAGAACCACCAAAGTCATCCCTGTTAAAGGTGACAGGTCGGGGAAAAGTCACTGTCCCACTTCCACCACTGAAAGCAAATCAATGGTGAGCAAGAATAAAAACAAAGTCATTGCTTAGACTCAAGTCTTACCTCACTAGGTGGAGAAAGAACAGAACAGAAAAACATCTCTCAAGTGCATAGACAAAAGCATCTAGAAATCTGGTTTTTGCCTCTTTCCAGTGTATTGTTTGTTGATTAATAAAGGAAACAGTTCTGTAAATCTACCCACGTGCCAAAAGGCTGTCAGATTTCTTGCTCCACATTTCTTATTCCAGACAATGTCATGATAAAATTCAGTAGCGACTAAATTTCATTAGCTCTTTCATTAGTGTTTCATAAGTGTTCATTCAGTTTGCAGACTCCTCATTGCTGGGGATATCCTCATGTTGAATTTTGGGTTAGACCTTTTATTAGGGATGATGAAGCTTAGATGATTTAAGCAGGCATGACCCTCCTGCCTTCCCCTAAATGTAACCCAAATATCAAGAGAAATTCAAACTACAGGACAAATTAACAGTGTTCACAATGCTCTTAAACAGTTTTTACCGAATGGCACAAGTCATTCTCTGTGCATTTATTAATGAAGCCAAAGGACATGCTGTGTGGCAAGAAACTAGCACTATATAGCACTATATAAACAGTATTTTTAATGTGTGGGTTTATATACAGTACATATACACATATATGTACATACAGACAGTCTACTTACATGTATATAAAGGGCTCCTCCAACTTTCTCACAATCACAGGGCAATGCAAGATAGAGATGTCACAACATCACACTGTCTCCAGGGCAAACACTGGCACTGAAGCTGCAGGTCATTTTAGTGGTCATTGACTGGAAATGGTGAAAATGTTGCCTGGTGCAGGGCACAAGCTGTCCTGTCCCCGAAATTTCGCAGCTCACTAACAAGGAGGGAGACTTAGCAGTCTTTAGAGCAAATCAAGTTAAAAGAACCCCATTTAGGTTAGTCTTTCTTGGCATTCAGCTACAGCTGAATCCCATTGCTTTGCTTTCCCCCAGAGCAGCTCCACTCACCTGCAGAATGAGCACATTCTCAGCCTTAGGACTTGTTATGTTCCCTTTCCACAGTGCCAGAAGGGCACACGTTTGCTTTCTGGACACAAACCATCTCAGCTGTCACTCAGGAATCCTTGAATCACTTTCACTGCTTTCCACGAAAAATATGAGATTCATCAGAGACGCTCATTAAATGGACTTGCCTACAAAGTTCTGTGAGATTTATTTTTTTCCAGGGTCTCTCTCTCTTAAGAGTGTAAGATTTATGGCTATGGCATGAAATACATGGTTTGGGACAGGAAAGCTAGTCAGTAAAATTACTCCAGATGCACCTTAATATGCCCAAAGAAGTCTCCCTGCAGTCTGCAGTACCAGCATCTATGTGCTTTTGAGAACCCTGGGTTTTTGGGCTCATTTCTTCACATATTCTCCCCTGATGTCTAAATACATGGCCTCGTGCTTCCTAAAAAGCATAAGCCCTAAGTCAAACCTGTGACATGAGACATTTCCCTTCCTTCTAAGTTCTTCCTCTTGTGCTGCAGTGCCTGGGTCATCAGGCCAAAAGGAGTGACATCGTTTTTCTGCTCCATAAATTTTTTAATCTAAGCATCTTCCCCTGATGCATCAAGAAACTTGGCTAACAAGCTGCATGTTGTTTGGCCCCCTCATCTCTCCCTAAAGAAGATAAGGGGTTTTGTTCTGGTTTGTGGCGGTTTTTTTACATTTGGGAGCATTTCACGCTGGGAGGGAGAGCTTGTTTGCTTTGCAATATTCAGGTTGCTATGTAATTATGCTAGAGAAGGTGTCTCAAAACACCACGGCTTGCGCTCAGAGAAGGAGGTGGTGTTTTTATGATGTTCATCATCAGCCCATGGAAAAGCTTAACAGTGTCAGATTTTCCTTTCAAAAACGTTGCATCTCTTGAACAAATTAATTACACCCCTAAGGCAACAAACCCCATTAAAGCAGAGGTGAGACTGATGCTGATCCCAGAGCTTTAGATAGTCTTTAAGATATCTCAGGCCTCAGCTGCAAAAATTCACGAAATAAAAGACAAAGCCTTTGAACTTGTTCAGGTGTTATGCAAGAAAAGAGGGCAGGGAGCACGAAACAAGTTTAATTTGCTCCCGGTACCTCGTCCTGCTGACAGCGCACACCAAGCACTCTGCTATGCCTGGAATTTCCAAAATACTGCAGCCTTCGTGGCTGGGCACATCGTGCTGATTTACTTAGGCTGAGAGGCAGGAGAAGACACAAGTGAGCAGTGGGAGGAAATCTCCAAGCCAACCCAATATAACAGTGAAGGATTATTCAGGGATGCTCTGGCAGTCTCTCTCAGATAGGGCTGAATTTGATTAGCAACCTGTGCCTTCCCCAGAGGAGTTTTCCATGTGGCTGCAAATCTTTTAAGTGCTCTCCTCTCCCCTCACCCCCTCAGCTTCCTTCTGTGTTGTTTGGGTTTTCTGTGTATTTTGTTTTTTCACGGTTTTTCGTCCAATGGTTTCCCTCATTTCTGCCCTTGCCCATCACAGTGGGGCATCAGGGTCACAGCTGATGAGTTTGTATGGAAAATTGATGCCTGGTTGACTCCTGGTCCTCTGAATTATTTAAGCTGGGATGGGAAGATGGGATCCTGCTGGGAACGATCCCACATCACCCCAAGCACCGCCTGGTCTGTTCCAGCTCTTTATAGCTCTGGGCAGACCTGGATTCCTGTGAGCAGCTGAAACAACACAGCAACAAAGCGCCCACGCTGTTACCAACAGCACACAGACAGAGCTTTGCATCTTCAGCCCTTAACTAGTAAAAACAAACTGTATGTGATGACCCTGGCTGAATCACATATAAATAAATATATTTTGAAGACATTGGTGCTGACACAGTGCCCGCTACTAAAAGAAGCGGGACAGTTCCCTGGATAAGGCTGGGATTAAGATTCAGGCTGAGCTCTGGGTTTACAAGAGACACACTTTCTCCTCCTTAACAAAACAGTGTGAGCATTTTTGTCTTATTTATTCAGCTTATAAATTTGCCAGGGTACGAACAGTCTTTTACCCTGGTGTTTGCAGTACTCCCAGCTCATCAGTGCCTGATCTCATCTGAGGCCAATAAAAGGCACAGTTAAAAAAAACCAAACCAAAACAAAAAACCAAGTATTTTAGACCCTTCCTATTTCACTTGCTAGTGTCCAACCCTCAAATACTCACAGGCTTCTCAGCCTTTGCAAATCTTTACATTTAAGCTCCCAGGAAAAGCAGCAAACCTTCACAGTCCAGCACTGATGAGCAGGGATTTATTACTCTCCAAACTGCCACACCAGCCCTCACCACAACAAACAGGGAGGTTAAGGGCTCCCAGACCTCAGAATTTCCATGGATCCTGACCTCACTCCACTCCCATCAGCCATGGATTAAACTTCTAGATCTTCTGTGCTCTGGCAGCTGAGCATAAGACGGAATTCCCAACTTCTGAGTGCTCAGGCTTGAAAGAACATACCTTCAAATACACAGCCTAACTTAGAGAGCACTGAGAGCAGGGCAGGGAGAAGAACCCACTGCAGGAGTAGCACAGAGGGAAAGGGTCTAGGGTGGAGGTGCCACAGTGCTTCACCTATTGCTGCTAGTGGTAACTGCCCATGTTCATTTGCATCGCTAAAAGCACCTCCTTTTCATTCTTCCTGGAAACTGTAAGTAGACTGAAACTGCTCAGTTTATCCCCACTTTGGGATATCAGAAAATCAAAACAGAAATAAATCCTCAGTACATCTAAGCCAGTGTGTTTTTCCTCATCTGCTTCTTCCCATTTCACTATCGAGAAAGGTATTTTAAGAACAATCTTATGTAGTCCAGTTGTCCAAAACTATTGATATTTTAACTGTGACACAGATATTGCTCAGGAAAAGATCGAGCAAAATCAGTGATTTATAGCTACAGTGGATCCCCAGCCCTGTGTTCAGATGTCCTACACACACACCAGATCCAAAACAGAGCTTCCCAGTAGCTTTTTCTTAGCACATCCAGTGTTTATAAAAAGTAAAAAAAAAAAGGCTTTTAACTCTGCCAAAAAATTATGCTACAGAGTATTATTTTAATTTAACCTCATACAATCTGTTTGGTGAGTAATTCTGGCACAAAACTCAATACGCTGCTTTCAACATGAAAACATCAGTGAAGGGCCTTCAAAAGTTTATTAACAATCTGTTATTTATAGTTTTCTTTTTCAAAAATGATTGGCACAACATTCAGAGGAAAATTACAGGAACTGCCAAGTCAGATAATAAAAAACCATACCAGTGTTAAAATTTGATAGAAAGGTTTTTAAGGAACAGTAGAGAAATGAGAAATATTCTGATTGCTAAACTAGCTATTTGTCATTCAACAACAGCCCAATCACACACATATGTTTGCAAATTATTGTTATTGTTGTTAATTATTATTTACACAGAAGCACTGAAATGCAAGGTGGTTTGAATTCCAATTAAAATGACAGATCACTGCCCCAAGGAATTTTTTATCCCTCCTTTCGCTCATTACCTGTTTACCAACAGTACCCGCTTAGTTCCAACTTGTTTTCATGCTATCTAAAATGACTAGAAAATTAGGTCCTATTAAGTAATCATGAATATAAACTGTGAGTCACCGGTTAAGTGAATACCATTACTGGCAATAAATTCAGAATCCTATTATGAGTTGCTTATTATTGTCAAGCAAACCAAAACAATACAACTTTATTCAATATTAATTGCATCCTTGGATGCTTGAAAGGATTAAATAACTCCAACTAATATTCTGCACGTAGTCAGGAGAACTGCGTGTGAAGGACAGCAAAAATAATTGAGGTCAGCAACTAAGGTAGAGAGAGAAAAAGGGACAAAAAGGGAGGAAAAAACACATCAAGAGATATTTCAGCTCCTGCGTGAAAGCAGATGGAGGGTGAAGGAAGCAGGCAGGCTGCTCCAGATGGCAGGAGCGGCGGTGAAGAAGGCTCTCACACCCACTGTGTTGTGGCTGTGATGGGAAGAATAGACTTTTGGTTAAAGGATTACTACAGGACTCCAAAGACCTGGGTTCAGCTCTGTCCACTACCTCTCCACCAGGTCTTCAGACCCTCTGGGTTTTGCTTGTTGGGAGCTTTTGGGTGTCAGCTACCTCTGTGGCTGCTTAGAAATACCAGTATTTTTATGCATGCTTTGCCCTCAGCTCATATCTACACAAACACAAAGCAGTTGTGGACTTGACATTGGTTCTACTGAGGTCCTGAGTACTCATATTGAGTGTTAGCCCAGGCAAGGATCACATTTTCCTAAGCCCTATGCAAAAAATAGAGGGAAAAAACCCAGAATACCCTATTCCAACACAACTCAAATATCTTACTGTCACCTTGCTGGTCAAGCACATTTCTTGGCTGCACAGGCAGGCAGGTGAGCAGGTATCCTGTGGCAGCAGGGAGCTCAGACAGGACAAAGATGTACTTGAAAGAGAACAGTCACAGAGAGAGAGACGAGGGGGGAAACAAAAGGTCAGGCATCAAAACTAGCAGAAAAGCAGGCTCATGAAGGAAGCATGAGCACATATGTGAGCTGACAATACGGCTACTGTGTGTCTCCAAAATTATGTATTTACTTGAGAGCTTCTGAGCACTGAGTATTTTGCAACCTTAATTCCAAGGATTATGAAGGAAAACTGACCTTTACACTACACTGTCGCCCCAAACAAGCACTGTCCAAAATGCACCTGGAGGGCTGTCAAAAATCCCTTCCCACCCATGACTGCCAATTTTCTCCCCAACCCTCACCATAAGACTGAAAAACTATTGGCCATCTTGCTTTTCTTTCTTCCCCATTTCAATTCCAGCTGAACGCTCAAACCTGTTATTTTCTGTAACTGTTCAAGGGAGACCAACAATTTACTTTACAAGATACCACAATTCACATTGCTAACAGTTTTTAAGCCTCCAAGAACACATTGGATAGCAAGCAGGATTACTTAGTTTAAAACAAAATGTGTCACCTTAAAGGAGTCCTAACAAAATGTTTCTGCTTACCCTACACAGAGTGCATAAACTAAAACACCTGAGTTGTTTCACACCATTAAGTTAAACATTAATACCTGGAGCTTTCAATCCTCCCACAGATGCAGGGAAGGTGCTGAAGGCACCATGCACCTCTTAGCACAAACTATCCCTGACCCCACATGGGTTTGACAGGGAAGCTCCCAGAGCTGCAGATTTTAAGGCCAGAAATGACCATGAAATATCCTCCTCTGTAAACATGGAACGAGGATCTCTCCTGGTGACTCCTGCACGGAGCTTGAGAGCTTTCAGAGCTCCTACAAAATCGTCCCAGAGGGAAGGGGAACCACTTGTCTTCAGGGTTTGCTGCAGTGGTTCATCAACCTTCCCCCTGCAAACATGCATCTTAAAAAATTGCAGTATCTCATAGGTCTGAAGTTATGTGAAATGTTTATTTAATGTAATTTAGGGGAAAATAAAAGGAAAATACTTAGAAAAAAAAAATTATGAAATATGGAACAGTCTGACAGAGCCACTGCTGCCTCACTGAGATGTCATAAAAGAGAAGCAGAAATTGCTGGTAATTTCAGTGGAATCAGGAAATTCAGACAAAGTCTGCAATCACCACAGGGGCTATGGAGCCAGAGGAAGCACCAGCATCAACATATTTCTTTACATCTTGAGAACTTCCAAATCCACAAGGCAAAAACCACTGAGTAACCTGCGCGATGCCTCGAGTTAAACGGCTGAACAGGGACGACTTGTCGTGTTGGATCCAACGCAAGCGCTTTTGGCAGCCAGTCGATGAGAAGGGAAGACCTCTGAGCAGGGACGAACAGATCTTGAGCCCACTGGTACCTCCCAGCACGTCCCCTCTACACAGCACCCTCCGCTGGGGCACCTCCACCAGGACCTGTCCTCACCGGTGGGAGTCGGCGTGAGACTGCACGTGGGGGAAGGTTCCATGAAGGACACGAGAGGACCAAAACTCAGCAGACAGCACGTAAGAGCTTGTGACGACGTGTGTGTGTGTGTGTGCGCACGTGTGGGTGTGTGAGAAAGAAAATGGATGTGAGAGGAGGACGCGGAGTGACTTCATTTCAGAGCATGAACAGGCACGTCTGGGTGTGGAGCAGAGCCATGCAGGGTGCCAGGGGCCCATCAAAGACTATGGAAGTGACACAGAGGAACCCAAAATTACCACAGAGCCCCCGAGAAAAAAACAGAACCACGTGTACATTTTCTCTATATTGTATTTTGGGAAAGCACTGGAAACTTCACTGAAGCGTATTTGTCTTCCCACACAGCTCGTACTATGTTATGGCTATATCCCTGCAACTCCCTGTGTTATCATTACTAAGCTTTAAGGAATCTACCACATCGTTTTTAAGGACAGCACTGGTATTTCCATAGGTACCAAGTCTGAGCCCTTCTAAATGTTATAACTTCGTCATAACTCTGATGTCAATAAGGCCTAGTGACAGATGCCTCAGAAATGCAGAGCTGACCCAATTAGGCAGATCAAATGATGGAAGACATTTCTCTTTGACAAGAGGACGACATGGTTTTTCGTATTACTTCTTGGATGTCAAAATCCGAGTTCTAAAATGCCTTAGACTTATCATTTGACTATGGAGAAAAAAAGATTTTTTTTCTTATTTCCGTGATCACTCATCATCTTATCAGATCCCTGCTATTGTGAAGCTTCACATCTCTCGAGGGCTCGGGCAGAAATCCCCCTCTTCAGGCAGCCCCTCAATCCCCCTGTCAATTCCTCCTCCAGGGGTAACTGAGCAGAGCTACAACAGGTGAATTTGTGGAAAACTAAAGGCATAAGCAGTTAGATCCTCTTCCTTACTGAAGCACACCTGTCTTGACTTGGAAGGGACACTAAATCACATCAGCTGAGGACCTGGCCCACTGCTATGATTTCATTTTATCCTTGATTTATTTTGTTTATTTCTTCCTAGCTACTTTTTCAGGATGTGTAATTTCACTTTCAGTGACTCAGTAGTGAACAAGTCCATTTTCAAGACAGAGAACTCAAAGAACCTGTACATACAGAGCACAGTTCGCTGTCATATTACTGGCACAGCCCAATGTAATAAAGTATATTAATAATAATATGTTATAAGATATTTTACTATTTAGTAACATCACCAAAATGTTTTGTTGACACTCCAGTACCTGAGAAGTTGCAGCCCCAAATTAAGATTGCACATGCTTTAGTATCTGCATAAATACAGACCAGGGTAAGTACAGATCTGGATACATCTGATCCAGCCTCTGCATTGCTGGTACTTCTTTAGAAAAATACTATTGCCCAACAGCACAGAGCAGAGCAAACAGCACAGCCCTCAGCCACCAAAGGAAACAATTCTTTGGGTGGAAAAGGGCTACTTTCTTACATCTGGATGCGACATCCAATTCAATTTCAGTATCAGTGTGACTGGATGTGATTTACAGGGACATGTAAATAATTAATGCCAGCTCTGGAAGGGAGAGCTGGGTACTCATTAGAGTTTCCTTGAAGCCCAAATGATATAATGATTAACTGACTTAGGATCTTTTTAATAATTCCAGCAATTTCAAGTCTCCCAGGTTAAAGATCTGCCGAAGAGCTTTTACTCAGATGAAAGGCTCTTTTCAGAGAACAAATCATTAATAGAGTGTACACATAGATCTAACATTCACAAATCAATGCACTTGAAATAAAATATGCTTTTAAAGTTTCTTTTTCACTTTCTTCCCTGATTTGAGGGTTTAGTGCTTTTCTTTCACTAACAAATTTTACCACAGACAGTTAAGACTGCTGCATGAAAAAGGGCTGGTTTTCTGTTAAGAGTGCTTTCAGCACTTTGGCATCCTGAAACGGAATTCGGCAGAGAAATGCAAAATACAGCTACTACACTAATCCCATGCATTTCATCTGACATGCCAAGTTTCACACTCCATGCTAGAGAAAAATCTATTAGAAACTGAGATCAAGCAATGGCTGTCCAACACAGTTCAGCATTAAAGAGGAGGAGGGATAAAAGCAGATTTTATCCCTGCTCCTAAATACTGCCAGAGGAAGACTTTTTGGTCCAAATACTCTAAAGCTATTTATACTTTTGCTTAATCCCTATTTAAATACTCTCTTATCAATAACTGAGAAGTGTCCCATCATTTGGGCTTCTGGACCCTTTGTATCTGCTGCTCAAGCCAGTGAACAGACATTCACCGCCTTCAGTGGGAATGGAACCAGCACTTTAATGATTTGCACAGCAATGGCCTGAATTTTTTAGAAGTTTCACACCCTGGTAAATCACGCCAGAGCTGGTGGGAACTGCAGGTGCTGTGCTGGTGGGCGGCCAAGGACAGAACCAAAACTCAGATTCAAATCTTCTAATTATCAGCCCTCCCTTGGAAGTTAAGGAATGCACAACCAGAAGGCAACCCACGTGTAGGCTGTTAAATGCACATACATTGATAATTAATACAGACATTAATACTATGTCTGGAAAAGAAAACAGCTCTGTTTTCTTTATACAGGCCCAGGTTTGTAATCCACTTACTTTCATTTTCTAAAACTTTCTAGATTGACTGTTAAATCAAGTTTAAAAACTTCACTGCTTCCACTCCTGTCACAAAGTACTTAGCAAGCCAACTGCGAGGCTCAGACAATGGTTAATACTTTGAGACTCTAATTGGCCATATTTAATGAATTTAATTTGCAGCAGCCATGCTAATACGCATAACTATTAACTCTGCCCAGCTTTACCTTCCATGGGACCTGCACCTGCTCCCATCAACTTCAGTGGGATACAGATCAAGGCCACAGCATTAATTCCTCCTGGACCTCTTCAGCAGCACAAATTAACCCTCACAGGTGGCTTCAACACAACGACCAGAGAGGTGACAGAAAGTTGCTCAGTGAACTGTCCTGCTGCTCCAGAGAATCTCAGTGCATTCAAACTTTGCTCCCCAATACCCCTTTCTCTCAGGAATGGAACTGCACGTCTAAGGTGACAAGCAGGGCACGTCTCTCCCGGCACGAAATCCTGACAGCAAAATCTCGCCGAAGGTGACGAGAATACACCGCAACACTTGGCTCTTACGCTGCACTTTGCTCCTTCAGAGACCTGGACAGACATTGATTTGATTTGCTAAGTCAGTGCTTTCCTGAGGGCTCTGCTATCAGCTCATCACCGCGGAGCTGCGTGACCCACCTCCATATTACAGACCAGCCTGGCTCTTACTCGCAGCCTGTTCGTAGGAAATCGGCGAGCCCGTGAACCACAAATACTCTGTTTATAGAGAGCCCTCCCTTGGAAGCAGAAAGAAACTGAAATATTACGGACGAAACTTGTTCAACTGTGTTTTGGAAGTGGCACGCCGCGTAGGAGAAGCACTCCTTGGGATTAGCAACGCTCCGTTTTGAGACACGCCTGAAGTAGCAATTAAAGCAGTGGGGACACGGCAACGATGAGCGCTCCCAATACAACCCCACCTTAATTACAGCGTATATACCACACACAGCAGCCCATACGGTGCCTCCCTTCAGCACTCCCGGCTCTCTACCTCTGTAATATCCTGTATGCAAAAATTAGTTTTAACAAAAATAAAACTCTTTGCTCAGCCAAAAAAAGCACCAGCCTGCACCCCGCTCCCTTGCACCATCTGTGCGTGTTTATTCTCAGCCTCCTGAAAAAAAAAAAAAACCACCACTCTAACGTTTTACTAATCTTTATGCCCCGCCACTATAAATAAAACAAATAAAGCCCAACAACAGTTAAGCATTGTAGCTAAAACACATCCAATCCACTCCGATTATTTCTGCTCGTCTGTTCACGAATAGCTGTAGCCATCAGCTTTAGGGGAAGCGTGTAAGTCAGACCGCATTTATTTACAGTTGCACTATCGAGAAAAAGCCTTTCCCCATCTCCTTGTTCTATGAATATTTCAAAACACTTGGGTTTTTTCCTTCCCCCCCCCCTTTTTTTTTTTTTTTTTGGGGGGGGGGGATGGCGAGTAGGGATGCTAGCCCAGGTCCTGCCCCTCAGTTCTATTTTTCCCCGTGTTTCCAGGTCGCCCCGAGTTCTCGCTCGGAGGGATGCGCGGGGCGGCCCCGCACGCAGAGACGCGGACCCAGGAACACGGACCCACCCCCGGAGAAAGGGACAGAGCCCGCAGCCCCCCGGCCCCCGCAGCCCAGACCCGCCACCTACGTCCCCAGCGTCTCCTTGAACTCGAAGATCTTCTTGATGTCCTCCGCCTGCTTCTTCCAGGAGCCGCCGCCGTCCCCGTTCTCCCGGGCCATGGCCGCGCAGCCCCGCGGATGCCGCGCCGGCGGCTCCGAGCCCTCGGGCGGCTTTTGCTTTCTCTTCTGCCGCGGCAGCAGCGGCTGCTGCTGCTGTTTCTTCTTCTTCTTTTTTTTTTTCTTTTTCCTCCTCCTCCTCCTCCTTCTTCTCCCCTTCCTCCTCCTCACACTTCCTGCCCGCCGCCGCTTTTATTTCCTCCGCGCTCCGGCGGGCTCCGCGAGTGTCACTTTTCCTGGGCTATTTCCTCCCAACTTTCTCTTCGCCCCCCCCGCTTTCCCTCCCCTCTTCTCCCCTCCTCCGGGCCCCCCCTCCCCGCGGAGCCGCCTGGCGGGGCTGCCCCGTCCCTCCCTCCCTCCTTCCTCGCCCCGCGCAGCAGCTGCGCGTCCCGGGGTCACTTTGCTCCCTGACTGACCCACCCTGAGGAAAAGTCCTTCTTTTTTGTTTTTTTTGTTTTTTTTTTTTTGTTTTTTTTTTTTTTTTTGGGTTTTTTTTGTGTCTTTTTTTTTTTTTTTTATGGTGGG
>JAYRBT010000042.1:5370794-5382182 GCA_036023395.1 Myiotriccus ornatus | reverse complement strand
TGTTTTTTGTTTTTTTTTTTTTTTGTTGGGTTTTTTTTCTCTCTTTTTTTTTTTTCTTAAGGGAGGGAGGTCACTGTTTCTCTTCCCCCACCCTCCCGTGCGGGGCCCCGTGGGATGCTCAGCTCCCGGGCGCGGTGCGCTGCGGAGCGATGCGGCCCCGCGGGCACAGCGGCTGTGCGCGGTTGTTATGGCAATGGGAGGAGGAAGAAGAGGAGGAGGAGGAGGAGGAGGGAGAAGGAGGAGACAGCCCCGCCGCTGCTCTGCCGCTTGGCGCTGCCCCTCCTGACTGAATGAAGATAATTCGCATTGCACCAAAACCGCGCACGTCAAACGGGAGGGGAGGGAAAGCAGCGAGAGGGAAGGAAAAAAAAAAAAAAGGGGGAAGCAAGGGGAAAAAAAAAAAATTCAAAAGCCACACCGCAAACGGCGGCGCTGCCTGGCCGGGCGCTGAGCGGGGTTGCGCCGGGATGCGCGGGGGCTGCCGTGCCCACCTGCCTCGCACGCAGATACACACGCCTGGGATGCAGAAACGCGCCCCTTGGCAAGGACCACCCTTAGCCAGCACAGCCCTCGGTGCGCCCAGCGAAGCGAGGGGCACCCAAACAGAGGGGTCGCGCAGCCCAGGGGCAGGGGATGGGCACCGCGCAGCCCCGGCGAGAGCCCCGAGCCCTGACACGGTGCCCACCCCGCCGGCACCGCCGTCTGAACCGGGCACGGCATCGGCCTGTCACACTGGCACACACGCGTGGCTGGGATTATTGCTGACAACAGCTTTTTCTCGGCGACACTGAGACCTCTAGCGTCGTCGCATCGGGCATGGGCTGAGCTCTGATGCGGGGTGACAGGCAGGATTCCTCAGACATCAGGGAAAATGATAGTCTGGGCTAACCGAGATATGTTTATAGTTAAGATCTTCGGGCTGCCGTTTCAGAATAGGTAAGGCACTAAAAAAGTGCAATTCTTTTGGGACACCCAAGTCAGTTGACTAAATCAGAGGCTTTGCTGCCGGCAGGCACAGGCACTCCAGTGCCTCCAGGGCACCTCCAAACCTGGTCAGCTCCAAACCTGATCATCAAACCAGGACCTGGAAATAAATCTAAATACAAGGAGCTAAATAACATTTATTTGACTAATGTGATTGTACACACATAACTGTTTAATGTGTATTGTGTCTTTTAATAGATTCCTTAAAATTCTACTTTAGAAGCTGGTTTTCCAGATTTCTCATGTTTAATGAGCAGAATGTACGGGGTATCAGCCTTTGAGGCTTCCCCTGGGTCTCATCTCAAAAGGGCTGCAGCAGAGGTCGGAGTTCGTAGCTGGGTGAAAGTGTAAACTTGGAACACTGGTTGGGGTGTTTGGTCAATGCTACCCTCTGCTGGGCAGAGCCACTCAGTTTTGCATGTGCCAGCCCTGATTTATTACTGCACCCCTCTACTCTGATGCTTTGGTGGCTGTCCAGCCGCATGGACAGCCCAAACATCTTGGAATTTCCTACAGTGGATGCTTGTGTCACAGCACGCACTTTGGAACAGATTTCCTTCTGCTCATGGCTTATTCCTCTCTTCTCAATACCCTCAGGCTTTTTTTTATTGCATGATCCTTCCAACCTGCTCCCTGGTAGTGTCACCAGGAGTCCCCAGGCAGCCTCACAATGCCACTGCATACCTGGGAAATGAGAGATGTGACTGATCTGAAAGGACACAGCTGACTACCAAATGCAAGTTTCCCTTCAACCTGCACCACGATGATGTTTCCTCTCTTTTTCACCACGTGTAAATCACTTGGTACTAGAAATGCCACGCTGTGATTTGGGGTTACTGAGTGGGGCTACTGACAGGTAACCTCCTGTCTTCAGGAGAAGATTGAGAGAGCGTGTGAGGCCAGAGAGGACAAGTGTGATGGTCTGGCGTGACCTCCAGCGTGGTGGAGGCCAAAGAGCTCCATCCATCCAGGAGAAGAGCACTGTAACTTGGAGCTCTGGCACAGCAAAACCATCCACCACTATCATTTATGGTTGCCACACTGGTCCTCACAGCATCATGTTAAAATCTCACTGCACAGACAGTGTCGCCCACTTCTCCATCCCTGCTTTCAGCAAGCAAAAATTTTACATGAAATTGCTCAAATTCTTGCCAATGCTGCAATTTCTCAGCATCAACATGGCATAAGTTAAAGGTGAAAGTACAGGTCAGTCTGCAAATCTAACTTCTCTTTTCCTTATTTAACCTGCACCTTTAGCACAGCATGAATGTGCTTTTTTGTGACAAAATAACTCACATTTGAAGTAACTGGTAGTATAGAAATCTCTGGAGCCATTACAGTTTTAATGAGAAGTGTAGGAGATGCTCCTATTAGGCAGGGACCACTGGCACAATAGACTGTAAAAGCCCCTTCAGAGTCATTACAATCTGTCATGTCAGGCTGTAATCTTCCTTGACTGACAAGCTCCTGCAGAGCTATTGTAGCTCTTTGAAGAACAGGTATCTTTTAAAAATTAAAAAATCTTATGTGAAAAGTTCCCTTGAGTGGCAGGATATGCTGCAGCTATGGGGCTCTGCACGGCTGTATTCAGTGTTTAATTACGTACAACCAGATTACAAGAGCAGTAATAGAGTGGTAAAATGAAGCACACAGAAACACCGGCACTAAAACTGACAATAAAACATCAATTCAGGCCCTCTTAGTGGCTGCATGGAGGCCATCTCTCATACCTGGGCACGCTCTGCAGCTCTGCCAAGGGTTGTGTCACTAACTGGCTACTGAGCTGACGTGGCTAATGTGTGTTTGGAAGAGCTACGCACGCTGCACATGCACCCAACCACTCCGTGCAACAACAACCCAAACCCTTACAGCACAGATGGACAAGGTCCAGCTTTTTTTTTTTTTTTAAAGCCTCCCATGGAAATATTGTAAATTTAGGGGAGAAACTGAAAATCGACTTGTGTAAGAGATATTTTATTTCAGGATAAAGTGGTGGGATTTTTGGAGTAATATTTGAAACCGTGTTTTTACTACTTGTGTCCCTCCAAACGGTGTTGTGGCTCATAATACGTACGGTATGGCCACGTTCACTGCTGGCCCTTAATATGGGCACTGTGCAAACTGCGTTGTCATGAACAGAAATAAAGGAGTCGTGTCTGGTTTCGAAGCTTTTCCACTTGTAACCTGGCTTTCTTCTGCTTAAATTCTATAACACTGGATGTCTTTCCCAACGTTGTTTCTAAGCCACGCGATCTGATCTCCCTTTCAAATGACAAACCAGCGCTATTGATGCTTTTCTGCAAGAACACGAGAAATGTGCCTGTCACTCAGCTGCCGGGGCCTGACCCCAACAGAGGAGCACCCACATGTCCCCGGGTGCTTAGGGTTAAAACCTCACGTGCAAGCTGTAATCTGCAAGGCAGCAACTCCAGCGTCTGAGCTGGAGCAGCATCAACGGGAAGCAAACAGCACTCAAGCCCACAGCTGTTCTCTGCTTGCTGCCTTTCCTACCACGCAGCAACCTCAGAGAGCGGGGGTTTTCTGCTCATGACAGAAAGAATTTGGGCCAGCCCTGGTGAGAAGAAGGTGGATTCTTGGTGTCACACATGCGCAGGTGTACGTGCACATGCAACCTGCAGGAGAGCAGGAGCGAGGTTGTTCAGCGCTGGGCCGCTCCCGCCGGCGCTGATAACAACAACTCATGCCATGCCCGAGTCAGATCTTGGCAGGGAATCCAAAGCAAAGTGACATCTCAGGTGCTTCGTAGCCTCTAGGACAAGCCCGAGATGAAATAAAATCCTGGGGCAAGGCATCAAACAAATTTTGGCAGCGCATGTTACTGTCTTAATGTTTTTAGATGCCGGGTCTGACTAGCATGGTAATAATTCCATCCAAACTCGCTTTGTTTTTCGTGCATTCACAGCATTTCTTGGCCTTTTCAAGGGTGGAAATGCTGCAGCTCCAGCCTGTGCTTCATTTGGAAATTTGGAGGAAATCCTCTTGTGTATTATGCTGAGTCGTGAGAAAATTAACTTATTGCTAGATTTGCTTGCTTAAAAAAAAAGAGAGGCAAAATTGCTTTTTTTAAATGAGAAAATTCCTTATTGTAAAAAAAAAAAAGCTCACTGCTATTTCTTTAATTGGATAGTAATTTAAAAGAACTGTATTTTGAAAGGTGCACTTTGATAGGGGACCACAGTTTTCAGGTTTTCACCACAGATGAAACTACTACTTATGGTTTTAATGTTTTCCAGATTAGTTTTGACACCACAAATTCAGTACAGAAAATAATAAACTCATCCAAAAATGTCCACAACAGCAAACTGAACCTGCTGCTGCTGCTGCAATGTTCCTTTGAGCTAATTTAGGACTTTTCAGTGATTTTAGGGGGCCTTGACTCAGTCTGTAAATCAAGAGGTTGCATGTGAAGAAAAGAACACAAATCCACGCCAAACAAGAGACTTCTGCACATCTTAGGCACATGGTGGTTTGTGTCCTTTTTAGGGTTAAATATAATCTATGTCCTTCCACCACCTTTAAGCACATTAAAGCCTTAGATCAGTTTAAGCTCTCCAAGATGGCCTAAGGCTCTTGCTCATCTTAGATAGCTAAAACACTGTCCAAAAACATGCAGAAGCAAGGGAGAGGAGGTGATAGATGGTTGCTGCCACTGCTGCTTTTCTCACAGGAAGGAGGGAGTTTAAATTGCCATCAGGTTTTTAACCATGTCTGTAAAGTGGAATAAGCAAGAGCTGAAGCGGACGTGAATCCTCAGCCTGCAGTTAATTACCTGAAGACCATCTGCTGCTTGGTTAAGCTCCCAGGTGCTTATATTACTCGTGAGGTTTACAGATGCCAGCCAACCCCTTTAAACTGTGCCTTCTCTTCCCTGGTTTTATTCTCACAGGAATAAATCTAGGAAGTTAGAGGACGAAAGTATTGATAACATGAGGCCACTTGTTTCACTGTGGAAAAGCTGGCATTTAAGAGAATAATAACCATGCTGAACACATCACTTACGCTCTGCTGTGCCATGTGTGCATTGCAATAAATCTTTAAACCCAGGGTCATAAATCATGGTCATATAAAAGTGTAGTGGGAGGGAAAAAAACTATCACTGCCAAAGCAGAAGAGAGAGGAGTAACATGGTGGAGCAGATGGATGTGGGCAATGGGAGAGCTGGCAGGAGACAGACAGGGAGCAGGGAACAGCTGAGAGATGGACAGGACAGAGGGATGAGGGACAGGAGATGCTCCCAGTGACAAAAGTTACAGAAAGCAAAACCACACATCCCACTTGGTTCCTGCTGTTGAGCTCTGGAGTCCCAAATCCCGCTGTTTCTCTGGTGCCAAGCACCCAGTGTGAGATCACCAGACCCATAAGGGTCTCCTTCCTATTCCTGCTGCCTCACAGGGGGCACTCAGGATGGATTTGCACTGGGAGACAGGAACAAGACAACAGGAGTTGCTCTTCAGGCGTGCGACGTGCTGAGAAACACCGAGTGCTCTGGGAGATCAAATCCCCGGTGCTGCAAATCGAGCACCCAAAATTAGCAAGCGTGTTTGATCGTTTTGGCCTTAATCCCTTGTGTGTGGCTCAGTTCCCCAGCTGGTGATACCCCAGGAGCGCTGTGAAGATAAACGCATTAATATTGATCAGACACCGAGGCATCACAGAGACGCTCGCAAGGAAACGAATGTTGAATGCAGTGTGTGGTTTGAACAGCGTGTGTTAATGTGGCCTGGGGCAATTCACCTGATTAAAATAACCCCAAATGATACGTGATGAGATAATTAAAGGATGCACCACATTTGATGCACACAAAGGTCCGAATTGAGGCTGTGCAGGCTTTGCAACGCGACTGTCTCCTACACGTGGGGTTAACAGTCCATGCCCTCAGGAAGGGAGGGTTATCTCATCACACCTCTCTCTGCACTGCCTCCATTCACGTGCCTGTTGGTCTCCTCCACCCCCAACAAATTTTGACTGTCATACCCACTTCCAACCACATATAATGCCCTCATAGGGCAGCGCAAAAAGAGAAGTTTACAGAAAATGAGGAGTCAGAGAAGAGATCCAGTTTTTCCTCCCCAGAAAGACATGCTGCTTTGATTGGACATCAGGGAAACTGGAGAAGATGCAAGTGCAGTGGAGGACACAAGTGTGTAGGGTGTGGGGCTCAGCTGGTTTAGCTGCCCACCACACTGTTCTTACATCCAACGGATTATCCATCGGGGAACTTGGCTTGCAAACCTCAAAATAATATTTAGAGTCCAGATGCTGCCAGCTGTGAGGCACTCAGTAGTCACAGTTATGCTGATTGGAACCATGGAAAAGCCTCTCTTCCCTCTCCAGCCTGGCCCATGCTCGCACTGGGTCCGTGTTCACCCAGAGGATGCATCACAACTCCTTAGCTTCACGCAGCTTCACTGTTAAGGCTGTACATTTACTGTGAGTTTTCATCTTCCTGAGCTTGATGTGCTTATCTGAGCCACATGAATGTTGCAGCAACACAACTCACTTCCAAGGGTGACAGGGCAGAGTCATCCCCTCCAGAGGAGGTGTCTTATTCTGGATGTCACCTCCACTTGCACCGAGGAGAAATGTCGATAGCCTCCAGCACCATCTCACCACACCAATGAGTCAAATAACAAGTGAAGAGTGGAGGAAAAAAATTAAATGACAGAGGCAGGGAAAAAAGATATTGAAAGCCATTCACTTGCCCACGAAGTAATCACTTTTTTCATTTAGGCAGAACACTCAGCTATCTTTTATATTGTTATTGGTAAAGTCCTCTTAGAAGCTGGAAATGAATTTTTTTTTATCTTCTCATTTTCTCTTTTTCCCATTTGGTGAACACTGCTTTTTTTCAAGGTTTCTCCCAGGACTGAAATGAACTTGACTCATTTTCTTCTATCCTTCCGCGGGCATTAACGTTGCTGAATTACGAAGAGAGAAGGAGCTTTGCTAATTAACTTCAGTCACATAAAGTCCAGGCTGACACTCACATA
This sequence comes from Myiotriccus ornatus, assembly GCA_036023395.1. Classification (NCBI taxonomy): domain Eukaryota; kingdom Metazoa; phylum Chordata; class Aves; order Passeriformes; family Tyrannidae; genus Myiotriccus; species Myiotriccus ornatus. The sequence continues at coordinate 5,375,187 of JAYRBT010000042.1, read as the reverse complement.
CAAGGAGCAGCACAGTGCAATTGGCCAGCCACGGGCACCTGGGCCAACAGCCAGAACAGAGTCCTGTTGCCCAAACCAACCCAGAAGAGGACAACTAACACAGGTGATAATCCTGTTTGCAAAACCAGGCTTTACTCGTGGAGTAGCCGTAAACCTGGGATGATCTTTTGGATTTAGGCTTAATCACTGCCTCACTCTGCACAGTCCTCGGCAGCAAACAAGTGAGAGAGTTGAGCTGGAGCTGCCCAGAGGCCAAATCAGTGCCCTCCACTCTTTGCAAGCCACGCTCCATTTACACAACATAATTACCAGATGAGCTGCCAAGCAAAGGAAGGACTCAATTTTGCAATTGTAGCCAAAAGCCTCATTCACTGCCAGATCTGAAAAACACAAGTTGCCAGTGTTTAGCAAAATCAGGCATTTTTTGGAAAGTTTTACTGGAATTCCTGACTTTCAGGACTCCAGGGCCAGCGTCAGCTGGTGCAATTCTTCCAGCTGTCCAAACTCGTGCCTGCAGGGATGTGAGCAGACTGTGAAAGGATCTCCAGAAGGTGAGTTAATGCAGAGTTGGATGGTGAGGGAAAGGATTCTAGTAGAAGGGTGAACCTCATTTTTCATGAGCTCTGTAACTCAGCTGGAAAAATGTGCTTTCATCTAATTGAGGTGAAAGCTACAGCCCCACAAAGGTTGTCACACGGTGTTTAATCAAACCAGTGTCTCTAAGCCTTGGGCCACAATGCAGGTGGCTTTCTCTGATGGAACTGGAGTTCACTTTGTGCTCTTTGAAAACTCATTTAATTGGATGGCATATTTTAGGCACTCTCCCTTAATTAAATCTGCATAGGCATAGAAAGCAAGGAAAGCCGGGGTGCTTTATCAAACTCTGCTCCTTTCACTTAGCAATACCCATTTTTCCCCCCCACTATCAAACTGCCAAATCCTCTCTCAGGCCAGCTATGGGCTGAATGATCCCTTGACAGGCTCTTGTCCACCTGCCTTCCTTCGCCTCTCACCCATACACAGGGCTATGAGCAGTGACTGCTGCAGACGGTTTGCTCTGTGGCCACAGCAAACCCCGCTAGCTTTCAAAAAGAGGTTCCTCGCCTCAGTTTTGCAATATTTTCTGCTGGAAGATGATGATGTCTGTCCTATTTGCCATCAAAGCTCCTGTCTCGTTATGTTATTCGTGCATGCTCTTTGAAAAGCAGCAGAACCGTTCTCATTATTAAAGAGGGAAACCGAAGTGCAGTGAAGCCACTGGACTCATCATCCACATCACTGGAATGTTTTAATCAGGTTAAGTCTCACTGAAGCTCAGGGACCCTCACACAACACTTCATGGGCCCCTAAACATCAGCCCCCAAATGGAGGTCCATGTCTCCAGGTAAAACAAAGGCCTGGTGTGGATGTTACATCTCTCACCAGCTGCTCCTCCATCTCGCTCCGTTTTGATAACAGTTTGTACCAAAGAGATTATTAAACAGTGGTGCCCCACATCTCCTCATGGTTTCTGTGGCTTGACTGAGAGGCTCCATGGTTGGGCTGGGACCTGGCTCTGTGCAGGAGAGGCGAGCCAGAGCTCACAGAAAATGAGCACAAAACCAACCGTGGAAAAAGCCAGGAACCTCCTGCCAGCTCCCTACAACACCCAGGCTGCCATTGCCCCAAAAGTTTCTATCAGACAAAGCATTGCATCTGTAATCCCACCACCTCACTATGCTCACGAGTGACACCATCCAGCTGCACCCTCATTCCTTCCTCTCCCAAACTGAGCCGTGGTTTCTGCCCTTTGTCCACACATTGCATTTCCCACATCCTCTGATCACAGTCCCACCAGAGAGGAATCCAGCCACTCTTTGTTCCCGTGGGTCACTCTTTGAGTGGGACTGAGCTGTGTTTTGCCATGTCTCTGTGTTTCCAGTGCCAGCTGTGGTCAGATAAGATCTAATCTGGGCTCTGCAGGCAGGAAAACACCAAAAAGTGTGAGGGTTTACACTGTGTACCACCATCTTCCTCTCTGAGTTTTTCCACTTAAGTTCAATCCCCTTCACAAAAAAGCTCTCTGTCTCACAGGGCCTTTGTCCCTGTTTAACCACAATTCTGAGCTTGGCTGCTGCAGATCAAGTTGTGTCCCGGTTCCATCTTCATGGTAAGAGCTCAAGTACCTGAGCCCAAGTTTCCCTTATGAGATGGACCTTGGTGGATGTTCTCTGGGAGAACTGAAGCATGAACCTCACCTGTCCCACTTCCTAAAGCATCAGAGCCCATCAGCTTCGTTTTCATTTGCGGTGATGGTTCGACTTGATTCGTTCCTATGCTCAGAAGTCACTGAGCAGGTCGAGTTTTGGATGTCAACAATCCAGTTGTCAGCTGCAGTTATCAGGGCAAACCTGCCAGGGTTACCTGTGCAAACCCAATGCCATTGCAATGATTTCTATGCTTTAAAAAAAACTTGGAGAAAAGGGAACGTGCCCACCAGTGTTTCTCCCGCATAAGCTGCCATGCTCAGAGCCTGTTTATTGCAAGGCTAATGATGCCCCAGACTGCATGTGCTCACCCTTGGAAACTTTACACTGCCTCCTCCAGCTGGACTGTGTGCACCACAGGCATGTTACACATGCAGACTGTTTTCACAGTCCTAATTAGCCTTAACTAAGAGTGCTGGGCCAGGGTCAAATGATAAGGAGGTGATGAAGATGGCAGAGGGGTTTGTTTGTCTGGCAGAAGTACCCTAATGCAGATAATCACTGATCTATGGGCAGATGACTTCACCCGTGTAAGAAAAGCCTTGAAATTAGAGTGAGCTCATCCTACCCTTGTACAGCTGCTTCTACCCTTCTGCTAACTTGGGAAACACAAACATCACCAAGCACTGCAGCGCTGTCTGCAGAGATACAGGCTTCTTGGGGATCATGCATGCACTGTTTACATTCAGCCTTAGGGTTTGGGTGCATCCTCTGTGCAGACAAGACCATTGTCCCTTGTCAGAATGGAACAATTGGGAATCATGCCATGGAAGAAGGCCTGGAAAAACCAAAACACACCTGCAATTCTCCCTAGAAACCTATGATAAAGACCTGGACTCATCTCACCTACTTTCAGCCTCCAGGACACACCACGTCTGAGCTTGCTGGCCTGCTTAGGAACATCCAGTCCACTTTGGACACTCCCAAGTGGACGGAGGGGCCCATTGCTCAGCTCTCGCCCCAAAGCAAAGCGGTGCTGCCGGCTCGGCACCTCATTTCATCAGACGTGACCTATCCAAGAGCCTTCCTCGGTTTCTCTTTCACTGCACATCTGAAAGGCAGAGTGAAGTCTTGCCCTCTCACCCACCATCACCGGGGCAGGTGAGATGGGTGGGTGGTTTCCAGCAGTGCCACTGCTCAGGCAGCTTCGGGCTGTTAAACCGATGCGGATCCACTGAAGGCAAAGAGCTGAAAACCACAGCGTAGATGGGAATAGACCCAAACCAGACCCTGTGCTAATACCTGGTGCTGCCTCGTCCTTACAAGCCTTGGTTATTATCATCAGGAGGTGGATGAGAAGAGCCTGTTTGACCCAGCGTCTTTGATTCCTAATTTATTCACCAAACGAGAAAATGAAGTTTAAAGCAGCTGGGTGTTTTTTTTTTCAACAAGAGCTCCTTTAGCCAGTGAAAAGGGCTGTTTGAGAAATGCCTGCCATTCTCCTGGAAGGGGAGATACTGTTCTTGATGCCACATCTCTTATTATAGCACCGTGACATGGGTCTTCTTGTCCCCTGGGTTGCTCTGTGTTTGTCACGGGCTGGAGCACACAGAAAGGCTGTTCAGACAAACAGCTCTCTTCCAGGAACCTGCTGCACCAGCAAGCCTGCAACACCCACGTCTGGGATGTTTTTGACCCAACACAGGCTCATCTATTCTTCCTGCTACCTCCCAGCACAACAACCCCATCTGCCCTGCCACCGCTTCCCGTCCCCCAGCTCCGGGCCACCTCTTCTTCCAAAGGACCCTCTGCACTGACACACACAATGCCTCGCTGTCCTTAAAAATCATCCCCCAGACAGAAAAAAAGCTCCTGTTTGCCAGAGAATGGCTGTCTTCAGAATGTATCCTATGTGAGGGAAAAAAAAGGGCTGGTTTTAGTTCTTTTCTGTCTTTTCCTTACTCCTCTTATTATTCCTCCCTCATCTGCCTCTATGCTGCATAAGAAAAACAACAAGATCTCCTTGCCTCCTCCCTTCATTAATTTGGAAATAAACAGGCTGAGAGCCATGTGGGCACATATATGTAAAAACAGGGGGAATATTTTCCTTTTAGGAAGCAATTTTTATTAAAAAAAATTCACGGGGTGGCTGTGGTTTGGGAGCAGCAGGTGCATAAACTGCTGGTGCAGGGGTAGATCTTGCGGGT
>JAYRBT010000042.1:5327845-5356813 GCA_036023395.1 Myiotriccus ornatus | reverse complement strand
TGCAAGTGTCTTTATATACTGTTTTAAGCATATAATTAAGAATATATGGTCTATAGTTGGCCCTTGCTCAGCAAATGCTGATCATACAATGGAATCACGGTGAACAAGCACCTGAACAACTGGAATTTTATATTTTCAAATTTCTGTATGATGGCTAGAGCCAGAAACTACTTTTTTGCTTTTTGATGACCTGAAATAGAACTAGAACAGTGTCATATACTATTCAGTGTAAAACTGATCTGAAGCATTTTCAGTCTATCAGCACGAGCTTCCTCACCTCCCCAAATGGAGTGTGTTCATTAATTAGCCTTGCAGATCAACAGGTCACGGGATCAGAATTCTTTTAGATGAGCATTCTTTAATCTAGCAAACAAAATCACTATCTGAAGTTGAGCAAAGCAGCAAAGTACCTCTAAAGAAAGCACTGAAGCTGGAAGGATATGATATTTTGGGGGACCTGATTGTGTAGAACAGACTTTTAGAGTGGGCAGTGTTTCTGTACCAGGAGCTGAACGTGGGACCAGTGGTTTTGCTCTGCTGCCTTTTATGGCTCTTCTTTGAGACTAAACCCAGAGGAAGAGGGAGAAGTTCCTGCAACTCCAAAATAAAGTCCAGTATCAGTCTTTGGTAGCTTGGCTATCATGACTTCAGATTTGGCATGTCAGCACATCACAGGGGAGAAAAACTGCAGCCTGCTCACCTAAAGGGACACTCCAGAGCGCAGAGGGTCCCATCAAACTGGTCCCATCACTGTGTGTGTTCTGGTGAATTCCCCTCAAAGAAAGCTGAGATAATGGTAAATTAATTTGTGGAGCCTACATGAATGATGCAGGAAACTATCTTACAGCTTTAAACCAAGACTCTGTATTTTTAAAGACAATAATCTGTAGTTCAGAAACATTTATGAATCCCTTGGAAGTTTCAGGGCATCATGTGCATAAAGGAAGATGGGGCAGATCATCACATCAGTTGAAGTTATGGCTAGAAACTTTAAAAGAAAAAGGAAAGCTTTGTTGATATTTTTACACTTCGAAGTTCCTACCTGATTTGGAGATGTTTATACTAAACTAATCCCTCTGATAAGGGTGAGAAACACTCATCCGAAGTCCTGCAGTGTGGGAGGATTAGGTACAGCCCAGCCCTGAGTTAATGGTCGTGTAATTTGTGTATAGAAAGCTCTTGAGAAGCAGGTTGCAGTGCTGCAAAGGCAGGGCAGGTCCTGCCCTGACTCCAGGAGCTTTGGTCTGTGATGCTCCACCGACGTGTTTCATAGAACGGGATTCTTAAACTGCATAACCTTTAACTAGAGGAAGTTTTCATTCAAAAGCGAAGCTAAATAAAGACACTAAGTAATAATTTAACATCTAAGATCAGATTTAACATCCAAGAAGGGATTGTAACCAAGCACCACTTCAAACTGACAGCAGAAGCAAGGCAAAGAAACATGAACTGCTTTACATACACAGAGAGTATCACATGACTGGTTTGTGAAACAAGAACCAATTTCCAGGGGCTCTGAGCAGCTCCAAATGTCCTTTTTTTTTTTCAGTGGGAACTCTGCACACTGTTAAGAAATGACTGATGCCTGTATCCAAAAGTCAACCCCTCCTCCACCTCCCAAATCACAGTAATTGGTAACAAGAGCTTCTGTTTCCCCAGATTTAGCCAAGCTTCCATTGAGGCACAAAACATGAAGTGCCACCAAATGAGTCCAGCATTTTAAGAGCTGAAGGAGTAATCATGTTCTTAAGAAATGCAGAGATACAAAAGAAATAAAACTGAGTCTGAATATAAAATTATATATATATTATATATATAATATATATATTTAACTATTTAGACTAATGTCACAGATGATATCTAATATGTAATCCTGTTTAAAAAATAGGTTTCAGGAAAGTTTTACTATGCAAATGAAATGAAGCTTGGTGAGGTTTAACAAATTTCATCGCTTTAGCGACTGTGATAATGCTACTTTACCTGAAATGCATTCAGAATTTCAAATTCCTGATATGCAAAATTTTCAAAGCTTAAGTAGTCTGCTGTAGCTATACCTGCTCTCTGAAATGAAGTATCAGCCCTCACAACAAAGAAAAAACATCCCTTCTCCACTTTTTTATTTCTTTCCTTTTTTTTACATAAAGGAGGAGAAGTGCTCCCGAACGAAAATCAATTTACAATTTTAAAAGGTTACCACAGATAAAAATGTACATTCCTTTTTCTTTGCGACCATATTTTAAGCAAGACTGTGCCTGAACTCAGAGGATGCTCAATGTTTTATGTGCACAAGCATTACATGTTGGCATATTTATCAGTGAAAAGTCCAAAGGCAGAGCTCAGTGGCATCAATCTTCACAATATGAGATGGGAAAGCAGTTGTTCCTTGCACTCAGACTGTGGCTTGCTTGCACCTGGAATCCAGCGAGAACTCACCCTGACCTTTCATGTTTCCCTGAAAAAGCTCTTCTACACTTTTATATAAACCAAGAGACACAGAGGATGAACAGCTCTTCAGTTCTCTCATTGACTATAAAAAGCATGTTTTCTTTAAATCAATAGTTTAATAGTTATTCTAAATATAGCTTTAGCCACATTTCTTGCTTGTAATTCAGTGTAATGCTTCTGAGTACCTCAGTCATCATCTTGCTGATTTCTCTTCTGTCAACAGAACAGGAGAGTTCATAATGTTAGGACACAGTTATCTGAAACAGGAGCACTAATAAATCATGACAAGAGTTTTCAGATACAGTGGATTAGACAATGACTGCGTTTCTAAGCCATTTTTTGAATGCTGAGAGATAATGTTTCCAGAAGATGGAACAGAGCAATATCAGCCCTCTCCCTCATCCCAAACAACAGGATTTTATTTCCAGTAAAGAACAAGAATTGCCCTGTGCATTCACTAATGGAATACACAAGAACCAGAAAACATCATGGTGGTGGCAAGAGCCAGTGGTCAAGATGCAGGTAACCTGCCCCCTCTTCCCTGCATTACAAAGATGTCATGTTTTTATATCACTGTTCATCAAAAGAATAAAGAAAGTGTATTGAAAAAGGAATAACTGTTTAGGGGGTTTTCCTAATATACTTACCTTCTAACTTTGGTTCTTAAAAGCATTAGCTCCAGGCATTCAAAAAGTACATTTCTACTTGTATTTACATTTAAATTAGAAAATAAAACATCTTTCTAAAAAATGAGGAAGAAAACACCTTCAGTAAGATATGTCAAACTACATTCACTCCTTCCCATAAAGATAAAATCAATTAACTGAAGTGAGATCAGTAGGAAAGCCTGCTCTCCATCACTTCAAAAACAATTAACCCAACAATACATTTGGTGATGGTTTCATAATTACATCATCTGTGTTAATTACAAAAGCACAGTTCCAGGGACTTTGACGTTTCCATCTGACAGGGATGGAAGGCCAGGAAGTTTTCCTGCCCCTTCTTACCAGTTTAAGGAAGTCGATCAGTTTGTGAACATCCTCTCCTGTGGAAAGGTCCACGAAGTCCTTGGGCAGTCGGTAGCTCAGGTACGGGCTGGGCTGGACAGTGACTTTGCTGTTCGTGCAGCGGAAAACTGGATAATCCTTTGGGAGAGACACCAGAATGTTCTGAACTCCTCCGTGAGACTGCCTGAGTCACGTTGCCAGTGACTTTATTTGGCATTCACTCAACTCAACTTGTGCTTTCTAAAAATTGTAGTTTTCTTCTCAAAACCTCTGCCCACTGCAGAGCAATTTAAAATGTCAAGCACGTTAAACAGTCAAACAACGGCTTTCATTGCCTCGCTTTGAATTTCCTGCAATGTATCAATTATTAACGTATTTAATATACTGTGCTTAGAGCAGGGCTGTAACAGTGGAGCTACAAGGAACTTGGGGCAGTAGTAGCTTCATAAGTACCTGGATAGAGAAAAACCTTTTTGAAAGAATCCCCAAACTTTGGCTTCACGGTTTCCTTGTTTAAACACATCGGCAACTATAACCTCACTGAAGTTATAACCTAAGCTTTCCAACCAGTTTACTTACTGAAGGAAAAAATATCTCTACAAAAGAGACAAAAATATCTCTAAAGGCTCAACTGTAGCAACAGGTTTTAGGCAATTATATAATTTTCAGCTCAACACATTGACATGCAATTTAATTGCCCACTGTACAGCAATAAGGAGCTTCATTTTAAAGAGAGATCAGTCACTTCACACCAGATTCTGTGACTGGATACAAGCTGAAACATGAAGACAAGTTCTTCTACTTTTCATCCAGGCTTGCACTACAGAAAACTGTGTAAGGCTTCTGGCACAGAGAAAAAGAAATCCCAAAACAAAAATGTGGGTGTCCCACAGACAGCTCAAGAATTGGGAGTGTGTTTTGACAAAGGAGACACAGCTTTTAGCAGGAAGATTCATGGAATGGGTTTTCATACCACGTGAGACAGAGAAACTGGCCCGAACAACAGCCCGAGGAGTGGTGTTTCCCTGTCCATGTGTTATGGAAATGGTCACAGGACTAAAGCAAAGCTCAAAGGTTAAAACCAAACAAAGTGTGTCATTTCAGTTCCCTCTAATGCAGCTCAACACTAGAAAATAAAAGCCCACTCTGGCTCAGATCTCTCTCCTCAAAAAAGACCAAGTGTTTCCCAAGATGTACTAACACGCTGCTTTCCATCTCCCACCCAGCTGTGCGAGCAGTTGTTGAGCTGTGAGGACTCTTGTCTCAAGCATGAGGAAAAAAACAGCTGGAACACAAAGAACTAAGACTGTTCCTCCCTCTCTGTATTAAAGGGAAATTAACTTGTTTTTATGGAGGCAGGGCTGCCTGGAGGAAGATGGAAAAGCCCTGCTCTGCAAGACCAGGGAGTTCAACCAGGGGACAGGGCTCCCCTGAGGGTATTCCAGATGAGGGAGAGACAGAATTTAAGCTGCTTCTTGACTCCCCCCACCAAGCATGAAGCTGGAGATATGGGAAACGGCATGACAGACATCAGGAACAACACAGAAATTTAAGGGATTATTGAGAAAAGTAATATATTATAAGAAAAATTGGAAGGAGAGCATCAGAACTGTGTAAAAGGAAGTTTCAGGGTGTCTTCTTTGCAAAGGGGTCCAAGCTGTGATATGGGCTCGTACTGTCTGAACTAAAAATTCCCGTGCAGGCATCTAAAACTAGCAGGTGATACTTGTGGGGATATTAACTACTGGCTAATAAGGAAGATTCTGCTTTATAAAGGTTTTGGGTGTCATGAGTTAAGGACTCCATGTGTTTCAAAATGGGGTTTGCACCACAGTTTGATTACAAGAGCAAAAGACAGGGGGAAAAAAAAGGCCATAACTGCTGCTGGATGTTATTGAGCCTTCCTCACCTGCTCTGTTGCTTCCCCTTCGCTCTGGTCTCCTTTCAAGTTTTTCCCAGAGGTCAGTTCTTCCCAGGTAAAGAGCAGGGAGTCTGTTACTTCACCAAACGGGTTAAAATCAATTAACCAAATCTTACCCTGCAAAGGAACCACAGAAGAGTTAAAACAAACCACAGAATTAAAACAAAACAAATGAACTAAAAAGAAAATCAGAATACACATACATTTGTATCATTACAGTATGTTTAGTCTTTAGATAAAAAGATATCAAAACAAACTACCTGGTTTTAAGCACTTTAAATAGTCTAACATCCTTTACATTATACAGTTTTAAATCACAGCAATGATCAATCACTTACTGATTTAAGAATTTTTTTTAAAAACAAAATATCAAATAAAGCTCAAATAAGCTGCATTTAGTCCTATGCCAGGTGCTTTCAGAAGAGGCCACAGAAGTTCTCTCTAATCTCCATGGTCCTCCAAGGTCCCCAGACAGCAGGAACAAGGAATAAGGGAGGACGCCAACAAAAACAAACAAACCTAAACCACAACCAACCAAACAAACCTAAACCACCCAAGCAGGGATTTTGCTTTCCATCGAAAGCCACCTCAGCCCTGCTGTAAATTCAGTTTTCTACAAGAATTGCTGTTCTTGGTCTCTGAAGGGACTCCAAAAAACACAGAGCAGGGTCTACAAAAAGCTAATGGAGTTCCTGGAAGCACAAAGATGCTCTACAAATACAGATAAATACAGAAGAACTTATAGGCATTTTTAACACGGCCATTACCAGTAGTCCAGACCAGTTTCTTGTGCCTATACTTTAACCTTTTTGTGTTCCAAACAGTTGTGTGGTGTGCACAACAGCACTCCTGCTACATAACTGGGAAATGAAAGCAGAGACTGGCATATTAAAGGTAACTGAGACGTGTGTGGGGGAGGAAGGAACTGTGTCCCCTGAGTCACCTCAAGAAACAAACCCCAGCACAGGGCCATCTTTCCTTACCCAAGGATGTGTCAACTATTCTAATAAAAGAAAACATTGTAATAAACTAGAATTAAATGTGACTTTTGCTGCTAGTAAGACTCTGCAAAACAAGTATTACATCTGGGAGAAATCAGTTCTATCAAATATGGAAGGAAAAGGTTGCAGTTATATAAGCAGGGCTGAAGAGTTTTATTGTGCTTATTAAAGATCAGCTGGAATTGGAAAACAAGCCTGAAGACTGTGTAGCTACTAACCATTCATTTTGCTTTCTCTTCCTTCCCTTCATTACTGAAGGATCTTCTTTCTTTAAAAGATCTTGCCCATCTTGATACAAACAGCAAATATCCTCAATGACTTACACTGCAGCCATCTGGTTTCTAACTCACAGAGATGCTCTTGCAGCCTTCAGCACAGAGTAACTTGGAGACTGCCTCTCCCACCCACACACCTCAGCTATCCCACAGGCACTAACACACCAGGGAAGAGGAGATGCATGGAAACCCCACAGACAGAGGACAGAAGGGCTCTGGCTGCTCTGTTGCCATCCCCAGCCAGCTCCTCGAGCAGGTACGGGGAGTCCCAGTGCAGATGGAAGCAGTGATACCATCTGCAAACTGGAGCTGAGCCAGCACCCGAGCAGTGGGTGTGGAGCTGCACGCAGGGTTTCACAGGCCTCTCTCTCTCTCAGGGCAGGCCCACGGGGCACAGCTCCCACGGGGCATATTTTAAGAGGCCAAACCACGGCACCAGCAGCGCTGAAACCAGACAGCTGCAAGAGAAACTGTGAAATGAGGGGGGGTCGGTCCTGAGTGGTTTCTAATTTGTTCTGGAAGGGTGAAGAAGCCCACGGCTGAGTTGGAACACCTCTGCACTAATACTGACACCGTCAGTGCAGAGCCAGCGCGGCAAACCTCTGCTGTCATTTCCCATCTTTGGTCCTCCTCAAAAGGCCAGCACAATCTCTCATTACAAGCCATGCTCTACTTTTGCTAATGGGGATGTCTCGTTAGCTCCAAGGCAGCACGAGGACTAATCTGGGGTTTTAGATTCACTCTATCACGCTGCAAAAACAAGCTAATGAACCAATTTAATCACAGACAGAAGCAACAGCTGGCGAAGTTCGTTCATCAGTTCCGAGAATCTCTCCTTGGATCAGAAACAGTTATACTTAATACTTCCCCACAAAAGTTCACAGAGATCCCTTTTCACCCCAAGCACATCAAAATCAGCATTTTCACAGGAACACAAGATCATTTCTCTAGAGATGTGTACCCTGGAAAAAACCTGAAGACTGGGTTTGAGACTCCTGAAAGCAACACTGTTTTTGTGAGCACCCAGTGGTGTTCCTCCACCCCTGCAGGCAGCAGTGCCCCATCTACAGCACCAGCTGTTTCCTTGAGAGGGTCTTAAATCTGCACTGAGCTTTGGTAGCTGCAAATTGATGAGAAGTGGCAAAACAAACCAAACATCCCTTTCCAGGGCTCATTAAAAGGAGTGTGTATAACCCTGGGTCAGTAACCAAACTGTCTTTTTCTTCAGATTAAATTCGCTTTCAGCTCTTCCATGCAGTGCCATGATTTAAATGTAGTTTCAGATGACTTGCACTGTTTATCTAAAGGACAGCAGTAAAGCTATTTATCTGCCATCTTCTGCCTGCTGTTAGTAATCTTTGCCATGAGAAATGCACAAGCCAGGAAAACAAAGTTGTGCGTACCTGGAGGGGGAAGAAAAGAAACCCCAACTTGTAATACATAAGATTTTTTTCTCATCCTAAAAGGAGGAACCAATAGATTTACCACACCATGGCAGCTCCACACTTTGTTTTACTTGAGCATGAAGCAGCACGTTGCCGAAAGGAAGTGCCTGTGACACAGGCTGCTTAAAGGAAGCCAGACAGATAAAATGCAAACTGAACTGTTACATCTCCCTAACTAACTCCAGTTGCACCTTCCTGCACAGTGACAACATGCACAAGGCAGAGACACAAGCACTGGGCTGCACGTTCACCAGAGCTGTGAGCCCACAGTGGGCTGGAGCCACTCACTGCATTTCCCTGCATTACCACAGTGGTTCATTGCTCACACCAACAAAGAACAACAGCAGAGCTGCCTCTCAGGCTCTGTCAGCTCTTGCACAGCCATTGGGAACTGCCACCCTCCAGCTCAGCCAGCGGGACCTGCGGCATCCGACTCCACACAGTGTCCCCAGGAACTGCAGCGAGCACAGGAAGGAGGCTCCTCTCACTCACAGCCACATCAAACAACAAGCTGCTTCTCCAAGCTGAATATTTAAGAGTTGAAAGTATTTAAAACAAGCAGAGAGTGGACATTTCTCTCATTCTGTAGGTGAGGTTGCTGTGCAACCAGCGCGATGAGGAGCACGGGCTCTGGAAATTAATCACGTTCCCCAACACTCGGTGTTCTCTCGCTGCCTGTAACTCGCACACAAAGGGAGCGATGAACAACGCAGTTGCAAACCACAGAAGTATGTGTGAAAGGAGGAGGAGCTGACACACAAAGGGCTATCTGGCAGTTTACAAAACTTGAGGGTAAAAGGCACCGAGAGAAGTCTACAAACAGACGTATTTTATCTTGACAGATGAAGAAACGCTGCTCATTTGAGATCCCAAACTTAAATAATCCGTTTTCATGCCTCAGCTATGAGGCAGAGAACCCACCAGCAGAGTCTGGTTCAATGCTGGAGTGCTGCTCCTCATTTTCCCTGACAGCATCCTCTGTCTGAGGAGCTGAGCCTGGGCAGGTAATTTTCCCTACAGTGTGGCTGTTCCCAGCCTCCCCCCCCAGAGTTAGGAACCCACATTAAAAGCTGTGCTGAGAAACGGTACAGTAGTTGTTTTCCACATGAGGCACCATCCTGTTTAGTTTCTGTTTTGCGAGCTATGGGCATGATTTACTATTAAACAATTCCAAAATAGTTTAGCAACATTCAAACTCAGAATCAGGACTTGCTACCAGTACTCCCAACTCAACTCAAATAAAGACTTTCTCCAATCCCATAACTTTAAACATGCTAAACAGTGAGACTCAGAAATGTAGAGAACAAAAGTCTATAGCCATTGTTTTTCCATTTCTGGTTTAGGATTTGGGAAAAATAATTAAGCTAAACATTTAATTTTCACACACTAATGTGATTCTCAAAATCATCTTGTGATTCCCTACATCAGGTTTTCAGATTTAAGGCTAGAAAATGCATTTTTGGTTGTAGTTGCTTTTAAAACAATATATGTGTGCCTTTCAAGCGCAATTCATCTGACTAAGTATTTCTCTCCACTGGCTCTGGGAGAAATCAAGGTGACTAACTCTGATACTGGCAAGTGAAGTTCATAGAATTGTTAAGGTTGGAAAAGACCTTTAAGATCATAAATTCCAACCTTTAACCCAGCACCACTGTGGTCACCACTAAACCACGTCCCTAAGTCCCACATCTGCGCCTTTTAAATATTTGAGGTGGAACGTTTCTCCCCAGCTCCACCACCATTTGGGTGTTCGGGGTTCTGATCTGCCCAGCTCTCAGAACCACAGCTGGAGCAGCTGGAAAAGAAAAAGAATCGGCTTCCATCTGTCACAAACTGGATATTCCACATTCATATTCCCTTTTCACAGTTATGCCTTCACATCCTAGGCTTCCATAGGTGAAGCACAAGTTACTATTTTCCAACCTCACATGGATAATCTGAAGAAATGTTAAGGAGGTTCGATGAGTTCAGATGCTACAGGGAAAAATAACACATGGGGCAAAAAATAAAGCCCAGGGATATAATAGCTATCTTAAAAAAAACCACCCCAAATCTGCCTGTGTTTAAGAGACATTTGGACAACGCCCTTAATCAAAGAGTCACAGAATATCCTGAGTTGGAAGGGACCCACAAGGATCATCAAGTCCAACTCCTGGCTCTGCACAGGACAGTCCCAAGAATCCCACCATGTGCCTGAGAGCACTGTCCATAACATGCTTTAATTTTTGGTCAGCCCTGAATTGTTCAGGCAACTGGACTCAATGATTGCTCCAACTGACATAGTCTATTCAGCTCTAAATTACTGCAGCAAAGACTCTCCATGTCTTGATGAAAACTAAGCTGCCTCCAGTAGATTCACAGAACTGACAGAATTGCAGCTGAAGCCAAAGTTCTTTGCTTTAGGACTGGCAGCTTCTCTGGAAGATACTAATAATCTGGAAGATAGTAAATAATTCACTGGCACAGACATATTTACACCCCTAATCCTATTATTCTCCTACTGTAAACAGAGCTTAACATAGAAAAAGACCTGTGGAAAAGCATAACATCAAATAGGTTTAGGGGTTTGGGGGTTTTTTTGTTTGGTTGGGTTTTATGTTTAGGTGGAATTTGTTTTTTGTTTGTTTGTTTGTGGTTTTTTTCCCAAAACCACTTCTAGGAAGACAAAGCTATTACTTGCTTCATCTCAGCATTTCAGGGTTTTCACAGAATAAACAATTATATAAAGCCTATTGTTCACTTACCCTGCTGTCTCTGTACACATCAAAAACAACTGAAAAGGAGAAAAAAAGTGTTAATCTTCAACGATATATATTTCACCAAAGACATCTAAATCTGAACAGATACTTGTGTACACAGCACAATCTGCAAAGTCAATATGTCTAAAGAACTGCACGAGAATTAGGTTCATTTCCAAGAGGGAGCTGAAGCATTTCAGAACTGCTGTTAATGCACTGGGAGATTGGCTGCTGGGTTTTTCCATTTAATGCTGGTTTCCTCTGTTGATTTTTCCCCCCAGTGAAGACCATTTGCTAAACTCTAAGCCCAGAGAGAAGCTTATCTTCAACACTGCTGCTGTTTCATTCGCAGCAGAATGGAGACATTTCAAGGAAGGATCAAGACTCCACTGTGTTGGACACTGCACAACCATTTAACAAGAGAAAGTTCCTGCTTGAGGGAGATCAGGCCTTCAGCAGCTAAGAAGACAAACAGGCTGTAGACCAAAGGGGTGGGTGCCATGATTGATGTAACCCAGAGCAGACACAAAACACCCCCAGATCACCAAGGGCTCCTTCAAACAGCCCTCTCAACGCGGTGACTGACATGAAGCTCTTGCCCTTCCTCCCCTTGGCTTAATGAAACGTGAACCTCTGTACATGCAGCTTTCTATCAGCTGCTGCTCTGTGTGGTTAAACAAATCCTGGAGTTGCCTTTCTATTGAGCCAGGGAAATCCACAGATAAGCATTCAGGGCATGGCCACATGCAAAAGTTGTACCAGTTTAGCAGGAAGAAAAGGAAAAGAAAAAAAATAAATGAAAGCTTTAGAAAAGCCTCAGACAAATGCTGTATTGTCACTTCCTTCATGAATAAGGAAGGGAATATTTCAGCTAAGAGATTTCCCAATACATGTGGATAAATAAACTCAGGATATGACTGCAGAGTCATGACACTTGAGTATCAGGAAGCTGCCCATCAGGAACAGGGAATGTTGATTGATCACATCCATGCACGTAAGGCTTAATTTGACATTTCATGTGAGGTTGGCCGGGCTAAGGGCAAACCACAACTCCACAAAGCCAGAGCCAGGCACGTATCTGGTTCTGCCCACCCAGCCTAAACATCCACAGAGCTCTGGCACGAGCTCTGTTGAGTCAGTTTAAACCGTCCCTCGAGGATTAAGTGCTCTGCTTTCTCAGGGAGAGAAGCCCTCAGTGGCTAATCCAGCCATCAGTGCAGGGAGGAGAACAGCAACCCCAGGGCTTCTTCTCCAGCTGTGCAACTGGACTTGGTGCCTGTGCCGTGTCCTCTCATTGCCACATCCCTTTCATGGAACACCTGCACCTGAGCAAGCTCTTCTACCAAGTGAGGGGCGGCAGCTCAAAGCAAGGCCGTGGCAGTCCACGAGAACAACGGCCTGCAGTGGGATCACAGCCCTGGCACGACTGATGGCACACTGGGGACTAGCTCAGGACACTCACAAACACTGAACAGGGAAGAAAACCTGAACTCTTCCCTCTCCTCAGGGGTCACCTCAGAGCAGGACTGTCCTGTGCCAGTGAGGCTGGAGTTAAACTTCACCAGAAGCTGCTCACACGGAGGGTAGGCCAAGGCCCAGCTCTGCAGCAAGTACCGGTACCTCCAGAGCACTGTTCTACTGGGCTCTTATGAAAGGTATTTAGAAGGTTCTAACATAATTTAGAAGTATTTATAAAGCATTCACCCATCTGTTATCCTACTGCTCTGACTCTGCAATGCTTCAGCTGCTCTGACTCAACTCTTCCATCTGGAGATGCTACCAGACCAACTGGAAAAAGCAGAGCAAACAGCATCAAAATCCCCAAAGAAACAAGAAGTCAGGAAAAAAAAGCTGTAATACCTTTCCTTTTAAAAGCAAACAACCAGGCAAAGCCAGATTTTATCGTTAACAACACATATGCTACCAGATCAAGGGAGATGATGAAGGGTAAATGAAAGGGGGTTAAAAAAAACCCACAAGAAAACCCAGAAAACGTTTGCTGCATGACATTTCTCTGCAGATGGACCTGCATTTAGTGCCTCAGAACAAAAAGGTTAACAAACCTTCACCCCAGAAGGTCACCCTGAAACCTCCTTTTCCCAGAAGGTAACTCAGATGCCATCCTTTACATAAGATGACACTTCAGACCTTTCAGTTCACCAGGCAGCAATTTCAGAGCCTAAATCTAGGCATCAATTTCCAAAAATAGTGCCCTGAATTCTTATCTATCAGTTGATTACATACCAGCTAAAATTACATTGGAACACAGAGGAAAATTAAAAGACAGTAATCAGAATGTCAGATCTATGTGACTGATCTTAATTCAAAACACAAGGCTGTGGACCTATTAAATTAGTGTACTGATTTCCAGACTGCTACTCTTCTCCAAGCAGTGGTCCTTGAGAACTTCTCTGGACAGAAATAAAGGAACCCTGCAGAGTTAAACCTATTTCTTCAGGGGTTTTTTGCTCCCAGTTTTATAGCCACTCCAAACCTTCGCTCCTCCAGATACCAAAGCCACAAGAGCTGCAAAACTCTCCCAAAGTTAAATAGGACCAACTCCTGGGAAAAAAGCAACAACTGTGAAGGGAGGGATGCACATCCACAGATATCCTTAAGATACTTACAGTCCTCATCCAGGAATTTATACTGTATGTGTTTCTGGAAGAACTCCTGTATGGCCCTGCAGATGTCCTCGTGTTGCTTGGAGATGTGGTCGTAGTACTGGGTGTAGTCCCTCTGGGATATACCTGTCAATGATTTCAGCTGATTATAAAGGGCTCTAGGCATGCAACAAAACCAACCTGAAAAAATGCAGTTATCAGGCCCATGCATGTGGTCATTTCTGTTTCAGAAGATGGGGTTCTTCCAGGTTTCAGCCAATGACTGACTGTTTAGCTTTATTCTCCTGTATTGAAAGCACTTCCATTAGGAATCCTGTCCTTGAACAGCCCTGTCCTACATTTTATATGCACACCCTTCGACTATATTGAAGTGAATTCCAGGAGGAACATTCACCTCTGTTTAAGTTTCCAGTTCCTGTCTTTTCCTTTCAGTTTTATTCCCTCTTGGTTACTGGGGTCAAAAACCTTGCTCTGCACATCAGAGGCAGGGACCACAACTCGGAACCATGAAATGAGAGAGGTAGAGGCTAAGTTTGCACATCAGCAAGGATGGTAGATCCTTGTGTACCACAGATCCTCACTGAACCGATTTTTGAAGTGTGGAATAGCCGGTGCCTGTTTGATGAGGCACTACAGGTGAAACCTTAAATCCCCAAATCAGTGACATGGCACACAGTCATGTGTGCACCTTGCTGTTCTCATTTACCCCCTCAAGGGCTTGTTGGCCTATCTGACACTGGATAAACTATCCCAGCTACATCACAAGCTCTTTAATTTCAGACACTTGTTTGTCTACAAGACAATAGCTTACAATGACATCAGCAGGATTATACACTTGCATCCACCTTGAGTGACAGTTCTCATAGAGGATGTGTCAGCACAGGCCATTGCAATGCCCTGTTTCACAAATGCTAAATCCAAGAGCTGCCCCATCACTGAAGAACGAGTAACTCGGGCTGCTTACACACAGAAGAAGCCAGAATCCCCCCCAAAATCATTTCTCCATGATGTCAGTTTGCTATTTTAGCCACATAAAAAACACAGATTGTTTTACTGTAAGACAATGCTGACTCCCTCCAAAGATGTGCTCTTTTTAAAAAAGTTCACGCAAAAAGTTTATGATGTCAGTGGAACTTGGACTTTTTAACACCACTGCAAAGCTGAAGCTGAGTCTAAAAAACAAAAAATCAAGAGGTGATGGCATCTCAGGGGAGGCAGATGTGTAACTGGAAAATCATTCACCACACTGCAACTATCACTCCTTAGTTTGACTGACAGGCTCATTAATTTTAAGGGCATGGGAACACATTGTGAAAAATCTTGGAACTATCTTCAGAAATGCAGCTGGAGTGCTAGCTAAAAAAAAACATATTGGCAGATCTACAGTTTCAAATCCTGGTCATGAAATGTACAGTGTTTAATTAGCCAGTGTACAAATGCTTTGAGGCATTTGAAAATAAATATTACTATATAAATTCTATAATAAAACTAAATTCAAATGTTTTAGAGGTTATTACAGTGATGTGTCTCTCTGGCAGTTGTGGTGCTCACAGCAGCACAGGACAGGACAGGATTCCGCTCTTCTCCCCTCAAAAAGCTCTGCCAGTAGCCATTAAGCAATCTCTGTCACAGAGAACTGTAATAAACCTGCACTTGGCATAAATGGACAGAGAGTGGGAAGAGAAGTGTAGGAGCACCAGAAGAAACAGCCAAACAAAAGGGCTTAGGAGAATGAATGGTGTGTGTTGACAGCACCTGGATTAGCACAGTCAAAACATCCATGTGCAGCTCCACAGGACACTCAGATCAGGAAACAAACACCAGGGAGTACATTCCTAAAGATTCACAGAGGTGGGACTGGAGGGAGCAATAAATTACTGACAGCTCCTAATGGGTGAAAAAAGGCACGTCCAGAACAAGCCCACAGTCACCATCCTGAGAGGAAGACAGGAAAAACAATGAGGACTACACAGCTAATATCCCTTGCCTTCCATATCATCCCAAGGTATCCTGGATGGATCACCTGTAGAGATGGAGCTTGGGGCTTGTGAATATGGAGGTATGAGACAGACAAAATGAGCAAACCTGGTTTTATCTTAAAGCAAAAAAAAAGAAAAATCACCTTCCTTCCTGCAAAATCTGGATTTGCTACATCACTGCTGTAACATTTGCTTGTTGGAAGAGTTCAGGCAGAAATGACTCAACCTTGTAAGAACAAATGTGCACCAGCCCTATGCTATTTGCATTTCTGTTCATCTCTAAAGATTCCATGGTAGACCACACCAAAACCAAATTCAAACTCCACAGCAGTACTTAGCCTGAAATCAAACCACTCAATTCAAGCACCTGGATGTGCACTGGATGGCTCAGCTCCTGCTGTAGTCAACAGAGAATAATCTACACAACCAGAGGAGTGCAATTCAGCTAAATTTACCCTCAGTTACCCTGGAGCTGCCTAAAATAAGTGCTCTAGCACAACCTGCCTGTTCTCCAGCTGCCAGAGGTGTCCCAGTGTGCCCACCAGCTCTTGGCATGCTGTGGATACCCTGGTTGTTCAGTGCCACTCGAAATGTTTTACATTTAGGACTTCGAACCAGAGTAACAGAACAACAGGTTTTCTGACTAAGCTACACTGATCATAACATGAACTCAGACACCTCAGACACCCGTGGAGATGTTCTGACCTCCCCAACTTTCTGCATGTAGTATCCACATGGGGTCATGTCTTAGCAGCACAACACACAGTTGGCTCTGTATTCGTGCTGCAATTTGCTCCTGAATATAAAAGAATCACTCACAAAACAGCTTCTGGGTGAAGTTTCTGAATTAACAATTAAATTAAGAATATTCTCCCTGCAATGGTGAGCATGCTGTGCTGTCAGGCTTTCAAATGCAACGGATAGAGAAATGTGGCACACCACATTTTAAATTACAGAAAGTAAGAAACCATTAATTTCAGAAATGAGGTGTGACAAGCGAGAACTGTCTTCAGATTTAGCTCTCATTCAAGGAATCAGAGAAACTACTCAGAACTTCATCTAATAAATTTGTCTAAGAACATCCTTACCTAAAAGCTTGTTTTCCTTGACAAAACACCTGAATTCTGCACCAGGGATTAGTTCACACCATTTGCGAAGAACAAGCTGTAGAGGGAAAACAAATAACAAAATATTATCTCAGAAAGGCAACAGGTGACTTTTTGTCAACACATCTACAGCTACAGTTCTGCTGTAGTGGTAAGATGACCTATGACACAAGAAAGCAAAACAATCTTAACCCGCAGTTCACATAATCATTTTATCAAATACTTCCAAGCAATTAGACTTAATATCCATTTCAGAGAATTACAGGATGCTTTCAGTTGGAAGGCACCTCTAAAAACCATCTAGTCCAAACTAGTCTAAAGCAGAAAGATTCAGACTGCACACAAGAAGTGTTTTCACCATGAGGACTGTCAGCATTGGAACAGCTCCCTCACGGAGGTTGTGCAGCCTCCACCCACGGAGCTTTTCAGGCCAGGTTTGATAAAATGCCAAGCAAGCCAATCTGAACTCTTACCTGGCTTTGAGCGTGAAAATGAACTAGAGACCTCCTGAGGCCCCTTCCCACCTTAATTAATTATCTTACACTCTTCCACACTATTTATAACTGTGAATCCGTTTATGAATCAACTTCCAAGTTACATTAATGATAAAGCATGGAAAATAAAAACCCTGCTGTACAACACAACAAATCTGTCATGGAATTGGCAGAAAGTTGCTCCCCAGTCAAAGGAGCTGATGAGCAGAATTAAATTTATCCAAATCAACCTCTATTCTGGTACACACCCAAGCAGAGCTCTGTGACGCCTTTGAAGGCACAAACCAGTTAAAACAAGGACACAGGACAGAAATAGAAAGCAAACTATTATAGTCCATAGGACAGACTGCCTGGTAATTAAAGCATCTCTCTGGCACTTCCTCAAGTTTCTGCATTTCCTAAGCTGAAGGATTCAGAAGGATCCATTTTTTTTGAAGGCCCCAGTTACTGCTGCTGGATAATGGAAACTCCCAACACCCCTCGACTGCAGCAGAAAAACTTCAGTAATCAGATGACATTCCTGACTACAGTGTAAACATGGAACTCTTTGTTCCAGCTTTCACATGTCCTGTATCTTTAAAGCAAACTTGACAGTGCTTTAAAAAAAAAAAAAAAGGGTTCATTCACTTTTCTAAAGTCCTTTGAGCCCACAAGATGATGACAAATGTTATATTTACATAAAGACTATTATTAGAGAGATGACTAGCTGTTGCCATAAAAGCAATAGCTCCATGCTCATAGTTTAAAGCATGTCTAGCTGAACATTTTAATCTGGTAACAAACATATGAAACAAGATATGACAGAACACTTCAGTGCAGGATGTCCCCAGCCACTGCAGCGAGTTTCTCCCTCAGTAACCTCAGTGTGATTTTCACAAGCAGCACACCATCAAGAATTTATGGCTTCCAGCTACTCAGCTTGTCCTTCCTGTCAAAACCTGACAGACATGAGAGGAAATTGCCAGGAAGCTTCACAAGGCTGCACTTCAGCTCACCTGATCTGCAGTTAAATGAACTCCTTACGACCCGCAGTGCTTACCCAGACTCGCCCTCACTGTGCCAGCAACGCCAATAAAACAAACACAACACATTTTATGGACGTGAACCCAGGCACAAATGGCACCCAGGCCGTGAGCATTTTGTTAAAATTACTTAGGAATCACGCAAAGAGTCCTACCTCATAGTTCAGGGAAGGATCGGGGGAATCATCAGTGCAGTGAATAAATCTGGAAAAGCAAGGCACGGGCATCAAAATCTGCTTTACGTGTAATATTTTAGCCATGCTGAGAAAAATAACCCCAAACTGTGAATCACAAAAACTACTGTTAAACTGTTTCCAATATGTAAAAACCAAGTAAATCCAATACATCAATAACAAACCTCCTTCTGACAATTAATGGGGGGAGAGGAGGGAAAAATCACCTCTTTTCTTCTACTGCAATTTGGAAGCACTTAAATCTGGACAGGAGTGAGGCCAAAATGTGAGTGTTTATTCACTATTGATTTATTTCTGCTTTAATCAATAGTGCTGCTCCTTTCCCTTTGCATTGTTATGTTGGCATAACTGAATGCTCAAAGAACCAGATAAACTCGAGCAATCTAATCCAGTTTCATTGCAGCATGTTTTCCAGGGTACTTTTAATGTTTAACTTCCCAAAGCACACAACAGAGACACATCATCATGCCTTACAGCAGCTCATTTCCATGAATAAAGGATGCAAAACAGCGCTGCTGCTCGGCACTTCTGATTCCACAGCACAGGATCTTTCTAAATTAAGAGCCTTAAGAAATACTCTTACAAATCTCGAGAGAGAGGGAATAAACAAAACTATTTCCATAACTGCAAGCAGATGTCAAGGTTTTGTCCCTTGTGAGTAAATGACTCTGTGTGTCTTCTTTCAGACACTATCAAGAATGGAGGCAGTTATAACCCAAGTCAACTTCCATGTGCCTCTTACGGCAAACCTTGCAATAAATTGTGTAACTTTCAAAGGGAATTTGCAGAAGAACATGCATTTTCCTTCCAGTTCTTCTTGGCAGCCAACTCCTCAGATGCACAGAACTGTGCAAAGGGTCACTGCTGAGCAAGAGTCCTAAATGCAACATTTATACCATCTCCTCTTGGCAGGGAACTTCATGGGGCAACCCAGCAGTGTCCCATGTCTCCCATAAGCACTGTGTTTGTAAGTCATGGCTGCCCAGCCTTCGGTTCGAAGCGAAGCGCGACTGTGAGAGCTCGTTCTGTGAGCTGCCAGCAGAAATACACTTCACACATTTTAGTTTAGACTTTAATATCCACAACACCCAGAAAAGTAGGGCAATAGCTTTCCAAAAGCTCTGTGATCAAACACATCATATATATCTGTAAGCCTGTGTAAACAGATAACATCCTTCAGCTCAAGTTTGGATTCCCTGCAATTTAAGATCCGTCAAGGCAAGAGAAACACACCCGTGAGAGCTCACAGGTTTGAGACTCAGAATTCCTCCCTTACTAGAATATATGCCTGTCACACTGAGGAAAACATCCCCCCCTACACACACAAAGCAAAAATAAACAATATATAAAAAGGCAGCCAAAGTCCAGCACATGGGGGTTTACAGTCTCTGCACACTCCGACCTGCACTGCCTCTCAGACTTCCCTACCTGAGACTGGGGTACCTGCAATCTGCTTCAGTCCTACAACACACAGCCTTCTCCAGCACTCAGAAAACTCCAGCCTAATGAACAATCACAATTACCTCCTAACTCAACCCTCAGATGTTTTGGACAAGAGCTGTGTGGGGAAAGACACCTCCTCTTTCCTTGTAAGTCAGGACATGAAATCCTTGGGTGCCCCCCCAAGCCCCACAGAGCGCTCAGGTATTGCTGCAGATCAAGCAAACAGGCAAAAACACTGCGAGACACAGGAAGGGCACTTTTCGTGAGCCTTCATGACACAGCACTGAGTACAAAGGAGGAAAAATGGGAGAACACAGTGAAAGATAAAATAATGGTTTTGTAGTTTTATTTTCCTTATAAGTAGTACCACGAGGATTTGTCAACAAAAGGACATTACTACCGCTCCCGTTTTGGGGATAAATTTTGGGCAACTTGAGGTTGCAGTTTGATAGTTTTTACCAGTTCATTGCAGCATTAATTGTTTAGACCCATCTGAACTCATCTATTACAGGTGGCCCTTTGATCTCCAGAGGCAAAAGACTAAGTGGGGGTTTTTTAACCCACATCCTTACTTGGGTCTGGAGGGACTTGAAAGAACAATCAGAAAGACGTCAGGAAACCCAAATTGAGGCATATTTGGGCTGTATTTTCTGAAACCTCTAAAAACTGTCATTTTGACTACTATTAAGGGTGAAGGGATCAAACTCTTCTGCTTATAGGCCTGTGCTGTGGTCAACAGCTCGTTTACAGATTTATTCTTAGATGTCAAGAGCAGAAGGATCAAGGTCTCTTTTCATGCTGCAGTTGTATTAAAACTCCAAATGCATATTCTCAACCACAGGACATACAAAGCCACTATGTAGTTCAGTTCTCAACACTGAGAAGAGCAATTTGAAGAAAGTTTGCAATATCCCCACTACCTACCCTGCTAAGAAAGACATGAACTCATTTGCAAGTCACTGAGGGTATTCTGTGGATAATTAGGAACTATTATGAATATGATGAGAATTGTAAAATTTATTCTGTACCTGACACTTGCCTGCTATCATCTCATAGCTTATTTTAAAACCTTAATTAAAAAAAAGGAAAAAAAAATCAAAGGAGAAACTTCTAACAGCCTTTGAACTGTATCTTTATTCCTTGAATATTGAACCTTCCTGGAACTTTAAGGACTAAAAGAAATAGGAAATTCAAGCACCACTCAAAAGAGGATCTTTTACCACACTGTAAATTGCTCAGAAGAACGGGGTGAGAGTAAAACCTCAAGGAAAAAAAAAAAAATCATCATCAAAGGCCTCATTTTCTACATCCTCTCATGTGTAACTGCCTTCCTTGAAACAGGGTAAATTAAAGCCTAAGCCAACAGCTCCTGTTCTGGCTAAAAGGTATTGGAGTGCCAAGGCACATCTTCATGATCCAACAGTGCCTCCTACGTTCTGCTGGGAGAACACAGGCTGCTACTCCACATCTCAGGAAAACTTCATCATTTCTTTAGAATTCAATATTGAGAAGCCCTCTGACAAACACCTAAATAATTAAAAAAGGTGTGCCTCGTGCCGACTCTCTGGCGTAAGTCAAAGGGCAGTCCCTGCAAAAGAAGTGCCCTGCATTAGTTTGCTTTTCAACAAGGCTAAAATCACAAGACTTATTTCACCTCTGTGGTTGTGATTACTCAACAACTGGAAAAATAAGAACACTCTAGCATTTAAACCATCCTGTAGAACAGGGACAATCTCTGAAACATTTGTAAGGTTTATTAATAAGCACAATATCAGCCTTATAATTGAAGGGGCATTATCACATTATCAGAAATATTGCTAATTTCTGCCAGTCTCAAGGTGGGCAATCACTCATGTTTTAATAAAGCATAGTCCACCCATTCTAACTTCTTATAAAGAAGAAAACTGTGTTCTAAACCAAAACACCCATCAAGGATTTAAAGGGATTTTTGCTGAAAAGAGGAGTTTTAATCCCTCATCAGAAAACCCAGTTAAAAAGGGAGTTATTTTTTAATCACACATCCACAACACTAAGTTTCTGAAAGCCCAATGTATAGACTGATAGCAGGGAAGCAAACAGGGAACGGGAGAGGAAGGAGGAGGCAGGGAAAGAGGTTTGCCCTAAGTCTCACATCACTGGCTTCGATTTCTGGGTTAAAAACCAGACCTACAAATTGCTGGTGGGAAATGTTTGCCATATCATGACCCATGAAGCAGATTTTTAAGTTCATATAATTGAAGAGGAAACAAAACAACAACAAAAAGGGTAAACAGCATTTCAGTTGTTACTTATGCAAGGCAAGAAACTTTTAGACCATGCTGAGCATTAATAAAAGAAGCAGAAATAAAATGCATTTATCCTCCCTCCAAGTAGCCCTTCCAAGGGATTTGGATGTATTATGTATGCAATTTTCATTTGTTTAGCACTTCAGGTTCTTATGCCAGCTATATTTTTAATTTCTGCTTGCTAAGAACTAGGAAACTGGCAGCCAATCAATAGTATAATTAAGGAAGACCACTGTTCTGATTTAGCAATAATCATTCCACTGTTTGGGGACATTTTGTACCAATAACTTAGTAATTTAGAAATACCATGCACAGACTGGACAATAATACACACTGTGATCAAGTACAAAATATTCATAAAATATAAGATACACAGAGATGAGGGTGATTTGCCACAGTCATGTCACAACCTTTACTTATTGACCACCCACTAGCTGAGCTGTGCTGTCTCGTGGGGGGTGTGGTCTCATCAGGACAAGGATCTCCAAATGGACTGAGCCCCTGCAATTTGAGGTGCTGCCCTTCTGCTGGAGGTTCTTCTCCCACAGCAGGGGCAGCAGAAGGGACTGTGCCTGTTCCAGGCTGTTCCAGGCTGTGCCTGTTCCAGGCTGCTCAGGCACTTCTGCTCTTAGGCTGGGGTGAACTTCAGGAGAAACCACCCATGGTTCGAGGTAACACCCACGCTGTGAAACGTCACACCACGGGAACCAGAACGTCTCCACTGCCTCTGCCACCAGGTCTGTGCTGGCTGCAGGGGGCAAGGGGAACAGCTCAGGCACTCACACCTGACTGGAGACAAAACCTGCCAGAAAATGCACTGATTTCACTGTCAGTGAAGGTGGTCGGATCAGTTCACCTGCCACGCCAATGAACACACACACAGAGCTGCCACACCTTCGAGTGGGACCTGCTAAACACTGGGTTGCCTCCCAAACTCCCTGGGAAGTGGGTAACCAAACAGGAATTCTGCAAGGAGCTCAGGGTACTTTTTGCTGAACCTCTTCATACATGAGGATGGTAGAACACAAGACCTGTATTATTTAACAGTCACAAAGGGTTGATACAAAGTGTGCAGTTCTTTGCACAAAACTCAGTCCTGAAAGCCATTACAACAAAGGAGACATTCAATTTTAGCACTCAACCCTGTGAGAAAGCCATCCCCCAAGACAGCCCACTTCTCCTTAGAGGAAACCATGAAAAGCAGCTCCTTGGTGAGGCACCAAAGTGTTCTGAGAATCACTATTTACTCACCTCTGAAATGTAAACTACAGATTTCTCATCTCCCCATCCCTTTCATTCTCTATGATCCCAGAATCATGAATTCTCAATCTCACAACTGGTTCCCAAGCCCAACATACTTTACAAACTGTCTTCTCACTCCAGCATCTTCTCCCCTCCTCCTCAGCCCCTTCTCCTGCACCTCCCAACGCTGCAGGTTAGACAGGACATAAAACCCAACACCAGAACTGGCCTGGCACTCCATAAATGCAGAGATAAGGATGAAGTGCTGCTGCCTATCCTTTCTTGGGTTTTTATGTATCAGCAAAGAGGGGGAGGAGAGCTGCAGGAATGAAAAAGAAGCCAGTTGCATGGCATTAATGCAGCTAGTTTCACACTTTGAACAAGAAAATTTCTGTCAAGTCATAAACCACTTGACATGGGACCCTTACTCTTGGTAACCCTCCCTAAGGCACCTAGAGCAAGGATTCTGCATTTGACCGAGTCTCCTAAATACTGCAGCAATAGAAATAAGTGCTGAGTAACTACTGGAAAACAAGCTCTCAGATACCAAGCCACGGATTGCCCTTCTTCTTTGAAATTCTGCTTGTCTGGGGGAAAAAAAAAAAAAAAAGTAATCATAGGAACGGGAGTATTAAACTCCAGTAATTTCATTTTCTCTCAGAGGAAGGCTGTATTTTAGAAATGAGTGAAGTAAATCGATCAGATGCAGGTACTACAGGAGGAAACTGCTCCTGTACAATCAAGTGCTCTTTTAAAATACACTCTAAGCACATCACATTTGTAATTTTATCTCTAACTTTCCTTGGTCACAGTTCCTGGAATGCATTTGTTCCAAGAGGTGCGAGAACTTGGGTTCACAAGGAGCTCTAGAAATACGTTAGCAGAAGTCTCAGGCCTCTTCCAGGCAGCCACACAAACCTCAACAGCTTTAAAGCTTGACAGGGACATGGTGATCACTTGCTGCAGAAAGCAACTCAGTAAAAATGGTCTTGGCCCACAGTGTCATTTTGCACGTGCTACTTTAACATCTCCCCGCTCTGCCTGGTTTTTTTTGGCTGGGTATAAATAATTTTGTCACCAGAAATGTTACTCACGGCTGAGTGAGGTCACGAGTAATGAAGTCTGAACTCTTGAAGAGGAGGAAGATGTCACTGAGAGCTTTGCATTTCAGAGAGCTGTTCATTGCTATCCAGTAGGCATCCTAAACAAAGCAGGAGATCAGCCAGAAATGCACCTTTACTAGCAGGAAGGAAAGCAGCCGAAGATGGATCTGAATATTACACAATATTTGAAATACACGCAGAAAATTTGTTTTTTATTTTGGGGAAAACTTCATTAGCTGTTACAAGAGACACAATAGTTACTGGTTTCCTTACAAATACCACGTTGAAAGCAGAGCAAATCCATTTTAAAAACTAAGTTTTTGCCTTACTGCTTCCAGGAGCTTTCCTGGAATGCCTGATTGAACACAGTGTCTCTTGAGAACATGATACAGCAATATTTGGGGGAATTCATCCCTGCGGTGTAGTTTGAGTACCTAAAAATAACGTGAGGGAAGTTTTTTGCCTTTTTTAAAAATGTGGGGGTTTTCATCTTCGCCCCAGGCAGTTTTCAAGCAGCACCCTGCATAAGAAGAGCCTGACCCTCACACTGTTATCTGTGATCAGGATACAGGGTTTTAGGTGAGAAAGTCAGTGCTGCCTTACATCACCAAATATGCACCACCACCACCCGGTCTTAATCACCACAACAGTTTGCCCTGTCACACTCCACTGATATCTTGTCTATCACTTCTTCCTTTATCAGAACCACTGGTCTCTTCTTCTTTCCAATGCATTGAGATAAAACAAACAAACAAACAAACAAAAATCCACGTGATAACACCTGCTACAAGTTTTGGGACTCAGCATTCTTACCCTTGGAGCACTCCAGTTAAGTTTAGGAAAAACACTTCCACCCAAGGAACTTATTGCTTCCTCAACTTTAGATGTGAACTCAGGGAATTCTGGTGCCTGAACAAAGAGAAACAACAAAAATATTAATTTCAAGACGTTTAATAGTGAAGCGTAGCCATCTTCTAAATACCATTAGAAATACACTTTGCAGAAGAAATAAACATGTCCCAAATCAATAGGAACACCACAAAAAATAATGTCTCTGTGGAAATAAATTACTTAATAAACAAATCTGACATTCTTTCTGTCAGAGAAAGCTGAAAATGTTTCTAGTTCTGACTCTCATCACTAACAGGTACCAGGAACTTCAGGAGAAAACCTGAAACTTTGTAACACTGATCACGAAATCAGCAACAAATGTCAAAGAAACAAACCTTAATTACTTACCTGCTGTTTCATACTGGATGGTAGATTACTGTACACAAATAAGGTCCAATAATATTTAGACTTCAAAAGTTATTTTAGAATTAAGCATCTCTATCAACTCACAGGCAATTTGAGTAACAGCTCCTCATTTAAGCTTTAGTTTTATAAAACCTTGTTAGTAATACTTTAACTAATCAGCTCTTAAATTAAGCCTTAAAGTAGCTCCTTAACAATATATTGACTCAAAACAGAGGATACACTGCAAAGGCTGAACTAGAAAACCCTGCCTTGTAAAAAACATTAAAAACATGAGATGAGGGGGGAAAATTCCTCAGGATGCTCTAAACTCCACTCAGAATGTGGTGCTATAGAAAGAAACCTTGTTGACCTTTAAAATAATATATATAGCATATATATCAGAGATTTTTCATGTGATAAGATTTATAGCAAGAATACTGAGTACTTTTAAACTCAACTCAAAGACAACTTCTAGGCCAAAGGTAATCGATGTCTCTAAAACAACAAAGCCCTCACAGTCACACAAGTGATCAAAAAAACCTCATGCATTTTGGCATCTCCTTAACTGCAGCCTCCCCAGATGCAAACACTTGAAAAACCCTCTCACATTTTAGTGCAGTGATCTGGACTGAACTTCAAATATTCTGAGCCTTTCCTTGGTACATCACCTACTCTCCCTTGGAAACTACACTTGGAAAACTGAAAAAAAGTGCTTCTCTTACTTTTCTTTGTCTTTAGAGCTTCAGTCGATTCTAGAAATTGTTCCTGCAAGAAGTAAAACTCTTCACCCACTGCGTTCTGATCCAATTCCTCCTGTTCTGGCAGGAATCAGGAGTCCTGCTATATAGGTAGTAGCAGCACACACTAAGCCTCCCTAGGGAAATGTTACCTTCATGTCGTTTGATTAACACAAGGGAATAAATACACACACGAGAGGAGAGTTCCACGACTGCACAGACAACCCAGGTTCTAACATTTCCTAAATTTTGAATGCCTGGCTTTGTAACCATCAGTATTAACACAAGTTACTTTAAACACAGAATTTTCTATAATCCTGGATTCTAATTCTTCCTCAGAATACAGAAGTGGGGAGGGAGGCAAGTTTCAAAAAAGACGCCAAAAAAGATCAAGGAAGCCTGTTTTGCATCCATCACGATCCCGATTCTGTACCAAGCACAGCGCAAGGAGACCATAAAGAGAGGAAAAATGAAAAAAAAAAGGTAGGAATAAATGTACTTTGGAGGAAATAATGGCACGTTCAGAGAAGAGCTGTGAAAATTGAGCTGCAGGGGCTTCGTTTCTTCTGCATCCAGCCTGATTAAATAATTGGGAGATGCTCAAAGTGGTGAAAATGAAAGCCAGCTATATTTGGAGCTGCACTTCAGTTCATTTCCTATAGTCTAACAAGTGTGTGATTGTTGGGGATGAAGAAAAGCGTTTTATTTTTAGTTAAATCAAATTGAGCCAGCAAAACGTTTTTGAAGTTCCAGACACATACGCTGCCACCCATCCCAAATGGTCTGAGAAATGTCAAGCACAGCCAGAGATACGTCTGACCAGCAACAGGTTTTGTGCCACGAGGCCTGCAAAAAGGAAATCTGCTGAAAAAACCCATGTCAGGCTTTTATAGGACCTTACCTTAAGTGTTGTAGTGTTCTCATCATCTGACCACTGTCAAAAATAAGAACAAATCAAAGGTTACTGGTTTCCTGAGACATCTTTTATAATTTGTGAGAAGATCAGGATTCATCCACCTCCTACAACACACAGATCAAATCACTACCCCACAGAGCGTAACATCACCAACTTCTGATTATTTTGGCTGTAAACTAAGACAGGAAAAATACTGTATATTCAGCAGAAGTGTTATTCTAAAAGTATGGAAAAAAGACACCCATCTATTTTAATTGTGATTTATACCACAAACTTGGGACACTTCAAAACTCAGAGTCTTCCCTGTCTAAAGCTTGTCTCCAGCACTTCCATCCTTAGGCCCATGATCCATTCATTTAACTTCCATTTCTTTTTCATCATTCTTCTGTCACCTTTCACTAACAACATCTTTCACTGTTTTTCTTCTAAAATGTTCTTCTGACCTATTATTGCCTCAGAAGCTTTCATTGGTTCCTGAAGCAACTCCTCCAAATGTGCTCCTAATTTCTCAGGGCACGAAACAGCATTAAGTTCAATTCCAATATCCTTCAAAATTCCCTACTCATTATTACAAATGCAATTATCAAGAAATAAAAAAAGTCTCCTGTGAAAGGGCACAGAAACCTTTTAAACCTTCCCTGATGTCACAGCATAAA
The DNA here is from genome assembly GCA_036023395.1 of Myiotriccus ornatus. Taxonomy (NCBI): domain Eukaryota; kingdom Metazoa; phylum Chordata; class Aves; order Passeriformes; family Tyrannidae; genus Myiotriccus; species Myiotriccus ornatus. Next base: position 5,328,944 of record JAYRBT010000042.1, on the reverse strand, counting down.
TAATGATGTTTCCATGTTTTCCAAGGCAACTACCACGTGATCCTTATTTCCAAGAAGGACTCTCCTCACCTACAGAAAAGGTTATACATTCGTATTTTTCTCAAGAGACTTGACATTAAGCTGCATTTTACACTGACCTGTATCTCCTCTGTGTCATCACTGCCCTCCTGAGCATGACTTGGTGGATCTTCTCTGAAACAAAAAATTCACAGGAAAAAAAAGTAAGCACTGGAGTTTGACTTGACCATATCCATTATATTTCCACAGCATCTCCAGCTGTTGATCAACAAATGTTTCCATAAGAAGAGCAAACCTCAGAACCCCTGGCAGAGAAACACCAGAGCAAGCCAGGACAGAAAACTGAAGCCTGAACACCCTGCATTAGGCTTGGGCCCTCCCATAAACACTTGGCTTCTTTCAAATTAGCAGATCGTTTTTTCTTCTAAAAGCACCCTAATCAAAGCTTTTCAACACCCAATTTATTAACTATTCTTTTCCAAGTTTACTGTACTCTGACAGAAGCACAAATCAAACAAACTTTTTTTTTAACAAGTTTAGTTTAAATTATGCTTTGCATCCATACTCCTTTTTAATTACAAATTAAAAATTCTTAACACCTGAGTTTCAGATGTTGGCCTGTGCATTTCTGATTCTGAGCAGAAAATGTCCTCATACTCTGCACACAATTCTTATGGGAAGTGGATAAACTGCCATTAGTTTCTTCCTGAAAAGCTCCTTTTCCCACAGAAGTGAGATCTGCTGTAAACACTAAAATACGGCACATATTCCCTTGAAGCTTTCGGTGACTTCTGAAGTTCTTTAGCCAATATAACTGGGATCCTAAAGGATCTCTAAAGGAGCTCTTGAAGACTCACAGTTACAAAAGAGCACTCATTTAAACAGAGCAGCTGGAGAGCTGTGAAGATGTACATCCCTACCAAAAGTCAGCTCTAACAAGCCCAGTCTCTGCAGTCCCTCCATGCACTTCCATAGGGGTTGAACTATCAGTACAGTTTGTGAGGTCTGGAGAACAATACTGGTTCACTGAAGATCAGGAGCGATCCTGCCTTGCCTGCAAGAAGATCGCAGTCCCTTCTAG
>JAYRBT010000042.1:5305723-5324918 GCA_036023395.1 Myiotriccus ornatus | reverse complement strand
TCAGCGCCCTCAGCCCCCTCAGCCCCCTCAGCCGCCTCAACTCCCTCAGCGCCCTCAGCCCCCTCAGCGCCCTCAGCCGCCTCAGCGCCCTCAGCCGCCTCAGCGCCCTCAGCCCCCTCAGCGCCCTCAGCCGCCTCAGCGCCCTCAGCCGCCTCAGCGCCCTCAGCGCCCTCAGCCGCGTCAGCTCCCTCAGCCGCTTCAGCCCCCTCAGCGCCCTCAGCCCCCTCAGCGCCCTCAGCGCCCTCAGCCGCCTCAGCGCCCTCAGCGCCCTCAGCCGCCTCAGCCCCCTCAGCCGCCTCAGCGCTGCCGGCGGAGCCGCTCCCGCCGCTCTGCCCCGGCCGCCGAACCGCCGAGCAACGCCTCGCTCTTCGAGGTCCTGCTGTCGTCTCTGTGCCTGTCTGTCCGTCCCCCCCCCCTCTGCATGGAGTTGTTTCGTGGAGTCGTGGAGCGTAAACGCAGCCTCCCAGGGCAACCTGTGCCGGTGTCTCACCGCCCTCACAGTGGAGAATTTCTTCCTGATGCCTAACCTAACCTTCCCCCCTTTCAGTTTGTATCCATTACTCCTTGTCCTGTCACTACGGTTCCTGAGGGAGAGTCCCTCTCCAGCCTCCCCTGTAGCCCCTTCAGGTACTGGAGGGTGCTCAGGGGTCTCCACACAGCCTTCTTTCCTGCAGGCTGAGCAGCCCCGGTTTCACAGCCTGCCTTCATAGGAGAGGTGCTCCAGCCCCTTATCGGCTGTGGGGCCTCCTCTGGACCTGCTCCAGCAGTCCCGTGTCCTTCTTGTGTTGGGAGCTCCAGGGCTGGACGCCCCACTGCAGGTGGGGTCTGACCGGAGCAGAGCTGGGGCACAGAACCCCCTCTCTTGCCCTGCCGCTCCTTTTGGCACAGCCCAGGACACTCTGGGCTGCCAGCTCGTGTTGAGCTTGTCATCAACCACTCTTTCATTTTGTTTTGTCCCAGGTCAAGTAATAACTGAGTAACGTGTTCTTTTTTTAAGCCTCGTGGTTCTGCTGTGGTCTCTGTGCCTGTGTGTCCCGTGCATGGCGTTGTTTCCTCACACACTCTCCCATCTGCTCTTTGGGAATGTCTTCCCCATCCCTCACAGCTGTCTGGGAGTTTGATAACAACGTGGAGATACTGCTGACCCTCCTCTGCCCATGGGAGATAGTCCTTGTTGTTGCTGTTTGTCCTGCAGTTATTTTTCTGTGTTTTACTTGCCACTGAGTGGGTCGTCCGTGCTGCTAAATACCACGACAAAAATGAAACATTCCCCCCACCACCACCCCTTTTCTCCCTCTCCCTTTCCCCCATCGACTTCTGCTAATTAATTGATTTTGTTTCTAGAACTGCTTTTTGTTTCAGTCACAAGTTTAAAGTGACTTGGGAGCTTTTAATGACGTTTGTCATCAGCACAGATATCTCAAAGTGGTGTTGGGTGAATCATGCATAAAACACTGCCAATGTCCCCTTTGCAGGTTATTTCTAAGAGAACCTGTATTTTGTTTTATCTTGAGCTTGCTTTAGGACACCATTGCTGAGCTCCCATTAGATCTGGTTGCTGTCAGCTGGGATGTGTGTTTGGATCGGAGAATGTCTTCTGAAAAGTGATTTAGAAAAGCTAATCCATATATATGATTTATAACCATATGTAAGGGTTAATATTAAAGTATAGTTGTGATACCTTGGCTTCTCTTTAAGCTGATTCACAGGCCTCAGCTGGCTTAAGATTTTAACTCCTGGGAAGGATAATTTTTAAACTGTAGAATGACTGGATGTTGACTTCAAAGGAAGCCACTCAATAAAGGAATAAGCAATGGGAATAAAGTTACATGTTTTATAAATGGCATGCCTTGTGCATGACTGAGTTTGACCCCAACATGAAATAAATGGAAGAAGTAGCATGATTTGCCAGCAAACCCCTGTAACACTGGCCACAGAAATTGCTAGAGAAAGCAGAACTGGGCCAAACATTTGATTTTTCCCATAATTTATCGTTTGAGTGCTGTTGATTCATGTGAAGGCAGCTGATAAATGTGAGTGCTATGACATATTCTTAAGATTGCATTGATAACTATTAAAAATGTATATTTAGAGCTCTGGTAGTCCTAAGCCAGCCAGGTTCCCAGGCTGCTGTGTGAGCTGCCTTGTGTTTTTAACTCAAATGATGCAGTGGGAATTTTGTGAGAGAGAAGAAGAACCTCCCTGTCAGAGGGCTGGAAGACAAGGTCTGTTCTGAAGGCAGTCAGGGCTGTAGAAACCTTACGCTGTAGTGTTAAATTCAATTTTCAGTCGCAGCTGATTTTGTCCATGAACAAGAGGGATTGCCACCCTTGACAGCATGACCAGAATGAGGTACCAGAACTGCAGCCCTTGTTTAACCAAATTTAACCATTTCAGCTTTGTAACAGCCACAACTCTCACTTCTTACAGCCAACTGAATTTGGGAAAAATTGGGTTTTGGTGGAACTTTTAAAAATGACGCTACACATAGAGTTACTGCACCCACTTGTGGAGGAGGCCCGAACTACAGAAGCTGAGATAGATCAGTTCCCTCTCTCTTTGAGGTGTTCACCCATTTGAGATTTTAGTGATAATTCAAGCGACTGAAACTGTGTATTTTTTTGTTATTTTAAGTAGCAAGTCACCCTTGAATCTGTCAGCAGAGAGCAAGCTGTGTTGAAAAGCCATGAGATGAGGTTCTAGTATGTTTTTGGAACTGATGTAAGTGAGTATTAATCCTGTTGTACAAACTGTTGCTACAGGTGCTTGTGGGATTTGGGGAACAGCTGTGGTAATCCACGTTTGAGAGAGATACACTGATACCTGTAAGCTTCTGCAGAAGGATTAGTGTGATCCATGGAACAGGGTTTCCTGTGAGGGAGAGGCTAAAAGAGAAGGATTTACTCAGTCCCATCCAAAAAAGAACTTCAACAAGGTTCTCTATCTCCTCCTCTGGTGTATTTATATTGACAGTGCAAAAGGCTGTAATTCTGTCCAAATGTGGGAGGTGAATTTGCTGTGGCTGGCTTTATGAGGTTTTATGTTTTTAAGGCTTCACACAGAGCCTCCTTTGTTTCCTCTGGGTGACCAGGAACCTGTTGGAACTGCAGGTCCTGGCCTGGGCTGCTTTTGCATACGTTTGGTGGAAAGGTTGGTCTTGTACCTGAGAGTCACAGCAAGAGACCGTGGATATTGTGCAGATAAAGCTCTGAAATCCCGAGGGAAGGCAGTTCCAGACATTGCTGGCTCGAGAACAAATGGGTAACAACTGACTGGATTAACATGGGGTAGAAATTGGAAGATAAGCAAGTGAGGTTCTTGAACAGTTTTTCATACAAACAGCAGTAAGGTAGATAATAAACCTGCATAGTCTTGAGACGGGGCTTCATTGCTTTAAGAAAAGACTATAGAACGTGGTTTTGAAGGAACAGAATTGGGTTTAACAGGTCAGGGTTTCTTTTCAGGACTTGTGTTACATAAAACCAGTCAGAATGTTTGGCCTTGATGACCTGCTTCATCAAAAAACAGTGTCCTGAGGAAGAGCCTGCCCTGTGTGCAGACTGAGGAAGCGATTTATGTAGGTTAGTTTTACTCCTGCTGATAAACAGAAATGTTTACTACTACCTATTCCTTTTAGCTACTTCTTGGAATTCAATCCCAGTCCAATATGTAAGAAAGCTGGTTGTTGCTCTTACTTGTTTCACAAATACACAGTAGATGTTATCATAAAAGGATAAAGGCGGAGTAAAAAATGAAAGTGCTAAAATTTAGTGCAACAGAGAAGGTCTTCACACACTTCTGTTCATTGCTAGAGGCCACACAGAGCCTTATTAAACCAGAGCTGGAGCATGGAAGGATTCCTGTTGACTTCATGGAAAGTTAATGGCATGGAGGATAGACATCTTTAAGATTATCTTGTCTCTCCCAGTGTTTAAACTGGTTTGCTGCTTCTCACTGTCTTTTGCTTTATGATTCACGATGATTTTCAGGACTTCAGGATTCTAACTTAACAGAGATGAGCTTCCTTGGTGTAAGTCTCTGTGCTGAGAGTGCTTTGGGCAGATACTCAGCTGCCTTTGGAGGGTGCTGGGCACACCATTGCCAGTGAGAGACTGCCCTGCTCAGGTCTCACCAGCTCCACGTGCCTCCTGCACTTGCAGCACAACACACGTGTGGCTCTTTGACCTTGGTTTTTGGCAGAAGGTCGAGTCATTTCCGTGTTTGTTTGGGATGTGTGTAAGGTGGAGGTGGGTTCTAGTTCTGAATCTTCATAGCAGGCAGTTTTCACCCCTGAAATCCTCTTGGTAGAAGGGTTTTTTTCCCAGTTCCACAGTGGAGTGTGTGGTCCTGTTATCCACACACACTGTTGTCAGAGCATTTCACCCAGACCAGAATAAAACGATTTGACTGAAGGGGATGAATTTTGTCTGTGTGTCTGACATGTGAATAGTTAAGAAGGGTGTCTTCAGCCAGCATAGCTACTTAGCAGCTGATAGGACTATTACAACTGTGCAAGTCAGGGATTTGATCCCAATTTACAATTCTCCTTTGGGTTATTTGACTCTGAAACCATTGGGTGGAGCCGAAAATGTGAATTGAACTTGCCATCACACGTCCCTGGCTTCCTCCAGCAAGCCACATTTGCTACTTTAGAATGCAGAAATGAACCTTTTAACTTTACACTGAAATCAAATATTGACTTAGTTTCATATATATCTGGACTTTGCACAGGGGGGAAAAGCCTGACATTGCTGAAAATGGCAGCTGAGAAATCCACAGAAGGGCCAAAACCAGCTAAACAATTCGTCGTGAAGGAAGAGGTACAGCATGCCTGGGTTTGACGTGTTGCTGTTAAATAACAGTTGTTTGGGAGCGATCAGAGTGTTTGTGAGTGCAGAGAACAATGTGCTGTAAATGCTGTATGTTTGTAACGATCGTTTCAATGGACAGAACACTTCTTCCTGATGGGCAGGGAGTTTAAAAGAGGTGACATTTCTCTTTGTGGAAATGATCATACAGATTTTCAGTGGGGGGAGAGAAATCTACAGTGTTACAGCATTTTAAGCTGCTGCTTTTTGTTTCAGATTTTGTATCTGATTCTTGTATTGTCTGTTCAAGAGGTTTTCAGTGTTCAGAAATAATGCTGGTACCTTTGAGAGACCCTACAAATCAGTGGGTCATGAAACTCAGCCTTGTTTTCTGTTCCTTTGAGAAGAACCAGTGGGGGTTTCCATGACATTTAGGATTGTACCACCTTTCATGTTTTCTGAAAGGGTTTGAATTCAGAACATTGCTGTTCTAAAGACATGAGTGAGGAAATAATAAGATTAATATCAAGTCCTGAGGAAGGATTCTGGAAGTACTTCTGGGTGCTTACAAGGAGCACTTTCACCCTAATTTAAGCTGCCTCTATTTGTTTCAATTCCCTTTTAAGTGAATTCTTAAAAGTTAATCTTTGGTGTTAAGGCAGGTTTGGCAGCAGCCTCACACTGTTGTTACAACACAAATGTAGTTTCTTCTATTTATTCTTCCTTGGAGTGAACAGAGTCTTGTCATTTCTTTAGGTTGCAAGTTACAAAACCTTTTCAGGAAAGAAGAGATTTGTTTGGATTAAATTTATGTCTTTTCCCTTGGATGTTTTTTGAATATATCTCAAGCATTAAGGGCTTCATTTTTGAAACCTTTCTGTGTTTTCTGCCAAGACCTGTTTTCCTGCAGGCAGAATTTTAATTTTATTCTCTTTTTTTTAATTTTTTTTTTTTTTTTTTTTTTTTTTTTTTGTGGTTTTGTTGGTTTGGTTTGTGTTTGTTTGTTCGTTTGTTTGTTTGTTTTTATAATGCCTCTTTGTTATCCTCTTTTGAAATACTGTACTTTTTGGTGTCACCAGCAGTTTATAATTGGATCTTACATACTTTAAGCTATTTAGGTTTTTCAGGCATTTTGTGGGCTTAGTAGAGGGAAGTTTTTCCCTTGCCTGGTGCCTCTGCCACCAGCCTTTTTGTTAGAAGTGGTTCTGTAACTCAGCAGTGGCTGTGTGGTCTGATGTTGGAATAGCTTCTTCCATGGAAGTGGCAGCTGATTTTATTTCATTCCTCCTGTTTCTGGGGACGCCCAGCCAGGCTGTTGTAAGCAAAGCAGATGTTATTTGCTCATCAAAGCAATAAAAGTAACTCATTCTAAACCAAGTTACATTAAAAGAAGTGAACTGCTGGGCTAATACCTAAGGGATTTTCCCCTTTTAAGTGAATTACATAAAAAAATGAGGAAACATGGTAGGGAAAACAAACTCATTCAGCTCAGAAAAGACATTTTGTCAGGGTGTTAATGGTAAGAACTCAGTCAGCAGCTCCCAGAAATCTTGACAGGACAGGTATGTATCAGTCTCAGAGCTGCAGAAAACAGCAGTGACACAAGGCCACGGTCTGAGATCAGGACAAGGAAAGTTTCAGCTAGTTTGGGTTTCAGCCTTTCATTCCCAGCTGCTGGGCCGTGCTCTCTGCTCAGTGGACACTCAGGAGCACCAATGTAGGGAAAGTGTCTGCAGCCCAGACACCCTTTTACAGCTGAGACATGACTCTTGCAAAATCCTTCTAGAAAGATGAGGACTTTGCAGTACATAAAATCCCGCTGAATTCATTGAAACTTGATTATAAAAGTCATATTAAGAAAAGTTACTTTCTTGGGCCTATTGTCAATTCCTATTCGAGAACTTAGAGTAAATGTTTTGTTTTTTGGTTTGGTTTTTTTTTTTTCTGTATTAGCAACAGGAATGTTGTTGCACATTCCTGCATGTATTGTGATGCTGAATTTTTTTCCTCTAAAGAATCCAAAAATAGCTGTGTTGTTTCTCCCAAATAGCCCCCAGATCTTTGGGATTAATCTTATGATGTGTTTAACAAAGAATTCTTTGTTTTAGGTCATCGCAGAAAGAAAATGGTTGAAGCTTGAAGAAACAACTTACACTGATCCCTTTGGGAAAACCAGGTAATTGGCTGTGTGGTATTTCAGATTCCTGTGATGTTCTCAGCTGTGCAGACTGGCCCCAGGCTACAGAACATGGGCATTACAGACCTATCATTCCACACGAGATGAGAGCTGGTCACTGGGCACTTCCTTTAGAATTCCTGCTGTTCAGAGAAGGGAATCTCAGCCCAGCAGTTGTGCTGGCATGTGGAATTTGGCTCTTAAATCCTCTTGGGCACACTGACCCTTGGATTGTGTTGCATTTCCAGCTCCTTGTAAAGATGCTGCACAGAGGCAGTTCTAGACTGTGGCACTCACTCCATCCTGTGGCTTTCCTGGTTCTTCATTAAGGGCTCCTTTTTCCCTGCTGATGGTGCTGGATCTTGCATATTACTGACAAATTAATGTCCCCTTGTATAGTATCATGTTTGTCCAATCCTCTTGTACACCTCAGTGTTGCTGGTTTTATCCAGGGGTGACACCATGGCTTTAGTCCCCTGCCCTTAATGTGCTGGACTCTGGACTGATACCTCTCTCTAGTGCCTCTCAGTTCATCAGCAAAATATCCTCTTAAAAGTAGCAAGATTGGAGCTTTTGTGGAAGGATTTATATTGCTGGTGGGTTTTTTAGTTTTTATTCATCCCATTGCTTATGTTGGGAGAGAAGCTTTTGGTCTTCCTTGCCTGTGTGCTCCTTGTGTGCTCCAGCAGCTGAGCTGAAAGTTCATAACTCACCCTGTAAGCCTTATGCAGAAGCAAGACAAAAGATGGAATTTGCAAGGACTTGTTACAGAATTGTACTTCAAAATCTGACTTGTTTTATACATAAATTGCTTTATTTTGCTCTTTTCCAAGATGACTTTTATAAGACTTGCCTGTTCTGTGACAGTCATTTGTGCCTTTCCCTTATGTTTAGTGATTTAAAGCATCGTTAATTAACTACTTTCTCCTTCTTTAAGTAGGCAAAATAAAATGATGCTACACGCATTTTATAGTATATGACAGGGCCTACCCAAGACCAGCTGCTTTCTTAGGAGGCCTCACCATGTGATGATATATTTTGCTTTTAAATGAAAGTAGCAAGGGTAGAAGATGACTTACATATTCGTTTGTTCTTTTCTCTGTGTCAACCAGAACTTGGGAAACTGTGAAGCGAACGGGCAACAAGAAGGGAGTCACAGCTGATGGTAAGACACTGGTGGCTTTTTCTTTGATGGCATTTTTTTTCCTGTGGCAATTCTTCTGATAAACTCACAGTGCAGACTTAGAGCTGAGCTGTTTCTGAGTGAGTGAGGATGTGGAACAGGTAGCTTGGCAGAGCTTGCTGTACCCCAGAGCTAATGAAATGCAGCCTCAGTGCTGAACAATCAGACCCTCACTGGTAGGAGTGCTTTACCAAGATCATTGGATTCACTTTAGGATGATGGAGCAGTTCCAAACACATTTTTGGATGCCCTGATACAGAGGCAGCTGATACAGCTCCCAAGCTGGTGGATTGTTAGAGGGGCTAAGGACAGAGCTGTCTTTGGGCACAAGAGGAACACGATTTAGCCATGAGAGCAGCATAGCAGAAGTTCCATACAGAGGCTCCCAGAGAGTCTCTGCAGGCAGGAGAGCCCTTCCCTGGACATTGGTGGGCTCAGGGTGGGTCTGGCTTGCTACACGTGCCTCTCATTTGCTGGGGTGCTTTGAAGATGCCATTTGGGGCTTTTATTTCACCTTGATATAAATGATATAAGGAGCCCAGATTCCTCATTCAGGATTCTGGAGCAGGAATCTAAATGTTTAATGCTCCCAGTAGCAGTGCTGGAGTTCCTCTCCACATCCAGCACTGAATCCTCCCCTTGTGCTGCACTCACCCTCTGTGCTCTGTGGCTCTTGCAGGGGTAGCAGTGATTGCAGTGCTCCAGAGGACTCTGCACTACGACTGCATTGTCCTGGTGAAACAGTTCAGGCCCCCAGTCAACGGCTACTGCTTGGAATTCCCTGCAGGTGAGTGACTGGAACGTTAGGATGAGTCACATGCAGTTCAGTGTGTTTGGATGTGCTTAGAGTGTCAGCTGGAAAACTGTGCTGAGCTCAGTGTGCTGTTCCGAAATAGGAATGTTTGATAATGAAGAAAACAAAATGAGCTTGTTTTAGCAAACTGGAGAAAATTCTCTCCACTTTTCCTTTCCCTAAGAGTCAAAGCATTCAGCTTCTTTACCTCATGAGAATATCAGTGCCATTTCCCGGGAAGGTAGGATGATTCTGTAGATGATCAGTTAAGGATGTGAGGAGCAGCACGATGAATCCAGGAGCTGGAACCCTTCCTAATGCTTCAGTTTATCCCTCTGTAAATACAGGGTGGAGAGGATGTTTCACCTCTTCCATAACACTTGATTAGATCTTGGGATGGGTATTGCAGTTAAGTGGTAGGCTTTTAATTATCCTTGTGTATTATTTGTCTCGCAGGTCTCATTGAGGAAAACGAGTCAGCAGAAAGTGCTGCACTGCGAGAGCTGGAGGAAGAAACTGGGTACAAGGGGGAAGTCATTGAATGTACTCCAGGTCTTTGCTTTTTTTTTTATTTTCCCACCAAAGCCAATTCTGTCTTTGAAGGTCACTCTAAATGTCTAAAATGCTTTAAACCAAAGGTAAAAATCTATGCAGCAAAGCCTACACAGATGAGCAGGGCAGCATCTCATGGCTGCATCAGTGAAACTTTGGTCCTTTTGGGAGTCAGTTGCTGAGCTTCTGCTGGACGTACAGGGCTGAAGTGAAAGTTGGATGTCTGTAGGGAGAAAACTGTTATTGATCGGGATCCTACACAAAACCCAGTTATTCAAGCTGTGATTTGGCATTTTAGTATAAATGTCTAAATTACTGGACTTGTGTGAACAGCATCTGTGAGCTTAGGTAGAAAAAAACCAGCTGCATGATGCAGTGTGAGTGGAGGTCACCCTCCTGTCAGCTGTGAGGAGGTGACAGGGCTCGGGTTTTCCAACTGAAAAGAAGGAGAGAATAATTGGAGTAAATTCAGAGACCCTTTGGAGTGTGATTGTTGCCAGTCCCATGCTTCCTCCATAAAATGAAATGAAGGCAAAACAAGGATCAGAAATCAAACTTGACAAGGTAGAAAGGTAACTTAGATACGATTTCAAGGAAATGTCATTGCAGTTGAGCCCTGGTTCTCAGTTACTGGTTACAACTGCAAGCTGGGGAAAGAGGTGGAAGCAGGTGATGGTAAAATTGGACTCCAGTGGACTGAGGAAGTCTGTAAGAGTTTACAGTTACATCTTCAGTCTGTGGAATGGAAAGTAAACTTGGCTGAGAACAAGTCTTACCAGGGATCTGTGAAAGAGCTGAGCGTTACAGAAACTTTACATTTAAGGACATGTGAAAGCAACGTTTTCACTGCTCTTCCAGCATGACAAATACATGTTCTGTGGTATCAGATACATTCCTGTGAAAGCTTTTGTTACAATGACAAGTTGCCTGACTCCTGCTTTGGAAGATGACCCCTCTCCATGTGCTTGTTTGGCAGCTCTGTGCTTGGACCCAGGTGTGTCAAACAGCACCACACACATTGTGAGCGTCGTCATTAACGGAGACACGGCTGAGAACACGAGGCCCAAGCAAAAGCTTGGTGAGTTTTGTACCACTCACTGGAAAATTTCGGGAGGATAACAAAAGGATGGGTTTAAAAGAACTGACCCCATCACCGCATCTCTTCTGTCCCAGCTGATTTGGATGCTGCAGGTCCTTAAAATCACATCCAGGAGCCGAGATTAGCAGAGTGTGTCTCTGTGTTGGGACACACTAGGGAGGCCCAGATGTGAAGTGTCAGCTGTTGGCACAGCCAGGAGACATTTTGGTGCCAAACCTCAGAGAGGGCCATGAGCACTTAGAGCCTACATACTCCTCTCAGTTGTAGCTTCACTCTGGAAGTAATTACGGCATCAGTCAGCTATCAAAATGCTTTTCAACTGTAAACTCTAGTGTGTCTCAAATCCCTTACCTTACTACTTTTTTTTCACTTGCAGATGAGGGAGGTACGTAATGTGACTGTGCTCCCATTGGCAAATGTGATCTTCAGATGGCAAGTTTTACTTAGAAAATGTCAGTTAAAACTGGTTTTTATTTGTGCTTGGGTAATCTCCTGACCCTAATCAAACGTGCCTGAGATTGACTTTGGCCTAGACATGAAAATTCCTGTGGGCCGTTATCTCATCAATTATCTTTCCAAGTATTGCACCTCCAGCACCAGCACCTCGGGAAATACAGATCACTGAACCCACAGCAGCTGTAGGTCAAACCCCAAAGACAAGTGATTCAGAGACAGAGGAGCTGTAAGCCAGCACAAATTCATCATGAACAAACCCTTTGGTTTGGTCTTGAAACGCATCTCCAATCCACTCCTGTACCAGTAGAAGCCAATCAAAAGCCCACTTGGTTTTCCATTGTCTCCTTTTAGCTGTCAGCTACACTCTTTTTGCAGCTGTTTCCCAGCTTCTTTCTGCCAAACATGTTTTTAATGACCCCAGTCTCTGCCTTCCCCCATTTAATAACTGTTTTCTGACAGATTCTCACAGCTTTGGGATGGTGATGAGCACAGAGACAGTTTCTCTCCCCTTCTAAGTTGTAAAAAACAGGAGACACTGTGGGGAATTTCTCTCCTGTTCACTGATTTAAGGGTGCATACATTTTTTTCTTCTCTCCTAGAATTCGTGGAAGTTATCTCACTTCCAAAGAACGACCTACTGCAAAGAATTGATGGTAAGAGCTTCCTGACACATGAAATGCCCAAAACTGAGCCTCAGGCACCCCTTAGCTTCTCTTCTCCGAGCTCCTCACGGCATTTCTCATCCTAGAATAACTGTGTCTTAAGCACAAAGCCGTGAGAGACCGGACCAGGTATGGGAGTTGGCACTGAGAATTCCTGTCTGGAATGCTACGCATCTTCATTTTAGTAAAGGACTTACTTTTCTGCGGAGATGTTTTGACAGCACCTCATAGTTTGTTTTGTTTTGTTTTCAGAGCTTGTAGCAGAGGAACACCTTGCAGTAGATGCCAGGGTTTACACTTACGCCCTGGCTCTGAAATGTGCAGCAGAAACACCTCTCCAAGTTCCCTTCATGAAGTTTTAAAGCTGGACAGTGAGAAACTTAGTGGAAAACTGCCCAAGTCAGATGGCTTAGAAGCACAGCTCTTCTTGTAATCAAGGGCTTTTGCTTTACTTGTAAAGAAAAAAAAAAAAGGTATTTGTAGGAACAATTCTGATATTTTTATTTGGAATTATGTAACCGACAAAAAGCATTTCTTATAACTGCTCTATCAAGCCTTGACAGACTCTCCATAATAAAAATACTGTTTAATTTTCAGCATAGCTCGTTTCTCACTACATTCCTTTCTGCACTTGTGGGTAAGTATGAGGAAGATGCCAAAGGTAACTGTGGTCGGTGTCGTACCACGTGTTCCAAAGGAGGCAAGTGGCAGGAGGAGCCACACTCTGTTCCCACACACACAAAGAGCACCACTCAAACAGCCTGGAGAAGGGGAGACTGAGGGGAGAACTGGTGATCTGCAGCTTCCTCGGGAGGGAAGCAGAGGGGCAGGCACTGACCTGCTCTGTGGTGACCAGTGACAGGACCAGGGAGTGGCCTGCAGTTGTGGCAGGGGAGGGTTAGGTGGGATATTAGACAAAGGTTCTTCCCCAGAGGGTGGTTGGGCACTGAACAGGCTCCCGAGGGCAGTGGTCACAGCACCAAGCCTGGCAGAGCTCAGGCAGTGTTTGGATGATCCTCTGGGTACATGGTGTGACTCTCAGGGGTGTCCTGTGCAGGGCTAAGGGTTGCACTCCATGACCCTTGTCGGTCCCTTCCAACTCAGGATATTCTACAATCCTGGGATTCTATGGACTAGAGGTAAGTCTGTGTGACAGGAGCAGTGACAGCAGCACAGGGACACTGGCCATGCTCTGGCTGCAGCATTTGAAATGGCAATTTCAGGAACCTCTGATTATGACTTAGTCCTGAAGATGCTGTTTCCTTCTCAGCTCAAACCAAACTATGCAGAAAGAACGAACTGGCTTGTTGCTCCAAGAAAACAATGACTCTGACAACGAAGGTGACACCACCATCCACTGGTGTGGGATCCAGCCAGGGATCCTGCTGAAGGTCTGAGGTCACTCACATGCCCCCAGAGTGCACAGCCTTGTAGTTTTCCCTCTCCAAGGAAACATCCACCACCCGTGTATCCAGGCTGCACCTTCAGTCTGAGCCCTTCTTGGTAAATCTTTCCCAAACCAACCTTCAGTGCAGGTGCACAAATTGGGCTGCTTCTAATTCTGTAAACAGCCACCACTGCTGAAAGGTCAGGATCAGGGAGTTTTACTAAACACACACCGGTATCAGCCTTGCCTCTGAAATGGATGAGGACAGGCAAGCACAATTAGGGAGATTTTCCCAGCTTAGAAAAGAAGCAGAAAACTTGCTTGAGATTTTCTTACCTTCACAAGCAACACAAAGTTACTTTCAAGTTAAGCATGAGAGAAGAAGAAATGTGACATCAAAGAGAAAAAGTAATTGATTACAGTAGAGCTTTAAAGGGAGGAATGTTGAGATTTGATGTTTTATTTAAGGCTGGTAAAAACTAATCAATTATACTCTAGAAAGAGGAGGAATAAAGCGGGAAAAAAGGGAGCCTCCCAGACCTACTTCACTATCAGGGCATGTTAGAAATGATCAAAACCTGCCCATGAAGTACCCCTGGCACAGATTAAGACCCAAGAGAGAGTTTAATTAAATAAGTTTATTGTCTAACGCGCACAGTTGTTACACGGCCGCTGTAAAGTGCGACGGGTTTCCAGCAGGAACTCTCCGTTCCCTCCTCTGAACACGCGGCTTTGGGAACCAGGCCTTGTTCTTTAGACTCACAAAAGCGAAGTGGACACGAAGTTTCAGTGGCACAGTTTTCACAAGGACATGGTTGAACAGAACTGCTGGGCGGCCCTGCCGGCTGGACAGGGGCTGCCAGGGTGTCCCACGGGAGCCCAACGTGCCCCAGGATGCAGCAAATCCACCCCAGAACCAGTTCACAGGTGAGATGAGTATCAGCCCGCGGTAAAAGGTTTGCTTGGCCACCCTTGGAGCCAAGGGAAAGGTGCCCGGGTGGAGACACCGCCACGGAGTAACGAGCACTGAGTTCAGTGAGGGGGAAACGGGAGTTAAAAAAGTACAAAAAATTAATGTATAATACCGGTACGAATAAATTTTGTCAGGAATACTGGCAGGTGGCAATCTGAACTCAGGTAGTTGTTTTTTTTTTTTTTTCCTACTAAGGGCAGGGAAATTAATTAAACATTTTACTGCTGTGTGCAAAGGCGTTTTTACCGCTCTCAAACTGATACATGTTCCCATCTCACTGTAGTGTCTGAACAGCAAGGTAGATGAATTGTTTCCAGCATTACAGGCAACACTAGATAATAATACTTAAACAAGATAATGTAAACTTTATTCTTAAGGCAGCTGGTACTAATGCTGCACACAGGCAGTGCTCAGTGCCCACGACAGGAACGGGACACGGAGCACTCGAAAACAAGTCAAAAGAAAAGAGCGTTATTCGACTAAATGACACGTGTTGTCAAAATCCCTTTCACACAAACCATGAAATATTGGGACATCTAGAAAAATAATGCACCTACTCCTCCAACCTCAGCCTGTTCTTTTACAAATATTTCAAAATACTGATAAATAATAGTGACTGCAAGCAGGATGCCGGTGCCGGAGCCGATGGCTCCCAGAAAGTCGGCCAGTACTGAAAGGGCCCCGATGCACAAACCACCAAACGCAGCTGCCGTGGGGATGTACCTGTAGCAGAGGGAAAACAGGAGAGAAAAGGGTGTTCACAACCATGGATTTTCATCTGAGGGTCCTACCAGTGTATCTACTACGAAAATGACCGACTAGAATAAACCGAAAGCGAGCAGGGTTAGATTGGACATCAGGAAGAAAAATTCTACACTGTGAGAGCAGTGAGGGACTGGCACAGGTTGCCCAGAGTTGTCGATGTCCCATCCCTGGAAGTGTTCAAGGCCAGGATGGATGGGATCCTGAGGAACCCAGTGTGAGCAGCATCCCTGCCCACGGCAAGGGGGCTTGGAATGAGATGATCCTGAAGGTCCCTTCCAACCCAAACCATTCGGTAATTCTGTGCAGATCAAGCAATAAATTTAGCACTGCAAATGCAACCCTGCCATGAGCTCTTACTGTCCTCCAGTAGAAACAAAGTAGAAGCTAAAATGAAAAGTCACTGATAGGAAATCTGAGTGAATAACAAAGCTTTTCAATTCACAGTTTTAACAACTTTACGTGGATGTGTGCCATGGAACCTCCACAAGACCAAGAGTAACTGCTTTGAATTAAATATGCAGGGATCAATCTACCTTTCAGTACAGCTCTGCAGGCTTTACATGCTGTGTAAAATACAGCTTTGGTAGTGCCATGCTAGCTCAGTAATGGTAAACTAAACACCTGTGAAAATCAAGGTATCCTTCTTTTACAAACACAGAAGAGATTCAACTCAAATCCCCTCATTATGCCACCTAAAAATCAACACTACAGGTTAATCTCTATCCTACTACTATATAACATCTTGTGCTTAACTAGGAAAGACAGCTAAATGTGAAGAATCTTCCTATTTGCAGTGAAAACAGGCCTCAGATTTTTCTGAGAATATCTGTTCTGGTTGACACTTCCCCTCCACTCCTCATCATCCAGCTGGAAGTCAGCCTTTCCTTACCTGTTCAGCTCATGAACCATTGAGGTATCCCTGTGGCCTCTCATCACCATCTGCTGTTCTTTGAGTTGCTTGGCAACCTGCAGAAAACATTATCTTATGAACCCGCTGCAGGTGTTTCCCAGTCACCCGACGTTCGGCGAGAGCACCAGCTGGTCAGGCAGCGCCGGTCAGCTCTGCACCAGGGGCCCTGTTTGACACCTACATCTTTGGCCGACGAGCCGGACACCTCGATCCAAGTCTTGGAGAAGAAGGCGCAGGATCCCAGCATAAATATGATATAAACTATCACATGGACAGGATCCTCAAATATTGCACCCATGGATTCTGGAGGGGACAGGTAGTAGCACAGGCCGCCCACGGGGTACGAGCGAGCGGGGCCACCGCCGCTGACGTCCTGCGAGGGGAAGGAAGAGGCAGCTGGTTATTCCTCACAGACCTCCCACGTTCCCAGCCTGTATTTATGGAGGAATTCCTCCTCCAGGTTTAAAACTGCTTTCATATCTGAATGCTAAAAAGTAAGTATTCCAGTTTTCCGCTGGGTAAGTCCCAAAGTTTGACAGAGCAGGAACATCTACAGATAATTTTAGAAGTACTTACTGCCCACTGTCCCAGTAAGTTCACCAGGAAGTTGCCACTGAAACGAACAGACAACATCTGGGAAATGACGTAGAGGTTGGAAACTAAGGCAGACTGCAGGATGATGGGAATGTTGGAGGTATAGAAGAGCTTGATGGGATAACTGCTGTACTGCCCACGGTACCGGGCAGACTTGATCGGCAAGTCCACTCGGAATCCCTGCGGGAAAGAACCCCAATGCTCCAAGTTTATTTCCAGACAGAAGGTATTCCCAGTATGCCCCAAAGTTATTCCTGACCACAGAGTTCTTGCTAGATAAACAAGGAGTGCAAAGTCCAGGACTGCAAAGGCCAAAGGCTTTCAGCTACAGTCTGGATTACAGGTTTTCAGGATTTTTCAAGTGTTACTGCGTGGCTGTATCACGTTCTTTTTTTACAAACACTATTTCTCATCTGCTAAATGATGCTCCTCCAAAATACACTTTATAGAACAGGGTTTGATAAAAGCCTCTAGTGGCTTTTAACTGAACTAGCCAGTTACCAGCAGGCTCTTGTGTGGTAAGCCCAGTCTTATGTTTTCTGGGGCAGGATCCTCTCTGAGCAGACCCAAGAAGAACCACACGAACCTGAAAACCTGACATTACTTTTTTTCTTTTTTAGTAAATACTTAAAAGAAGCACTAGCTAAGTGTTTCAAGAAAATTAGGGGAAAATCAATAAGCTCTGCATTAATTACGTGGCTGTTTTCTCGAACAAATCTGTGTCACACACCCCCCAAAGAAGCAAAGTTCTCCAGCTCTGTCCAAAAGTATTCTCTGAAGTCAATGATGAATATCAAGCATATTATTGGTGTGATGCAACCCCTGCAGTTCCAGAAGCCATTTTTAGTAAAAATACTCTCCCAAGTGTGTATGGAATGTGAGATTACACACTGAGCACCAGCAGGCCTGGCTATAAAACTGAACAGCTGGTCTGTCACAGGAGAATGTTACTGAAATAACAATACTGGAAATAAGAGCTCCTTACTCAAAGCTGAGACACTTCAGCTAACCTGCTCTAAACTTTCCCAGCTTTTCCCAGTGACTGCAGCATCCAGGGTCCACATGCACTTCTGCAGAGCTGCTCTGAGGAATTTTACCTGGAAATATATGACCACAGCAAAGACAAACACTGTAGCAATCAGGTTCATGAGGTTGGGCAGGTTCTGTCTGTAAAAAGCCTCCCGCAGAGCCCGGACTTTGTCGGTTCGTGTGGCCAGGAGATGGAATAATGCAATCACAGCACCCTCAAACTCTGTTCCTGCACGAAGCAAAAAGGGAAAAGGAATTTTAGTCTCCACACATTAAAGCAAAACAAAAAAGATCTTTCTTCTGGAAATGTTAAGAATGACATAAAAAATCCGGTACAACAGGACATAAATCCTGTTACAGCAAATATGTCACAGTACAGGATTGGCTGTAATGATCTACCAAAACATTATTCCTGGTTAGAAAAACCAAAATAAACAGAAAAGTCACCCTCATGAAAGAATACTCTCTTCCTTTCCTTTCTGGGAGGCAGGAGGATGATTGGAAGGAAGAAACAATAAACGAGGAGAAAAATATCTTTAGAAAGGCAGCAATAAAATGCAACAGAACCGCTGAAAACCAGGTGCAAATGAAACAAACTAAAAGCCTGGCTCAGGATTTCAGATGAATGCAGTAACCAGTTAATTTCTTAATGCAGAAAGGCTGCAGCTTAACGTGCCATTTCAGAGGTCTCAGGACAACCAGATGTCAAAGACTGGCTGAGGAATGAAGGGATTGCAGCCTCTGAAGAATCAAACCAGCTTAAAGTAATTCAGAGGCACCAACAGCAAAAGTGTCCTGTAGCCCCAGACAACAGCTGGAACATGAACAACTCTCTGAATGTACAACATTTCCTACGTTTTCTTTCTGTGGACTAAACGATGCTAAAAAACGAGACTATTTCAGTTTGGAAATCCAAAAATTTTCATTCAAGGGCCTTCCAGTCCCATTTGAACTTTTGCAACTCAAATCAGCAAAGGCAAACTTGTAGGTTATAAATATTCACGTAAGTCAGACAACGTTTCCATCTGCAGTGTTAATTGGACAACTGACTGCAGGAGTGAATCACCACACATCAAAACCTTTTTTTTGAACAGCCACCCAATGAACATCTGATAGTTCATGTGCAGTTACACACCCACTGAAAGATGCTGTAACTGTAGCAGCACACCTACCCCTGCCGGTGTTGATGGTGGTGGGACTGAAAGCCTTCCAGACAATGGTTTCACAGATGTTGGTAGCAATGAACAGGGAAATGCCAGAGCCCAAGCCATAACCCTTCTGCAGCAACTCATCCAGCAGCAACACAATCAGACCAGCAACGAAGAGCTGGGGGAAGAGAAACAAAGCTGAGCAGAAACAAGAATAAAGCAGGTCAAGAGTCGTGTATTAATCCCCTGCTTCAGTATTTTCATCGTGTTGGGAGAGGGATCGTTAAGTTTTTCATCTAATTATCATTTGTGCAGTTATTCTGCCACCTGCACATCTCACCTGGCCATGAGCTCTGGGGCTTTTCAGCACAGAGGGAGCAAACAGATTACTCAGTAAGCACTTTTTTAAAAAAAAAAGTTTAAGTTTGTGTGCATTTAGTGCTTTGTTCTACAGGAGAACGTGTCAAAGCTGCCCCTGTGCCACTGAGTGAGAATCCTGCACAGCACTGAACAGCAGCTACTGCTTTCAAAGTCCACTAATTCCTCTATTTTCAATTAAGCAGCCACTCCTATCTGAAATCCTTTTGGTATTCACTATCCCAGCTTTCTCCTCCTTTATGGGATATTTAGGATTTCTCGTTTCTAGACAGATACAAAGGA
>JAYRBT010000042.1:5283688-5295727 GCA_036023395.1 Myiotriccus ornatus | reverse complement strand
CGGGCCGCCCCGCCCCGCCCGGGGCGGTGTCGCCCTCACGGAGCGGCCCCCGCGCCCTTGCCCGGCCGAGGCGGCGGGGCCGGGCGGGCAGCGGGCCGGGCTGGCCGCGCCGGGGGACGGAGCGGGCTGCGGGCACACGGACCGCGCTCCCGGGGTGCTCCGCGCGCCGCGAGGGGCGGGCATTGCCCCCGCCGCCGCCACAGCTCGGCTGCTGCTGAGGGCGGGAACGCCCCCGGCCTTCGCCCGGCTCTCCTCGGGCCCCACGGGCGCTGGGGAGCTTTCCTCGGTGCTGGTGGTGCAGCAGCGTTCACGTGGAAAGCACAGGTTTATTAATGCCCCGGTCCACCCGTGTCGGTGGATGGATGGGGTTGTTTCTCAGGGGCTCTGGAGCGTGTCCAGGGAAGGGCAGCAGAGCTGGGGAAGGGTCTGGAGCACAAGTCCTGTGAGGAGCGGCTGAGGGAGCTGGGGGTGTTTAACCTGGAGAAAGGGGGGCTCAGGATGACTTTGTCACTCCCTGACAGGAGGGTGTAGCCAGGTGGGGATCGGGCTCCTCTCCCGGGCGACCAGCGACAGGACAAGAGGACACAGGTCTTGAGGTGGGTTGGTTTAGGTTGGACATCAGGGAGAATTTCTTCACAGAAAGGGTGATTAGACATTGGACTGGGCTGCCCAGGGAGGTGGTGCAGTCACCGTCCCTGGAGGTGTTAGACACTCAGTGCCCTGGTCGGGTTGACAAGGTGATGTTCAGTCGTAGGTTGAACTCGATGACTTCAGAGGTCTTTTCCAACCTAATCGATTCTGGGAAGTGAACCTGACATCGCAGACTGACTGGCAACAGGTGTGATCCCCATCCCAGTACCACCAGTACCTTCTTCAGAGCCCTCAGTTACAACAGCCAGGGGTCTGTAAAATTAGGATTATCAGAATTTACTGCGGGATTTAGATATGACAATTTTAAATAGCATTTATTCTCAGTAACTCACCCTATGCACAGGCTTGTGTTCTTTCTGTGTTAGGTGAAGGTACTAAGAACACGAGATATGTGAAGAATTAGGGCTCCTCCACAAACTTGAATCTATATACTGGTTTGCACTCTGCATTCCCTGAGAAATCCTCTGAACCAAGACCTCACTACAGTATCTTTAGAAAATTTGTTCAATAGCCTCCCTTATCTGAAATCACTTTGAAAAGCTTTTTCTTCTGGTTTAAATGGTCATAATTTTACAAATACTAATGAGCAGTTCTCCAGCAATTACTTTCACCTTTAGTTCTTGAATAGTTTGACAAATGCCCATAATTAATGGGCCTGGCAGCTTACTTCTAGATTATAATCTCCAAATAATTGCTGGGTTAATAGCTGAGCTTCAGGAAATTTCTTCTAATTGCCCTTTGTTCAGAATTTAAGCCATACTTATCTTAATTTAATGAACTTCTATAGGTCTTGTGAGCCCACTCCTCACAGCAAACCCTCCTAAATCACTGGCCCTGGTTGTAGTGATTGATAAAAAGTCCGTGAGATTTCTTTAGTCCATACTGACACAGATGCACCACCTCAGGGATGCTGAACAAATATTTCTGTGTCACTCACGAGTGGGTTCCCAGTGACAGAAATTAAAAAAAAATCCAAATGCTTTCTTTGCTTATTCAAAATACTACTGTATTCAGAACGTTGAACCTTCAAAATTCAGGTTAGATTTTTCAAATCTAAACCAACAGCCCTGTTAATAATTGTTTTAAAATATTTCTTCTCCCGACGTGCCTTCCTCCTGTCATCGAGTATTTCTGCTGTTTTTAATGAGCTGCTCAGCCTAAGAGCTCATTCCTTCAGTGCCTTTACTTTTTTTTTCTTCTATTCTCACACTTCTCAGAAAATCCTGACACACCACAATGCACAAGTCCCGTAACACTCTCTCTTTTTAGTCAGCTCCTCTGCTACCTAACAGCACACAAAGCTTCACTTCTCCTTGTGTTAATGACCCACGACATTCTCCTGTCCAAGGACTGGCACCAGCCCCGTGAGCTGAGTTCAAGAAGCATTTGGACTCTTTCAGGCACATGGTGTGTTTTTGGGGTTGTCCTGTGCAGGGCCAGGAGCGGGACACAATGACTTGTGTGGTCCCTTCCAGCTCAGAATATTCTGTGACTCTTGTGATTTTATTTCTGCTTCTTTTCCCAAATGCTTTTTGGCAAAAGCACTGCAGCGCCGTGCAGGGAGAGCCACGCCCACCTGCAGAGCAGAGCACGGTGCACAGATGGAAAACAGCCTTGTGTGCATCCAAAATCGATGGGAGGAACAGCGTAAGCCCCGAAGTCAGCAAGTACTTTGTGCTGCTCCTGGGAGCTGTCAGCCCTCAGCGAAGAGCAGCGTTCTGCAGGCAGGCTGGAGAGCTCTCCCTTCCTACCCCAGTGTCCCTGGGGAGCTCCATGGCACCCCAAGGCTGGGCAGGGGGCACTGAGCAGCTCTGCAGAAAGAGCTGTGTCCCCCCCAGGAGCATCAAACAGGCTCGCAGCACTTGAGCATCCTTTGCTGGGCTGGATAACCTGACCTGCACAGCCTGGGGGGCAGTGGCGGTGCACAGCAAGGTCAGGTTTGGGCCACGTGAAACTCAAAACACAGGGTCTGTTCTGCCCTTGTGTGCACTGTCACAGTGAAGAAAAAAAAGTGGGTTTATGTAATCACCAGTCAAGGCTGGTAAATGTGCTCTACAACTTCCTTGGCTACAGCTGCAGCCAAAGCAATGTTTCTCTTCAGCCTCCTTTTTCTACTGATCAGCAGAAATTTAAACCAGAATACGCCTTGATGAGATAAAGCTGTTCAGGATGAGTAAGAAGTTGTGAAGTTTGCTAGAGCAAAGTGGGAGAAACATGACTTCACATCACAGGGATGGATGTGCTAAAGCAGTGACGTGAAACACCCCAGAGCAGGGATTACAGAGGTTATTTCAGGGTCACATGGAGTTAATGAGTGAGTGTGTGAATTAACTAGAAGAAATAGCAAAGCAGGCGTCAGAGATGATTTTGGGAGCTGTGGTGCCTGAAGTCTTCAGGAGCCATCCTGAAAGGTTTCCCCCCAGAACCCTGCTTTAACAACTCATGCACCAACAGCCACTACAGATTTCATTCCTGGCCCACAGGAAAAGTAAAAAAGGGAAAATTCACGACACTCTTGCTACAGAAATGGCTCAGTCCCAGACATGGGAAGCATTTATTTGACCAAACAGCACTAACACTTCTGTGGAAACAGAAGAAACAGAGCCTGTTTCCACACATGCACCATCCCAGGAACTGTAAAGTGCAGATAAGCAGCGTGATATAAGGCATTCTAGAGTCACCTCACCAATCTGTCCCCTAGACTGGATTCTTAACTTTAAAAAGGTGTTTTGTAGAAAATAGTACAAGAGAACAAGAAGTATCAAGAGTAACAGGCATCACTTCTCATCATTAGGTATTTGCCTACATGAAAAAATTCCTTCATCATTACCAAACTCGTTCCACCCTTTTTTTGGTTTCCATTTTGGAGAACCAAGAGTCTTAAGGATCTGGCCTTTGTTCTTCTTCACAGGAGGCACCAAACACGACCGACAGCAGGAGCAGTCTGTCTGTCTGTTGAAAACTTAGAGAAATGTCTTGCTCAGAACATCTTCCTGCTGCTGGTTGTGGAGGGTTCCAATGCCAACAGCCGGGGCTGGCAGGGGAGGTCTGCTCACACGGCGGAGCTGGAATTGGAGTTGGGAGGAAATGATTAATGAAGCACAGGAACAGGGCTGCATCTTGAGCGCCTGATGCCATGGGGATGTATCTGCTGGCAGATACCACCAGCTGGAAGTAATGCAGAAAGCTGTCCTCCATCTCCCACAGACCGTGGCCCAAAGGACATTATAGTGCATGACATGCCAGAGCAAATGGCAGCTTTGGATTTCCTGCTCATTTCAAGCATGCTGTTTCCTACCTGGGATCTTTCACTATCCTGTCTACTTTGATCAAACACAGAGTAAAGTAAAGCTCCAGTCCTGCCCATCACCAGTAGTGCTATAAAGAGCAGAAGCAACTTAAATTAGAACACGTGTTTGGTTTAGGCATCAGGATTAGGTTTTTGTGTAAGCACCACAGAATTTTGCATTTAAGGAGAACTTTGAACTTCATAACACTTGTGGACATCTTACCTTAAGCCCCAGCTGCTTCTCAAACCGTGGTGATACAAAGGACCATGGCCCCATGTTCTGTGGTTCTTCCTGGCTCCAGATGAAGACTAAAGGAAGCAGAAGGGTACATTACAAATGCACACATTTATCTTTTCAGCAGCTCAAGGAGGACAGTTTTTTACTTTTTTTAGCACCTCTACCTTCTTTGCCTTGGCACTACCTCTACAATGAAGGTTTGCCAGACTGAATTCCCTTGCAGGTCCCCGCTTGCTGAATTCAAACCCAAAGTGTGTCCACCAGAGGGGTGTACTGTGTGTATATTCAGTTTTTCTACTGCTGTTTTCAAAAGCTACTGAAAGGACTGGACTGCAAAAACCAATGCAAAAAAACATCCCAAATGGCTCACTCTGATTTTCAGTCCTACTTTTTGGAAGCAGAGAGACAATAGCAAAGAGACGAGTTCTTTTAGCACAAGACATGAACATTTGTATTATCCCACTCCAGAAACACTTGGATGTACGAGGAGAAGAGCAAAGTGGAAAAAGCCATTACAGCTCTTTATCCTAGAAGGCAGGCAACAGATTCAGTTCAATACTTCAAAGACACCAGAAACACAAAGGTAAAAGTCTGGCTGACCTTTTGCTTGGCTGTATTTGCTCAGCTCTTGCTGTAGAGCCTCCAGAGGGAAAGGACAGAGCTCCTCAAGTCTCAGAATAGCTGTGCTGTGCTGCTTCTCTCCCAGCGTCTCTCTTTGCTTCACCAGAGCATAGTAATGCTTTCCAGAACACAGCACCACTTGGGTGACACTGAATTAAAATAAGAATGTTTCCAAGTTCAGGGTTTTACAGAAACTCCATGCCAGCTTCACACTTCCAACAAAAGCAACCAGCCAAACTTCAAAGACATCTTTATGAAGCTGAATTGCTTCCCTAGACCATTGTTTCTCTTCTTTGTCTTCTCTTGCCTCCCACTCCCCTTCAACCTTCTCACTCTCTACAGCTACCTGGAAGGAGGTTGTGGACAGGTGGGAGTTACTTCTCCTGAGCAACACACAACAGGACAAGAGGAAATGGCCTCAAGTTGCATCCGGGGAGGTTTAGATTGGATATCAGGAAAAATTTCTTCACTGAAAGGGTCAAGCACAGGAACAGGCTGCCCAGGGAAGTGGTGGAATCACCATCCCTGGAGGTATTTAAAAGTCTAAATGTGTCACTTGGGGAAGTGGTTTAGTCATGGACTTGGCAGTTAAAGCTGGGACTTGATGACCTTGAGGGTCTTTTCCAACCTAAATGAATCCATGAATCGGGAAACAGCTGCTCCCAGTGACTGTCAGCCATGAACATGGAGCAGAATAGAGCCCATCGGGTCAGTAACCACAGACACAACCTCCCTGTGGGGGCAAGGGCCAAATGCCTGAACACTTCACTGCTTTGCAGACAGGTATGGATACTACCACCAATTACCACGAGAAAAGGAGAGGAACAAGTGAAACTAAGTCACCAACCACAAAACAACATCTGCCCCCCACAGTCACCTCTTTCGTACCACTTCAAATTTGAGGTGTTAGGTAGGAGAAAGGGACAGGAATCCCTTCTGAGCTTCTCCTCTAAGCAAGTAAAGCTACCTTTTAGGATCTACTGAGGAGTCACCAATGACAGGCTTGAATGTTGTCCCTGGGGCCATTTCTTCAAAACTCGACACAGCAGCCTGCATGGGGGAGAGGTGGAAGTTACCAAGTCTTGCTGCCTTTCCCTCAGGCCAGAGTCAGAAAGAATACTGAGACAGGGTTTTGGTAAGTACAAAATATAGTCTTCCCTCTCCCTCCTATTCCCATTCCCACTCCCAATGAAAGGTGGAATGATAAGCTTCCCCAGAACAGTCAGACCTAGAATCATCCCTACTTCTAGCTCACCTCCACTCAGCTTTAACCTTCAGCCTACTCAGTCCCAAACAGGAAAAATCTCACTAAAGCAGAGATCAGAGAACAAGAACAACAACAAAGAGAAAGGGGAAGAGAATACAAAAGAGTAGGAAGAAGAGGAGAAAAAAAACCAAAAAAAAACCCACAAAAAAACAACCCATAAAAGGTATTTTTCAGCTTACTGGGAGCCTGAGTAACACTTTGGGAGAAGCAACAATGAGAGGTTTCCTGAAGTTTCGGACCATTTGCCTCCGGAGTAAATGGAAATACTGTGCTGGGGTGGTGGGATGGACAACTGACATGTTGACCTGGTCCCCATCAACTCCCTCTTCTGAGCTGTCACACATCTGCATAGGGGGGGACACAGCAATACCAAAAAGCAGTGAGACAAATATGCAAGAAAAAATCCAGGCACACAAGGCACCCTGACCTGTACAGGAACGGGTGAACAAATATCCCAGTTCAGATGATTGCAAGGGAAGAAATTCAGAGAAGAAATGGCTTTAGCATTCAACTGGTAAGATCACATCTGAATGCCTCCTTCTAGCACACTGCAACCAGGGCATGACAGATTCTTTTTAACAGGTCACAACTTCTTCATGAGAAAGGCAGCAACTCTCTAAAAGGCTCCAACCCCCTTCCTTCACTTAGATGAAACAGCTTTTATTTACTTACTACAGTCACAAGGGCACAACAATGAATTTTTAGGTGTTTTGGTTTTCAAATGTGCCACAGATTGACTGTTATTTGTGTCCAGCCTTCTGTTTGTATGATCTGTGTCTAGGGGACAGATGCAACAGGAACCGCAAGCACTTATCCCAAGGTTCCATCCCAGTCTGGCAGCAGAGCAGGCACACCAGGAATGCCCACTTTGCATTTGTGGGCAGCAAAGCTCCTAGAGCACTGACTGCCAGTGCTGTGCTGGGGGACACGTGACCCCGAACAGGGGTGGTGGGTACCTGCAAGAACCGTTCCATCCTGCAGGACGAGTGCTCAGGGCCCGCACCATCGTAGCCATGGGGAAGCAGAATTACTATCCCGCTCTGCAGGAGCCATTTGGCCTCACCTGGAAACACAGAATGAGGAGGAAGGAAAGAATGATTTCCACAGAACACATTACTTTGCACAAACTACTCAGCAAAAAAAAAAAAATAGCTGATTTTCACATCATTAAATAGAAGCCTGAAACATGCTGCTGGCATGCCGGATTTTCTAAAAATGTGCAGAGTACAAATGATTCATTTTTACATACATTATCTCCTCGTACACTCACCTCCAGAGATGAAAGTGTCAAATATTATCTGGGCTCCATTAAAGAAGTCTCCAAACTGAGCTTCCCAAACTGGCAGTAACTTAGGGCTCTCAATGCTCATTCCATATTCAAAACCAAGCACAGCTTCTTCAGACAAGGGACTGTTACTCACCTAACGAAAGGAAACCGTTGGGAGGGCTGGGCAAGGAAGAAGATAACCCAGGGTTAAGAACCCTCAGAACCAGGCACATCAGTGCTGGGCACACTGGGGACATGCACTGCTAAAGGTCACTGATGGTCACCTCTGTTTTGCTTTTGGCTGAAGACACTGAGGGGAAAAGAGTAATACCTGATCCCTCAAAGAAAAGCAAAACCCCTCGTTAAAGTTGTCATTTGTAACTACAAGGAACAGGAGTGCCCTGACAGTTGTCCTGCCCCCGTATCTGGAGTTTGCCAGAACAGACAGGCTACCTACACGTATCCCAGCAGCCTGTAAAAATGCACTGTTTCAGCACAACGGGAAGAAGAAGGTCTTGTGGATCACAGAACCCACCTCTAGGAAACCTTTCTGGTCTGGGGCCATGTGATTCAGAGGGATGTAGGTGTCATCTGTTTCTTGGCAAACCAACATGGCGTGTCGTTGGCTGAAGGTTCCTCTGCCAACATCTTGTCCGCTTAGTCTGATGTTAAACCCTTGCCAAGCAATCAACAAAACACTGAATTAGCAAGTCACGTAAAAAGAAAACATGCAGGACAACAACTCTCCACGTCCAAAATGTTATATCTCTTGTTCTGTCTCTTCTTGGATTTCTCCCATTAGCAACATCAAATCTGAGATTAAATTCTTAACCAGCAGCAGCTCCAAGTCACAAGCACAGAGATGCTCTGACATTTCTCTTTTCTCCTCCCTGCAGCCAAGAATCATTTTGGGGTAAATGGTTCAATTTACTGAAGCAAACCGCAAAAAACATGCAATCTGCATCACAGGTAAACGGAGATAATGAATTCAGGCAAGAGAGGAGGGAAAAGAAATAGTAACATCAAACACTCACAGTACTTGGGAGCCCCACTGATGTCAGGTGCATTGCTCACATGCTTAGCTCTAACGTTTTGGGGGAGTAGAAGGGAGCAACAATTCTCTGAAGACATTTAGGACTTAATCTACAAATATTAGTGACATACAGGATTCATATTTACCTTCTCTTGCAAACTATCAAATTGATACATCATATCAATCTTTTAACTTAGAAACACCTAAGAAGTCTAATGTTATCCTTTATTGACATTAGAGCAAAAGTATTTTATTGTCTGCTGTTGCCTCTTACCTTGGCTCAGCAGAGAACCAAACGCTAAAGTTTCAGCTGTTGCCCAGTCCAGCTTTTTTCCTTCCTCCATTTTTTGAACTCTTGACTAAACAAGTAAAGAACAAGGAAAAGTTACTATTTTGCCTTTTTCCATCTGCAGCACTTTTGGTCGCACAGACCAAGATCAGAAGCTAAGAAAACAAATAAAACACTATGGAGAGAAATGCTATATTCCTGCAGCCAGCTTAGGTTGGGTTGGAACACACAGTCTTATTTAAGCACATCCTGAAGGTTGCCTGAGGGCCACAGAACCATGGATGAACCATGTGTTCACCTACCAGTCAACAAATCGACTGACAAATTAATCTTAGTCTGAAAATATTAAAAATCACAGCACAGAGTGTAGTCTTGACAGAATTCTGGTCTGTCTGGTTAGCAGTGATGAAAGATGTCAGGTGTAAGCATTTCAGTCTCCAGAACTCTTCCCTGTTCTGGCCTGCAGAACTGCAGACAAATGATCACACCCAGCTGTGAAGCTCTAGCCTTGGGCTGGGAAGACAAGAACATCAGCCCTCTGAAATAATCAGCTACAGACACCTGCAACATGCTCATCATTCATCAAAGGGCACAACCCCAAACCAAGCGAAACCAAACACAAAGTTAGGAGCTGTCAAACCCTCGCTGTCAGACTTGGCCACGTGTTGTCTGATGTTTACATATATAAACCATAAAACACCCACTACTGGCTGTGGGAACTGTGTACACAATTCCCAGGTTCCTGTCACATTCTCTCACACAGTACTGATTCTAATCAGTATATAAATGTTATATATAAATGTTTATATATAAATGTTATATATAAAGTATATAAATGTTAGTCATTTATCATACCAGTTTCTATTAGTTGTAAGAATAATAAACTGTATTTTCTATAACCTTTTTTCTTCATTGCAACAGAACAGTGTTGAAATAACAGAATAATGTATATGGTCAGATCTGGGGGGGGGAGAAGATATGTCTTTCTTCAAAACTGGAGGAAATGTGGCATAATCTGAGCCCTGAAACAGTGAGCTGGTGTTTTTCCTAGAGAATACCACGCTACTCTCCAACTGGCAGTGTGACTGTGCTTGGATTTTTCCTGTAACAGGGCGTACCTTTGAGTAACAGCAGCAGAAACACCACCACCCTCTACTGACCTGCGCGTGGGTCTTCAGGAGGTGGCTGTGCATCCGCAGCTCCTCGGGCACCTCCACGGACTTGGCTCCGATGAACTGCAGCAGTGGCACGGGCACCCCCGTGTCCCAGGTGGTGATGGCAGCAGAGGGCTCCACGAGGCCCTTCCAGTGAGCCTGCAGGTTGGTGGCAGGTGGGCTGTACGACGCCGTGTTGGCGAGGTGCTCGTTGAGTTTGGAATAGTAGGTAGTCTTTATGTCGGCCACTTCAGCCTCGGTCACGAGCCCAGCCGCTGTCAGGCGCTCTGCGTACGTGTCTGGGATACTCTTACGGGATCTGTCCGGGAGGGAATCAAACCCCAGAGAGATGAAATCTGAAAACGCTGCCACAGAACGAGAAAATACCACCTTACTACAGCCAGGTAGCATGGGAAACTGAAATAAATGGTGTCCGGGTGCATTACACTCATTTGCATCAAGTTTGCTTTCCTGGCATTGTCAGAAAGGTAACAGATCTCTTGGATATGTGTTTTACAGTCTTTTATTTAAAAAAAAAAAAAAAAATGCCTAGAGTTGGCAGTTACAGGTAAAAACAAGCCCCAAACCCCTCTGTGCTATCATGCATATTTTCTTCAGAGAAATTCACATTAGGATTTCAGCATTAGATGAGAATCAAGCCATCCATTCTATAAATATTTCGCCTAAAACACCAGTAAATTTTTATGTGTTCTTCTTTGGGGATAAGGATGGAATCTGAACACATTTAAATGCTCATGAAGATGAGTCCCAGCAGGAAGGGGCAAAGACAAGACAAACATCACACTGGCTTCCTGCCCAATCTCCCACATTACCCACGCTTCCCCTTGGCACCCAGAAGACAACTTTGCCTTCTGATTACTGATGGTCATAAATTTGAAATCCAAGAGCTGCGTGCTCCAAGAGGAATCAAACTGCACGTTTAAGAGCCAACAGCAGTGATTACCCTCATTAACATCTCGTTATCAGACTCTCACCTCGCTCAAGGGCTGCTGACAGTGTAGCTGCACTTACATGATGGTGTCCTGTCCATATGGTGGAGGATCTTAATTACACCCAAACTGGTGCTGCAGCAGCAGTACTGAGCGGGTGCAGACCCAAGCACACTCCCTCACCTGATGATTTTGTACATGCAGGGGTTGGTGAAGAAGGGCTCATCCAGCTCGTTGTGGCCCCACTGCCTGTAGCACAGCAGGTCTACGATGACGTCCCTGCGGAAGTGGCGCTGGTACTCGACGGCCAGGCGTGTGGCACGGACAACTTCCTCAGGGTCATCCCCGTTCACGTGGATAACTGCACACCCGACGATCTTACCTGCCCAGGGATTCAGAACATAACAGGAATCACACCCAACCCCTCCCAGAGGACACACACACACCCCTACTCTGCTGAAATTACAGACAACTCACGAGAAGTGAAGGTAACAAGGGTACAAGAGATGCCCGTGTGATGGGAGCTGGGGTATGGAGAGGAGTCTTCCCTGAGAGAAAGTCCAATTAGCCCAGCCTGTTGTATTTGAGACAGTTTGAGCACAACTTTTTTTACAAGCACTAAATTCCCAGAGGACTTCCTATACACAGTTCCTTAATGTTATTGATCGGGAATTCTGCAGGGAATGGGAGAGAACTATTTGATCACTCCTCTTTCAAACAAAAATTGGGTTTTATTTCCTTCCTATCCTAAGCTATCACTACTGTGAATTCACAGAGGCCAGAAACAACCTTCTCCTTTGTCCCCTGCTCCAGAGAGGTCTCTTCATTAAAGAAAACACTACAAAATTCAAATGTATCAACACCCTCCCCTGTATGACAATTTGGCTGCAAACCCTCCCAGCAACAGTGCTCCTCCTGTACTTTAGCTGTCCAAATTCTGGGTAATTAAGATATTTCAGCCATTCCTGACTCGTGTCAAGTTTCCCTCCTTAGCAAAATCCTGGAAGTCAAATGGTAACATCTTCCCTCCTCACTGACGGGTAAGAAGAAAGGAAAATTAAGGATAGAGGGGAAAAAACCCCAAGAACAAACAAAAACAACCCATAACACAAAACCAGCCCAGGGAAAAGTAGTAATAGCATATTCTATCTACCTTATCAGATTTAACGAATCTACCTGTTTGGTTTGATGGAACCATAAAGCAAGCATCATCTCCTCAGATGGTAAGATTGATGCAGAAATAGATAACAGGTTGGCAAAGGCATACAGAGCCTTTGGTA
>JAYRBT010000042.1:5270358-5283588 GCA_036023395.1 Myiotriccus ornatus | reverse complement strand
GGTAGAGCCCAAGCGTGGGTAGAGCCCTCCTAGAATCTTCGTTCGCGAAGCCTAGCCATGATGATGATGATGATAAAGCAAACACAAATACTCGATGTTAAGTCTTAAAAACATACAAAAGCATATTTTTAGTTATAAGTGACATACACAAGAGAACTTACTAGTAGGTTTCTAATCTTACTGTTAATACATCTGTTTATCACTAAGAAAGATCAGTCCAAAACAAAAGACTTCCGGTTTAACCTTAGAAAGGTCTTGAGCCTCATCTTTCCACTGAAAGCTCAACAAGCTCACCTGACAACAAACACAAACAGAAAAATGAAGGAGTATCTGACCTATAAATCTTGCCCAGAAAACACACTGGGATGATTTTGATGAAATTTAACAAGATGTATTTGAAATACACGTTACACACTCCATCGCAACACCTTTGGGAAAGCTGTCAGTGACAGGACAGAAATTAGATGAGTTACAGAGACTTCACAGTAATCTTGCAAATATTTCATAACATCCCCTGGAAATGAGATCAGGTTTTCCCTTGGTGTTTAGTCTTTGCCATAAAGCAGATGGGCAAGGGCATATTTTCAGCCTCTGAGTTGTTGCCAGCAGGAGGAAATAATCGATAATAATTTTAATTTCTACTCTGTCATGAAACTGGAGCTATATTAGTACAACTCTCTAGAGTTGATGGGGAGTTGCTATAAAAAGCCCACAGCATAGCACATATCCACACTAAAGTTAAAAATCCTTTCTGACACAACAGACAATCCTCCTCTGGA
The DNA here is from genome assembly GCA_036023395.1 of Myiotriccus ornatus. Classification (NCBI taxonomy): domain Eukaryota; kingdom Metazoa; phylum Chordata; class Aves; order Passeriformes; family Tyrannidae; genus Myiotriccus; species Myiotriccus ornatus. Next base: position 5,282,809 of record JAYRBT010000042.1, on the reverse strand, counting down.
TTCAGCTCCACGTACCGATGTCACTGCAGTACAGGGACGACCTCCCTCGCTCTGGAGGAGTGGTATAGCCCAGCTGGTTATTAACAATCAGGTGGATGCTCCCACCAACTCTAAAATGTGGTAGATTAGAGAGGGTCAGTGTTTCAGGAACAATCCCTTGCCCAGAGAAAGCAGCGTCGCCGTGAACCTACGTTAGGGAGGAAGGTGGAAAAGTCTCATTAGGAAATGCTGGAGGAGCAGCAAAATCAAACCTGTAGCTCATTAAGCAACACCTTCTAAATCGAGCACATGGCACAGACACAGTTCCAGCTGGACCCACTTCTTAATCCCTTTCAGATTGCTGTTTCCATGATTTGAGACCATGTATTACCTTATCAGTAACACAAGGCCATAGCAGCCAACACGTGTACGAGACTGCCTGATGGAATTCCTGCCTGGAGCTGACCTCTGATCTCCTAAAACTGACCCACCAGTGTCCAGGTGAGTGCAAGTGTCCTGGCTGTGGCAAAGCTGCAGCCGTCAGCAGCTGCCCCCTGACCAAAGGGAGCCCGTCACGCTGCACCCTTTGCTGAATTTGGGTGAACCAGGACTTACAACTACTCCCACCTTACCAAACACAGAACAGACACAACAGGGAAAGAACAAGAGGAAAATTAATTAAAGCACTCCAAAGGAAATGAAAGCTTTCTGAAGGAAATAAATCCTAAGTTCTTAGCTACATTTCAAAATAGGAATAGCAAATAAATTTGCAAATAAAAAAGTATTTTGGAAGGGGAGGGGAGCCCACTGTGATATCCAAACTGGATTTCCAAAAAGGCTAGAGATACTAGCATGAGTGTCATTCAGCATTCCAATGTTTTGAAACTAGAGATAGTTCTCCATTGATGAATACAATCACAGCTTCCTCAGAATGCTAACTCAGTCTTTTGCAGATCAAAGTCACTGTAAATTTATGTACTTTCTTATTGACAGTTCGACCTTCTAGCTATGGGATAGTGATTTCAAGCCCTAGGAGACTTCTGAGGTGCAAGTACACCTGCACTGGGTTTTATACAGTTCTGATACAGTTTTGAAGAGGTATCACAGAAAAACAAACGTAACTACTGCATGAGAGACAACCCAGCACCCCCCCTCCATCCCTTGCCATGCAACACTTGTTCCTGAAGTGTTGGGTTTTCACTTTTCCCTCCTGGTTTCTCCTGCTGCCTAAGAAGGCTACATATGTCAGTGATGGCATCTGAGTGAAGACCTCAGAACATCTGAGAGAACATCTTCAGCACATCCCAAAGCATTAAAACCTACAGACAGTGTGGCTGTCCAACTACACAAGGCTCTTCATATCATCTCAAACCCCAGAGGATCCAATTCCTGTGGTGCAGGTGGGATTTTCCTCATTCTACCAGAAAGATGGAGACATTTTTTGCTAGGACAGTCTTTTTTTTTTTTTTCTCTGGGCTACATTAGCAAAAAACCAGAAAAGATCACCATCAAGTTTAATTCATTAAACAGTGCCCCTGACAGTAGAATGTCAAATGTGAAATATATTTCTGGGAGATCTTATTGTCAAATTTCAATTGAAATCATAAACATCAGTAGTTGCCTGATGTCCAGGAAGTGGAGTTAAGGTATGTGAGCAGGTGAAAAATAAGCCACTCTCAGCAGAGATGGACAATCAAACACTGCAGAGGTGTCCATGCAGAGGAGTTTCATAGTCCTCATATATTCTAAGCACACTGAATTTCCAAAACAAGATTTTCAGACCTTGGACAGCTAGGCTTACACTGGCACCTTAGCTGATCTTTACTCTTTTCCCCCTCAAGCTCTGCCCTCAGGCTGGTGGAAGTTCTATTCTAGTGGAACAGAACAAGTGCCAGAGTAAACCTCAGAGTGCCTACACTTACATTTCTCAAGAAAAAGCACTGTAAAAACAGAAACCCCCAGAAAGCCCAAAGAGAAACTTCCAAAGCAAGATTCTGGAAAAGAAGGTGTCTGCTTTCATCCCTTTCTTCTCAATTAGCTGAGTGAGAGCAGTTCACAGTCACAACGAAAAATTGGCCTTTTTATTTTTTTTTCAAGCTAACCCTTGGACCTCTTGAAGACACAGTCACAAGTACTGACACTCACATTCCATGAAACATTTTCTTTCTTTCAGGAATACTTTGAATCAGTTACTAACATGGAGGTGTCTCGCTCAGATTTAATGTTGTTCTTCTCTACTATGTGACCCTCCCTGCCACTTACCTGCACAAAAAACAAACAGTTAAATTTTTCCTGCTTAGGAAAGGTCCATTTATCCTGAAGAACCTTTGTTTATTGCAGTACTCTCATTACTACATGGTGAAAATCTAACATTAGGAGAGAATCCAAGAAACAATAGTATGTTCTCAGACTAACTGACATAACTGCACAGAAATATGAGGAGCAGACACAGTGGGCCACAAACATCTCCCTGAATCTTCATGCCCTAAAACCTTTTTTTTTTTTTTAATTAAAAAAAAAAACAAAACCAAACTTGCCCAAGATATTCTTGTTTCTGCTTTTTCTCAATATCCTTTCCAGAAGGAAGCAAAACATTTTTTGAACTGAAATATGTTTTCACTTCTGCATGTAACTCCCTCCATGATGATTATGCTTCACAGGAGGACAGTTCTGCCCAACTCATTTTTACTCCTCGCTTTAAAATGGAAAGAGTTTGACTCCCTTGTTTTCCATGTTGAAAACAATGCAAGATAAGAAAATATATCAAGGAACTATTTAGGATTGCCCTACAACTATAAAAATCAAGTTTTTACAAGGAGTAAAAGCTAATTCCAGCAGAGTCTTCAACAGTACCACGATAAAGTGGCAAAATTCTAAATCCTCCTGAGGATTCTGCAACCTTGTTGACAGATCTTCTCCAAACCTATTAATTTAAAAGAAGGATTCTGGTGATGGTTTAAATGCAAAAGTGGTCTGTGAGGAAAGGCACACATGGCTCCCAATGCAGATGTTATTTAAAAAAAGGGAAGATATCAGAAGCATTTCTTCAGAAATCTTAGAAGTGCAGTTGTTTAAATGCCAGTGTCATCATATATGGCACCCAGAAATCTTCCTTGCCCTCCTCTTTCCCCATAAAGAGGATCCCAGTGCTTGACATTATACATCAAATCAGGGTTTTTTTGCTATTTTTTTCTATATACACTTCTGTTCACATTCTAGTCCAGCAAGTCTTACAAAGATCAGTCAGGAACTGTGAGCAAAATACCTGCAGGCAGATGACTTTGTCCCCAGGCTGTGCAGAGCTGTCTGGGGAGTAATCTCCATCGAGCAGGGTCTGCTGCCTGCCCCGTGTCTTGCCCACGGCCACTGGGTTGATGGCTTCCAAATGGGAGGGGTTGGGCAGCAAGGTGACGTGCACAGGCCTGTGGGCACCGAAGTCGAGGTCTACAGAAGATGTCAGGTGGGAGAGAACGTCCCCAATGGCTGCTGAATTCTCTGGGAACTCACTCAAACCGCGCATCTTACGGAACATGAGCTGCACGGAAACAGGTTTGGTTAAAACCCTTCGCTGATTCACTGACACGGCGAAAGAAAAGCATTTACGGAACCCCGTGCTCTCCCTCTCCTGAAATTGCAGGGGTGTTTCTGATAACAGCACAGAAAGCCCTGCATTAGTTCTTTTCACAGCCTCCTGTGGACAACTGCTGTCAGGAAGGGAAAACACTCTCACACAGGTTGACTTTTATTGCTCCAGCAGTTACAACACAGCAAACTTTTGGGGGTTTATTTCCCCGCAAATAAACCAGGCATCAAGCAACTGCTCATGAGATTATCAATCTCTTACCTCAGGTGGCAGCTGGAGCAGACCTGCGAGGAGATTAAGCCTTCCACGGTGAGGCATTCCAATAACAATATCTGTCACTCCACTGTAGGCACACATCTTGAACAGCTCGTGGAAGAAGCCCATCATGCTCTCGGCCCCCTCACCGCCATAGCGCTTCACCGTGGCAAACTTGGTGGCTAAGAAGTGATCAAACTCCTGTGGGAAACAGGAGAACTTCAGCTATTAGGCTATTTCAAGCAGCAGTCTTCTGTTCATAAAACTGAAGTAGGATTTAGGTTTGTATCCTTAAGGCACACAAACATAAACACCCCCTTCAAAAAGTCTCGGCTCACTCTCCACCCACCCAGTCTGAGAGCAAAAGCTACGACGACTACAAGAAATCAGCTCTTATCTCCTCCTAAGCAGAAAAATGTTGGGTTGAGGATCAAATTCTCTCTGACGTGGAAGGAGATGTATGAAGGACTGTGACACCACAGCAATTTACAAATTCCTTAATAATTCACCTGGTTTAGGTGGAAATTAAGAAATGGTGTTCTTTTACAGTATAAAACATAACTATCTTGAGATACCAAGTGCTAGAGAAGCCCAGTGTCTGGTTTTGATTTATATTAGGCAGAGTCCTTAGGACACAGGTGGAATGCTTGAGAGAAGAAAAATAAACTAATCTGTATTTATTTCATTTTCTTCTCACTTCACTCCATTCACGTGTGCCTGGACAGCTCTCCTAAGTGACCACATTTTGGAAGCACTGGAACTTTACGTAGAGTTTTGCAACTGAAGACTGAAAATAAATGAATTTTGTAATGGAGGAGACAGAGCCACATCTAAAAATCAGAGCCAACTGCTGAACGCCTTCTAGTTAAGCAATATTCAGTTCTAAGGAATAAATTATACAAAACTGTTCACTCATAAAAGCAGTTTTTCTGTCAGGGTTAAATTCTATACTCAGTATAGTTCTGATCATACTGAAATCAGAGTAGGGTACATCAGGGTCCCAGTATCAACCTCCTGTGTCACTGTGAAATTCCTCTAACTGCCAAAGAGGCAACAAAATACAAAATGGGCCATGTATTTCTGTTTAGTCATCAGTAAATATTACATTTAACACTCCTTCCACTTGGAAAACTGGAAACAGGGACAGTTTCACAGATCCTGCTCTTCTACCTTTCCAACCTTCACCGATCCTGCTCTTCTACCTTTCCATCCTTCTGGATAGCATGGGAAGAAAAGGGGAAAAAAATTAAAATTTTTCGCAGTACAGAAGTATTGGAATAAATTTTCTCTATGCATTTTGAAAGTACATAAGTGTTTCATTTCCTCACAGAATGCATTGCACAAAGGTTCCTTGCTGAGAAGCAGATTTGCCAGTGCTGTATCATAACACCTTAGTCCAGCTGTAATTTGTTCTCCCAAACCCTTGAGAGACACCGTACTTTAAAGCCAGTAAAACAGATCAGCACCAGAACACAAGATTTCACTGAGCTCTGCCCAGCCTTGTGTTCCCACCAGAAACATTTCAGTGAGCTGTCAGACCACAAGGCTCAGAGAATCTCACTTTTGAAGACTGATTACTCGTGGGTTTGTACAAACCGAAATACTGCTCTTTGTTTCAATAATGGCTGCCAAGTAAATTCAGCAACAAACTCCAGTGAGATTCCTGCACCTGTGTACTGCAAAACCTTGTACTTCTTCCTCTTGCACACTGTCAAAGCCTTTCAGGATGGTGATTGTTCTTTTTCTGCATGAATCGTGTTCAGAGCAGAAAAGAATCCATGACAAGATTCCATGACTCTATTACAATCCCGTAATGGGGAACAAGGTACCTGGGACTCCAGCATCAGTTTGCACAAGTGCTTTTTCTCTTCAGGTGTAAATGCTTCTTGCTTTAGCTCTTCAAACCTTTTAGCAAACCATTCCCTCTCCTCCAAAGTCGGAAGCTGGCTTGTTTCTATGGAAATATGCCCGCAGTATATATGGTCAAGGTAAGCCAGCACATCCTCTAGGGAAGATTCTTCTTTTCCCATGTTTAGAAGTCCTGGTTGGGAAATAAATGTTATTAGTCACTTTGAGGGAGGAAGGGGAAGCACTAAGGAGTGTTTTGGAGAAAAAACACGGAGAGAGACCCTCCTTTGTTCAAGGTCACAGCAAGAGTCTAAGAGAGGCAGGAAGACAAGTTTTGATTTCTGCCCCTGTCCTTTGACAGCTTCACTACAGCGTTGAGTACGTAAATCATCAAATGTTACAGTAACAAGACATTAATGTTTAACATCAGTAGCTGTAAGAACAAGTGCAATTTTTCCTGGTTTCCAGAGATGCTAGAAGGCAGGCCCTCGTTGCACTGGGATTTTTTGCAACAGACATAAGCAGGCCGAAGTTGACAATTTCCCGTCCAACAGTTCATTACTGATTGAACCACCACTCGATATTTGGCTCTTCCACAGAATCCACAGCCTCCCAATAAATCACCCATGAACAGAACTCACTCTGAGCAGGCTGTGGACCCACCTGTAGTAACGAGAGGCCCTTGAAGAACTTCAGCCAGCTGTTGGATTTCAGGTACCATGGTCATAAGAGCCTGGCCAGCAAACAGGGGGTTAATTTTGGCTGCTTTGTGGCCGTGTTCAGCGTAGGCGGTTATTAAACGAGCCAGAGCATGGTCAACTGAAAGCAAAAAGAAAGCAGAACAGCATCACACATGTGCTCACACTTAATCCACCTACAGCACCAACACAGGAATGCTTTGTCCACTGGCAACCATCTCAGTTCTGGCTGGAGAGTATCTAAGCAGTTGTTTTCACCTTCTCACCCTACAACAGGTCCATCAGCAAACTGCTCAATCTGCTCACCCATCCAGGTTTCCAGCCAGTACGCTCTAGATTTTCCCCATGGCTCCCCACATAAGTTAGGCTCCTGTAAACATATGCAAAGCTACCTCTTTTTGCTTGGAACCTCATTACAACAGGTGCTTCCAACTCAAGAACAGCACATCACCAGCGCACAAAGTATTATTTCCTAAGCCAACTCAATCATAGCAATTATGCTTCCCTGTTCTTTGCTGGAATGGCAGGAGGATTGGGTCTTAACAATAATTCAGGTCCCATGACTTCAGACAAAAAAGGCTGTTTCTGCCGGAGCTGAGAGCATGTGCTGAGCCAAATGTGGTGAAAATTATCACCAGAGGCCAAACGAGCAGCTGAAAGGTCACACACACACTCACCTTACTGTCACTGAGCACAAACCACAGGCCAGGCTGATAAACTGCACACAATAATAAACCACTTTATAATCCATTCCTAGTGATGAGGGGGTTTTTATCTTGGTAAAGTGCTGACAGTATTCAAGTCTGAAGGCTTTCATTTTCCAAAACAATGCACTTCTGAGACCAGTTCACTAAGTTATTTCTCTGACATTTGTGTTTCCATTGCTGACACTCTGCTCCAGCCACTATGTTCACAAAGTCAGCCCATTCAAAACAGGCCCTTTTCTGTAGTGGGTTCTACAAGGGGGACATAACCCTGAACATAACTCTAACATCTCCCACAATGCTCTCAGCCAGAAAGCCATTTAAAATGTAACACAGAAATATGTTAACTATTAACAAGCAGGATACTTTGTGGACTTGGTGCCCCTGAGCTACAAACCCGTTTCAGTCCAGCTTCTGTCCAACAGGCTTAATTCACAAAAATCCCAGAATCGTTGTTTGGAAGGGACCTCTGGAGATCATCCAGTCCAATCCCCCTGCCAAGGCGGGGGGGTCACCTGGAGCAGGAGACGCAGGAACGCGTCCAGGTGGGTTTGGAATGTCTCCAAAGAGGGAAACTCCATGCCCTCCCTGGGCAGCCCGTTCCAGTGCTCTGCCACCCTCCATGGACAGAAGTTCTTCCTCATGCTGAGGTGGAACTCCTTGTGTTTTAGTTTATGGCTATTGCTCCTCATCCTGTTGCTGGGCACCACTGAAAAGAATCTGGCACCATCCTCCTGGCACTCACTTTGGAGATATTTGTGTGTATTGATGAGATCCCCTCTCAGTGTTCTCCAGACTAAACAAACCTCAGTCTCTCCTCGAAAGAGAGATGCTCCAGACCCCTCATCGTCTCTGTGCCCTCCGCTGGACCCTCTCCCTTGTCTTTCTCACACTGAGAAGCCAATTCCTACCGAAGCCTCCCAAGCTCTTAACGCAGGGGACCACACTCCTGCCCCAGAGAGTTTCGTGCGCTCCAAATCCTATCTCTGCACCGTAAAACCGAGTTAAAATCATCACGGTCACCGCTGTGGGAGAGAGTTACCCGTACTGGTAACTAGATGGCCAGTTCAAGCATTGTAATAAAAAAAAAATAAAAAAAAAAAAAAAGGGAAAAGACGGGCGCGGGGTTGAGGCACTTTCAAGGCAGCAAAAACCGAAACAACTTCGAATCGGCTGAAACCGGGGGACCCCGGCGGGGACGGGACGCGGCGAGCTCAACAACACGGAGCCCCCTCAGCCCGCCGCCCCTCACGGCCCCCGCCGCCCAGCCCATCCCACCCGAGGAGAGGGGGGGGTGGTCTCGGTGTATGTGTGTGTGTGTGTCCCACCTGCTCTGCCGGCTCCACGGGGCTGCTGCTGGTGCTGCTGCTGCTGCTCCGCCGCCTTGCCGGGTTTGTAGCCGTAAACGCCGCGCTCGGTGCGGTACCAGCGCTGAGGGCAGGGCCGGCGCAGAGCCCCGCGCAAGGAGCGGGCCCCCCCCGCCAGCGCCGCCATGGCCGCGGCCGCGCTGCCTCAGCCGGCTCCCCCTCACACACCCTCGGGGCCCGCCCAAAGAGCACCGGGGGGGAAAAAAAATCCCTCACACACAGAGCGTGTGGAGAGCTGTGTGGGTGATCTCCAGAGGTCCCTTCTAACCCTGGTTGTTCCGTGGTTCTGCGGTTGCCGGCGGGTCCCCTTTCACTCAGCGGCGGGGAGGCCGCGCTTCGTCCCGGTTCTGGGCGCCGGCACGGAGTGAATAAAGATAAATAAAAAGCGAAATGTCGCAAAGAAGGCAAAAAGGACGCGGCTGCGTGACAAGTGGACGTGTGGCCAACACAAGTGAAGTGTAGCAGAAACTGAATACTAACTTTTTTTTTTTTCAATTGGGACAAAGGAACCTTGAAAATAATGCTGAAAGATTACGTGATTATGTGAAGCTGACAGTGGAGAGGCATAAAGGCTTGATACAGTTAAACATTTCCATTCTGAGCTTGGGGAAAAAAGACAAATGTTGCAGGCACACTGCATGATGATGAAATACTTTACCACAGTTCTTAAGCAAATACCAGTCAAACAGCAGATATCAATTTGGTTTCGCTTTAAATCAGGTAGGCACTTAGTGGAATATTTCCCAATTAGCACTGATAGGAATAGGTTTGAACATTAAAAATTTTCCACTTTTTCCAGTGAGATGGTTCAGCCACACAATGTGGATCTTGGAGAAGTAATTGAATATTTGTATATATGAGTTCACTTTCTGGTTCAATCAAGTCTAAGCAGGGGTTTATGGAATATATTTCTCATCAAGTCAACTTGCTGGGTTTTTTCTGTGATTCAAAATCCAGTTAATTAAGATTTAAAGTCCTTTGCAGATTTGCCAGCCTACTTATCTTGGTTAGGACATGATTACACGTGGCAAAAGCGTTGCTGGAGCTGTATCTGGGTCAATAAAATGTTTTGTTGACTTTGGCTCACATCTAAATGTGAGGAAGTGGCCCCTGTGCCAGCAGAGACGCTGCTCCTGAGGGTGGATCCAAGGGGACTCTCCTGGCCTGGCTTTTCTGGCACAGAGAGCCTGTCCTAGAGAAGGCTCCTGTGTGAGGCTGACTCAGTTCTATGCGGTGTTCTTACCAAAAAACTAGAAATGCCCCAACAGCAAGGTTGTATATAATAAACAGTGTGTGTCTGATTACCTGGCAGATCTAAACTTGCAGTATTTTAAATAGAAAACCATAATCAGCTTGGAGCATTTCTAAAGGCATTACAGCCCTTATCCCTTTAGGAGTTGTATCAACCCAAAAAACACAACTGAGGAAGTTTGTCAGCTGGAGGTGTGTGGTGAAGAGAGGTTACCTGGGATCTGAGTGTCAGGATGGAGATAAGCAAATGTGATTTACTGTAACAGGGTAAGATGAAAGCCTGTACACCTGGAAAGAGTACGTGCACTGAAACATAGCTCCTTTCCAGGAAACAGGGACTATAAATAATAAAAATAAATACAAATAATAATATAATAAAAAAATAATTAATAAAAAAACCCAGATGGGTCTAAAAAAGTTATATGAATATCTACTCACTTGGCAAAAAAAGATGATTTCCTGGACTTGGCTACAAGGAAATAGTGAGTACACCTACAGATTTTGCATTAGGCCAGTATTTGGCACAATCTGAATCCTGTGTGCAAGTTGCGTGACAGTAATTGAGGAAACACAGGAAAACTTGGGAAGAAGAGCTTCAGGAATTAAACAAAACAAAACAAAACACCTGCTTTATATGTGAGACTCAGGAAGCGAGATCTGTGTGGTTTTGGTAAATCAGTAGAAGAGCTTGATCAGTGTGTGCACAAATGAGGCAGGTGCTTCAGAAGCAAAAGCTTTCTGAGCTGCCAGACAAAGGTAAAACCAGATCTACTTGTGTGGCCTTTACAAGAGACAGTTCCAACACAGTCAAAGGTGTGGGAGTGTGTGGTATAAACGCAGGAGGAGCTTTTGTTTCCTTTCAGAATCGTGGTGATCATGCACTTTATTCATGTTAGAAAGGGCAGTGACATCATGCTTGAAAAGAAAATAAGCCAACATCTCCTGTGTAATGCCACTGCCATTTAAGCCTGACCTAACACTGAGCCTGCCTTTTCAAGTGGACCCAAAAATGAGTAATCCAAAGGCATCCACTGACAGGCCAAAGTGTTGGTTAGTGCCTTTGAAAAACTCAGTGCCAACACTAACACGGATTTTACTTTGTCTAGCCCATGGATCTTCTCCACTCCAGTGAATCAGTTTAATCAACTTGGTAACTCAAGACATTTTGGCAAGTAAATGAAATCTTTGTGTAGCAGGGACGTGTGAATGATAACAAGCACAACTTTGTCCTTTTGAACTTGTCCAGAAAGAGATTTTCAGACAAGTCTGCAAAATGAGCAGTGAAGTTAAACAGGAGAAAAAAAGGAGTTAAACAGCAGGGAGGAGAAAAAACACAAACCTGTCTAGTCCTGCCTAGTCCTGGCAGAGCACACCTAAAACTCTGCATCAATAAACAGTCTCCAACTGGGGCTGCCTCTGAATAAAAGGTGGCTTTAACAGCTGAATAATCCCATTATGCACATCCAGGCCTGCGCCTGCTGTGACAGTCCAGTATTGCTGAGGGCTTGTTCTAAGCCTAGAGGGGTGTAAAAGCTTTTCCGACCCTAAGGAAAAGCTTCTGTCAGAGCCTGGATTCTAAATGTAAAATACACACCAGATCCCCACTCTCCAGCTCTGGGCTGTGCCAGCTTTTCCCAACTTGGGCAGCTTTAGAGTTGCCCCAGAGGCGACACAGTGCCCAGACGTGCAGACAGGGAACGTTTCGAATAAATTGGGGAATTCTGTGCCATTAAATTCACCACTGCAAAATGCCTTCTGGACGTCCAGGTGGGAACAGCGCCTGAGCAGGGGAGCAAAGTGGCAAAGACCAGATTTAGACTAGAAAAGACACTCTGAGAGAATCCCAGAATGGTTGGGGTTGGAAGGGACCTCTGGAGATCATCCAGTCCAACCCCCCAGCCAAGGCAGGGTCACCTGGAGCAGGGGACACGGGAACACGTCCAGGTGGGTTTGGAATGTCTCCAGAGAGGGAGACTCCACGTCCTCCCTGGGCAGCCCGTTCCAGTGCTCTGCCACCCTCCATGGGAAGAAAGTTCTTCCTCATGTTGAGGTGGAACTCCTTGTGTTTTAGTTTACGGCCACTGCTGCTCGTCCGGACACCAAACAGAGCCTGGCACCATCTCTTGGCATCCGCCTTTGAAATATTTGTGTGTATTGATGAGATCCTCTCACGCGGGGGATGCCCCAGACCCCTCCTCATCCCTGTGCCCTCCGCTGGACCCTCTCCAGCAGCTCCCGTTTCTCCGACCGGGGCACAGCCGCGGACACCCGTTGACCCCGCAGTCCCGGTGTCAGTCGTTGTTAACTCGCCGTTCCCCGCGGTGTTTTGAGCGGTGACACCCGAGTGTCCCCCCGGCCAGTGCGGCACAGACACAGGACGGCGGCGGCGGCGGCGGCGGCGTCACGTGCGGCCACCGGCCGAGCCGCGCGCTGGGGCCGCCGAGCAAGCGGCACTCCGAGCCCGCTCCCCCCTTTCCCGCCGCGGCGGACGCGCGGCCAAACCCCTTCCCGTTCCTTTCCCGCTTCCCCTCCCCTTTCCCGCCCCATTCCCGCCCCTCTTCCCCTTCGCCGCCACTTCCGCCTCCGCAGGTCCCGGTAACCCGCCCGCCGCCAGGCCCCCGCACGGGGCGGCCCCTCGCGCCGCCTGACCGCCGCCGCTCGCGCCGCGCCGCTCCGAGCCGCCCGCGGCCGCGGCCGCGGCCGCGCCGCCCCTCAGCGGCTCAGCCCTTCCCTTCTCGCCGGGGCGCGGCGCGGCGGGCTCGGCCG